>CM070498.1:7306511-7381511 GCA_036324585.1 Champsocephalus esox | reverse complement strand
AATTTAGACATTTTTGTTAATCTGACTGCAGATATGCGCCCTCTTACCCTCGGCCTGCGCCCTCATACTAAAACACCAATTGTCCCTGTAAAATGTAAAGTGATGCCAGAAAACAATATTTCTGTTCGTCAGAAACTGTATAATTACAAAAATATGAAAAATGGTGTGAAATAGAACGTCAGACGGCAGAGACAGATTTGTTTTTACGGAGCTCCGACTTCACGTTTTTTTTTGTTGTTTACGTCCGCCGCGCCATCATGTATACGGCGTCATGTTCTTGCGAGCATTTATATATCTTATAAACAAGATCAGCGCCACAGTATCACCTCATACTGTATCTTTATAGAAACCCCCCTGATGTACGGTAATAATATCTCGATCATATGATAAATATAAATTGAAACAATTATTGATAACATGAGTACGCTTTACCTTAAACATGATCAATTCAAAATATTGTTTTCTGGTTAACGATACAAAGCCCCGCCCCCAAATAATAATAATAATATTGCAGTTCAAAGTGCTTTACATCAGTAAGAAATAAGACATCAAATCAGTGCAAAGCATAAAGTGGGATAAAATAATTAAAAATAAAAACATAGAGAAATAGTGCGATGTCAATCACAGAGAATAGTGCAGTGTAATCGTGTGAAATCAGTCAAATGCTTTAGTAAAGAGATTTTGAAGGTTTTAAGCTGTCTTTTAAAAATGCCTAACGTATTGGCTTCCCTAATATTGTTGGGTAACGTGTTCCACAGTTTTGGGGCGTAGTTTACGAAGGCTGCTTCACCGATCTTCTTATGATCTGAAAGGTACAGGAAGCCAGTGTAGAGTAGCTAAGACGGGACTAACGTGTTCCCTCCTTTTGGTATTCGTCAGGAGTCTAGCTGCAGAGTTTTGAATGAGCCGGAGTCTTCCAATAGCTTTCTTGGGGAGACCAGTGAATAGTGCTTTGCCGTGTCTAGTCGGCTCGATATAAAAGCATGAATTAGCTTCTCTGCATCATTGTGATTTATGAATGGTCGTACCTTCGCTATGTTTCTGAGATGAAAGAAAGCTATGTTGGTCACTTTGTTTAAATGGGCGTTGAAGTTCAAATGTATCAAGACCTTTCTCCATCGTGCAATAGTTAGTGAACGGATCGTATCATATCGTGATTCCGGTTTACTTCCGACTATCCGGTTTTATCCGGTCATTTGTACTTGACCAAATTGTTATGAATAACTTACTTTTAAAATGAGCAATATTACATTATAGAAAAATACTCTGTTCCAATAGAAGTCCTGCATACAAAATGCTACTCAAAAGTACAACAGTATTAGCATCAACGAATCATCGCATTAGTGTGTAAGAATGTGTAATTGTTTCATAACCTTTTTTCTTGCTAAACACTATTTATATTTTACTACATTTTTTATATTTTTCGAGTTCTCTATCCGTGTTTTTAAATTGTTGTTTTACTTTTATGTACCATGACATCAAGTCAAATTCCTCGTACGTGTCAACCTACCTGGTGATAAACCTGACTCTGACTTCCATCTATAGATTTCTGCCGCTCAACGCTTCGTCAGTTCTCCAGCTTTGCTTTTATGACTTTCTTTGTCAGTTTAAGACGCTCTGATCCTGGCTCTCTCACCTTTCCTCCCCCCTTCAGCTCCCTGACACCACTGAGAGGGGAGTGGGATCTCGAGGATTTGGCAGAGTTTAGTCCAGCGGAAATGGGAGGACAGGTTCATCAAAGGCTCTCTCCGTTGAACAGGAGACGCCATAATGAGGCTGAAAGAGGTGGGAGGCGCTCTGGACGGCCCCCCCCCTCGTCGTAAGGACGTGACATGAAACTCTCATCGGGGCTTTCTGTGCAGGTTTGAGGCGACAGTTGGTGGTTTTCTTTTGGCCCGAATTAACGGTTTTCCTCCTCGTTGTTGTTAATGACATCCGTGTTTCGTTGTCCGTAATGATCTGCATTCTCGACCTCCACTCAGACACATCTTTATACACAAAGTCACTTCCCTACATGTTCAAATACTCAAGATAAATGTAAAAACTTTGCCGACAAAGCAGCAAAAACTGGTTTCCATTTGGAGCCAAAAACCTGCTGGCTGGTGTAACCTAAGCAATAACAGCTCATGGGGAATACTGAAGAGTAGAGAGTTGTTTTAAAGCCGTGGTGACGAGACTTCAAAGTGACTACAACTCGACAACAGACACGTATAAACGCCACGCAACCTAAACCATGCAAACCTACCGTCTATCTGTCACATTACATTCAATGACCACCTGTTTGGTATTATTGATTATCACTTTTATGTTTAAGCAGCATTAGCAGTTCTTCTCTTGGATCAAAAATAAAACGGTTGAAGATGCCAGTCGAAAACAGCTTATGAAGCAATGATATTGGTCAAGATATCAAACTGGCTTCAGCGTCGATGCTAACATTATGCTTGGCGTCATGTTGCAAAACATTGTCAATGACTGACAACTGAAAATGGTTCACTTATGGGTACACATGCATCAAGGGATGTTATTTGTAGCACATTCCTACGTTTCACCAGCAGCTACCGTTAGTAAACGACAGGCCTAATGTTAGCGCACAACTCCAGCGGTTGGCTAATGCCGCTGAACCAAAAAATAAGACGGGAGAAGCGTTGGACAAGTCGTTCTTTAGTTCGATGCGGCTTCGTAAGAATAGCACACAATCCAACATTGTTGTGACCAGTGTTGCTGAGAAACCCCAATGTAAAAATCCAATTGTCTTCTAGTGGCAACATCCAAGGAGATGCTACCTTCAGGGTCGACTACAGTGATGCGTAATCCCCACACTACTCTACTCTATGAATCACGAGGAATGCGTGCTCACCTCCGCACAGGAAGTGATCAACACAAGCCTTTCCTGCTAATTGAGGATCTGATAATACATTGCGCGGCCCGACAAAAGAGAGAGGTGTTTTAGAACGAGAGGTGGACGGGGGGCCCTTTTGTGTCGACGCAACACGAAGGGGGATCAGCAACAGGAGGCTTTTCTGCCCAAATCCTAAAGGAACAAAGTGGGATTATCAGGTTCCCAGCGGCATGGGGCTATTCCTCTCATAACGTCATTAGACGGCATTAAAGCTCTCCGCTTTTCTCTCCCTTCTTACGCCTGGAAACCCCGAGCAGTGCCGCGGGAGATTAAGGGACTACAAGGTCCTAATTGACAAACGGGGGATTGTCAATGAAGTGATGTTATCCCTGCCGTCGCTTTGAACAGCAGAACAAGAGAAACACAAAAAGGATTAGTAACGCTGATAGCCGCGAGGACAAAAGACGAGAGTTTAACTTCCTCTGCGGACGTTTCTTAGAGTTTAAGATATTTAGGGAATGGATCGTGGGACAGACGGGGATCAGGTTAACATGCACGCTAGGAAGCTATTATTCAGAATTTGACAGTATGTATGTGAACAGGACATTACCTCGGGAGATTGAGAAGAAGTAAAGGATAGTAACAGGGTTTAAGTTTTTAACATTTTTCAAATACTTGGGGAAGAGCATTCGGGCCACGTGACATTTAATCGGTTTTTAACCTAACATTTCCAAATCAATTCTCTCTGATATTAAATGCACAAGAAAACCAAGAATTATCTCGGACATTAATAAGTCATACATTATCAGAATCAAAAACTTGAATATCCATTATTTTCTCCCAAAATTACGAGTGTTTGCTTGGAATATTATCCCCGTAGTCCAATTTGTTATAACATGTTAGTTTTTCTCCTATAATGGCTCTGATATGCTGTCTTACATGTGAATATTTAAGTTCCTCTGATACCAACATGTTTTTTTTACCGAAAAACCGAGTAAAGCAACGTACAAACTTTATTAATTATTTTATTACCTCGAATGGCCCTCATATCGCTGTCCTAAATTACACATTACATTTAAACGTCCCTGTTTACAGTTAAAATACTATAATTGACTTCTGATTTCTTCACAACACACGGGGAGATTTTGTGTGCAATCAGCCAACGGGACGCCACCGAAGCCACGACTTGAGAAACGACTTGAGAAGCGACTCGAGAGCGACTCGCCTGATTCGTTCCCGCGTCCGGCTCGTTTCCCACCTTCGGTCTAATGTCCCACTTGAGCCCCCGTAGACGCAGTCTGTAATTAAAGGGTGATTAAGAGGCTGGAGCCGATGAATGGGAGCCTAAGTACTCTAAATACCCCATGCTGCTCTGCTGTTGGACACGGCGTGGAGGACTTAATTGATTCGAGCTAATCAGCGGTCAGAATTAAAACAGTCACAGTTGTCTGAGAGGGGAGAAGAGGGGGAGGAAAAGTGAGAGGAAACGAGGGAGGAGGAGGAGAACAGAAGGTGGAAGTGAAAGAAAGAAAGAGAAGGCGGCGGAGGGAAGATGTGTGTTATTGTGAAGCAGCTCAGCAGAAGGCGTCTTGTATTTTCCTGCATAAATTAAAGAAACACACACTTTGCAAACCACACTGGCGGATATTAAAGGAACAGTTTGTCGGACAATTAGGTGATATGGAGACTCATTAGCGTCGAACGCAACGCCAGCGACACGTCTGCCTCTGGCTATCTTACAGTTAAAGGGACATTGTGCCGTTTCGTTTTAACCTGGATTTCATTTTGGAGTTTGGGACCTGAATGGGTTTCTACACAAATCTGGGGTGAAACGAGGTTAATTGTATCCTTTTTTATTTGGGATTTTTGTCCAGATTAAGTAGATTTACTTTTTTAATCTCTGAGAATATCCAATTTTTGTTAAAAATGTATGTATATTTTGAATTTTCCCACACATTGGGAGTTGACCCCTTCAATTAGGAGAACATAGACGTTCCTCTTTCAGATTAACCACTTCGCGATAAAAATAAATACATTATTATATTAAATTAAATATTTTTTCACTCAAATGTATAAC
The DNA here is from genome assembly GCA_036324585.1 of Champsocephalus esox. NCBI lineage: Eukaryota > Metazoa > Chordata > Actinopteri > Perciformes > Channichthyidae > Champsocephalus > Champsocephalus esox. The sequence continues at coordinate 7,376,595 of CM070498.1, read as the reverse complement.
TTTTTTATCTCAGGCAATATTCAGATGGTTTCGTGTAAATGTGACTATTTCTCGTAAATATACTTTGATCTCAGAGAATATGAATGATTTAAAAATTTAATTTTAAAGAACATTCATGTTTTTTTCTTATTAATTTACCAATGTTATCTTGTATAATATTTGAATTGTTTATCATTAATGGACCACTTTCATCTCAGAAAGTATCCCCAAAGAATTCCAATGAAAGTACCTCTTTTATCCCATCCTAGTTTCTTTGTAGCCTAGCATATGTCCGGTTATTCACGAGAAGTCCTGCAAATAACTTTCATCAGAAAACAACAACAACAACAACAACAACAACATCGCTGTGAAGACACAGCGTCGGAAAACAATGGCCGACATTGTGCGTCGAGACGAGTTTGGCTCGACTGCGCCGTGAAATATGTTACGGCAACATGTTGGGGAAGTGGAGCCGACGCCTCCGGTTCTCACAGTAAGAGAGTAAACTGCAAATGAATCACATGTGATGCACAGAAATTAAAAAAGCTGTCTACACACACACATGCTGTTACACTCGCTGTCATATTTAGGCCCAATTACATATCAGACTGTAACAGCGTGCCACACATGACATACGCTCACCAACATATTCAACTGTTTTTAAATCTGTCCTTCATCCCTGCAACGCATTCATTCTACATTTGGATTTGTGTGTTTCTGTTAGCATGATTTACTTCCAGTGTGAGATATGTATTTTCTAAAAGTTTCTAGTAATGAGCAGAAAAAGAGGACATATCCTGCTATATCAGTATGTAGTGTCTCCACTTTAAAGAGTCCTCTCCTGCTGATGTTCAGGTGTATATCAGTATGTAGTGTCTCCACTTTAAAGAGTCCTCTCCTGCTGATGTTCAGGTGTATATCAGTATGTAGTGTCTCTACTTTAAAGAGTCCTCTCCTGCTGATGTTCAGGTGTATATCAGTATGTAGTGTCTCTACTTTAAAGAGTCCTCACCTGCTGATGTTCAGGTGTATATCAGTATGTAGTGTCTCCACTTTAAAGAGTCCTCTCCTGCTGATGTTCAGGTGTATATCAGTATGTAGTGTCTCTACTTTAAAGAGTCCTCTCCTGCTGATGTTCAGGTGTATATCAGTATGTAGTGCCTCTACTTTAAAGAGTCCTCTCCTGCTGATGTTCAGGTATATATCAGTATGTAGTGTCTCTACTTTAAAGAGTCCTCTCCTGCTGATATTCAGGTGTATATCAGTATGTAGTGTCTCTACTTTAAAGAGTTCTCTCCTGCTGATGTTCAGGTGTATATCAGCATGTAGTGTCTCTACTTTAAAGAGTCCTCTCCTGTTGATGTTCAGGTGTATATCAGTATGTAGTGTCTCTACTTTAAAGAGTCCTCTCCTGCTGATGTGCAGGTGTATATCAGTATGTAGTGTCTCTACTTTAAAGAGTCCTCTCCTGCTGATGTTCAGGTGTATATCAGTATGTAGTGTCTCTACTTTAAAGAGTCCTCACCTGCTGATTTTCAGGTGTATCTCAGTATATAGTGTCTCTACTTTAAAGAGTCCTCTCCTGCTGATGTCCAGGTGTATATCAGTATGTAGTGTCTCTACTTTAAAGAGTCCTCTCCTGCTGATGTCCAGGTGTATATCAGTATGTAGTGTCTCTACTTTAAAGAGTCCTCTCCTGCTGATTTTCAGGTTCATATCAGTATATAGTGTCTCTACTTTAAAGAGTCCTCTCCTGCTGATGTCCAGGTGTATATCAGTATGTAGTGTCTCTACTTTAAAGAGTCCTCTCCTGCTGATGTCCAGGTGTATCTCAGTATATAGTGTCTCTACTTTAAAGAGTCCTCTCCTGCTGATGTCCAGGTGTATATCAGTATGTAGTGTCTCTACTTTAAAGAGTCCTCTCCTGCTGATTTTCAGGTTCATATCAGTATATAGTGTCTCTACTTTAAAGAGTCCTCTCCTGCTGATGTCCAGGTGTATATCAGTATGTAGTGTCTCTACTTTAAAGAGTCCTCTCCTGCTGATGTTCAGGTGTATATCAGTATGTAGTGTCTCTACTTTAAAGAGTCCTCTCCTGCTGATATTCAGGTGTATATCAGTATGTAGTGTCTCTACTTTAAAGAGTTCTCTCCTGCTGATGTTCAGGTGTATATCAGTATGTAGTGTCTCTACTTTAAAGAGTCCTCTCCTGCTGATGTTCAGGTGTATATCAGTATGTAGTGTCTCTACTTTAAAGAGTCCTCTCCTGCTGATGTTCAGGTGTATATCAGTATGTAGTGTCTCCACTTTAAAGAGTCCTCTCCTGCTGATGTGCAGGTGTATATCAGTATGTAGTGTCTCTACTTTAAAGAGTCCTCTCCTGCTGATGTTCAGGTGTATATCAGTATGTAGTGTCTCTACTTTAAAGAGTCCTCTCCTGCTGATGTTCAGGTGTATATCAGTATGCAGTTTCTCTACTTTAAAGAGTCCTCTCCTGCTGATGTTCAGGTGTATCTCAGTATACAGTGTCTCTACTTTAAAGAGTCCTCTCCTGCTGATGTTCAGGTGTATATCAGTATGTAGTGTCTCTACTTTAAAGAGTCCTCTCCTGCTGATGTTCAGGTGTATATCAGTATGTAGTGTCTCTACTTTAAAGAGTCCTCTCCTGCTGATGTTCAGGTTTATATCAGTATGTAGTGTCTCTACTTTAAAGAGTCCTCTCCTGCTACATACTACAGGAAAGCATAATATGGCTCCTTTAACAACTTTACTCGAGTATTAACTAACCACATTTCAGAGGTAAATATGTTTACCTTACAGATCCATATGAATAATTATTTAATACGTTTAAGTAAGACCTGACATTTATTAGTGAGTATTTACAATAAAATAATTAAGCCGGTTATCCGTTGAGCAGAGTCGAGTATCATATGACTCATTATTACCTGACATGGTGTGTGTGCGTGTGTGTGTGTGTGTGTGTGTGTGCGTGTGTGTGTGAGCAGCTTCTGTCAGTTGTTTTGTTAATGATGGAAGCGAAGCTGCAGGTACAGATGGGCGAGAGGAGACAGTTACCACACACCCACACCCACACACACACACGCGCACACACACACACACACACACACACACACACACACACACACACACCCCCCTCCCTGTGTGTGTGAGGCCTGAACGGAGCTAGTTAGCCGTTAGCTCAGGGGAATCGGCTGACGTCATCATCAGTGCATCTCAAGTCACCGCTTGAAGTCCCTCTGATAAAACAAACAATGTCTGTATTTACTTCTACACGACAACATCATCGATAATTGCCTTAATTTTGTAAAACTGAGAAATTCTTCTCAAGCTGTTTACATGGAAACGGTTTTCTGCTCTGCTCTGATTATCACAGATATTATATATATATATATTATAACAGAAATGTGTGTGTGCGCTCTTACTTTACAAACGTCTCTACTGTTAATCACTTTGACTTTTTATTTACCTCTGCACACATTCACAGTGTGTATACATGCATACTAATCAGCACACACTTCACCTCAGCAGTTGGTGTGTGTATGTGTGTGTGTGTGTGCGTGTGTGTTAATTGTGACCTGTGGGCTCTGTGTGAAGTCTTAGTATAATTATCTGTGTAATTGTCGTGTATTTTGTAAAGTGCCAGATCATTTAATTCAGGATTAGCTCTTCTCACCTCAAACGGCCGTAGGCGGTGCCCCCCCCTCAACATCATGTATAACACACACACACACACACACACACACACACACACACACACACACACCCGCGCACACACAAATCCTGTCCTACCCTGGTGTCTGCTGCTGTTATATTCATAAGGAGGTAAACCGGCAAAAGCTTTAACGGATGTCTGTACTTTCTTTCAACACACACACACACACACACACACACACACACACACACACACACACACACACACACACACACACACACACACACACACACACCTTCTTTCTCACTTTCGTTCTTTTTGTTCTCTCACTGACACGTCTGGAGTTAAGGAGGGTATCAAGTCGCTCGCCCATCTGTGATGCAGACTGGATGAAGCTGGCTGTGACACACACACACACGCACGCACACACACACACACACACACACACACACACACACACAAACACGCACGCGCACACAAATACACAGATTTGAATACATATTTTTAACCACAGACGTGGAGTTGCACATACATTTCTCACAGATGCACATGTCTGGCTCAGGATTATTTAAAAAAATAATTGTAAAAAGGATGCTATTTTGTATTTGAATTTCTAAAATCTCGACATTTGCCTCAAAAATCCCATATAGTCTGCTTCAAAAATGTATAATAGTAAGTGAAGAAAACACGATTTTAAGGTACAAGTTCAAAATTGTAACGGGAGCTTTTAAGCAAATTGTATTGTTGCTCTCCTAAGACATTTCTGAACAATTAGTACATCTTTTTACTAAACCAATTGTGTTCATGCAGGGCTTTTAGGTGCAGTGTATTCAGACTCTGGTATTAGTATTCTTATTGTGAATACTTATCTGGACTTGTCTGAGCAAACATGCACAACATGCAATTAGACAGATTTCCATTTTATCCACGATGTGATTATTTGGTTGCGTTGCAAATAAAGGTAAATTACACCTTAATTGCTCGTCATCAAAGACAAAGCTACATTTAACTTGTGCAACCTTGAAAATAAATTAAAGCCAACTAAAGGTCTTTTGTTGTAAAAGTAAAATAAAAGTGCTGCACCCAGACTTTCCCAGAAAACGAAGACAGTTCGTAGACGAGGGCTGCGTTTGACTCACAATAGAGGACATTAGGGGTTAGCTTAGCACGCAATTAAAATTCTTAAACGCGCTGATGGACAGGCATATAATGGAAGTCACACCCTAGTTCATTATAATGCACTGTCACACACACACACACACACACACACACACACACACACACACACACACACACACACACACACACACACACACACACACACACACACACACACACACACACACACACACACTCTGCTGGGTCTGGTCCAGAACAAACAAGGTGTGTGCAGTCAGTGTTTACATCACAAATACATGATTGTCATTTGGAATGTAGCTTCCTCTGCTAACAAGATTATACACACAATGACAAACGTAGTGTGTTTTACGTGACGACAAAGAGGTAACTTGCAGCCTCAAGCACGTTGGCTATTATGGCTTTAGCTTTGTTAGCGTTAGCATGCTAGGTATAGTAGCTCATGACAGTGCAGACTTTTCGGAGCCTAAATGGATTATTCAAATTAAATGCAGGGTTGCCAACTTTGGGTACATGGCTGGAGTGAGATTTTCATATCATGGGTTTAATTACACACATGCGCACTTAATGACTGCTATCGTGTCAGCAGCGGGACCTTAGCATATATATATATATACAATACATACAAATACACAATATTGGACACAGACTATAAAGGGCACACCGTTTCATTCACTAATGAAAGTCACATGTTTGTTTCCACTGTTTTATTGTGTGCCTGTCGCGATAAGCAATTAATTGACTTATCGTACGATAAATACAAATGAACTCGATAAATTGCCATCTACATGAGGATGTGACTAGCAGTTTGAAAGGATGTACTTGAATAATTATTTTATATTATCATGATGTCGTGGTCTAAAATGGTCACACAACGGTGCCGACAATATTATCGTTTATCAAAATCATTTCCGGGAAAATGTATCCAACTAAATTAATTATCGAAAGAGGCCTATACATGACACACACACACGCACACACACACACACACACACACACACACACACACACACACACACACACACACACACACACACACACACAGACAAATCTACAGACTCACTCCAAACTGCCAAATATATGAATGAACACACTCTCACTCTCATCTACTCTTTGACTGTATTTTGGCCGAGTTAGTAGAACAATAAGCAGCAGACTTTTACTTTGTTGTCATTTCTACTGGATCTTAGATCTGCGCATGCGCAATACGGGTCGGGGATTGACCAACCGGCTCCCACTGCTCTGCTGTCTGTTGACGTTGTTAAGAGTGGTGGGGGCGGGGAGGGAGCGGATCCACAGCTTGAGCAGCTGTCAACTCAACGTTGTAAATAACCAACCAAAAACGATCGCCGGTTCATCTTGTTTTTGGGGTGAGAATAGTTTGGGCCGCGTGAGAGCGTGAGATTGAGAGTGAAAGCGAAAGCGTGAGAGTTAATGATCCATGCCATTATTTAATGAGTTAATTGTGAATCAGGACTTAATACATAGTGTAGATGTATCATGACTGTTAAAAGCAAAGTTGGTGGGTGATTCAGTCTTGCTGCACGCTAATGTTACCGTTAGCTTGCCAGCTCTCTTGCAACTTTTCAGGAAAAAAATAGCCTACATTTCAAAAGCAAATGAACGTGTCAAGACATACAGATTGTGTCATCTTATTTAATTGGCAGTTAAATAGCAGCTTTGTGTGTTATTGTAGCTGGTTACAGGTACATGTGAGCATTAGCTTCACAGCTAGCTAGTAGGCTCTCGCACAGTGCAGGATTTTGGGATAACAAAGAGCCTATAATACATACAACTATTTTATTTAAAAGTTGTTGAAACACAATACACACTGTTTGTGATAACTTATTTAATGGGCTTTCTTGACCGTGGCAACCCATTTTGAAGTGAGAGACATCTTCTGTTGCAGACTGTAAATCCAACATTTTTGACTGCCCTTTCACCATTAAAGTAAAACATAAATATCTGGATGTAGCCCTTACATCAGGGGGGGCAAACTCAATTTCATGGCGGGCCACATCAGCATTATGGTTGCACTCAAAGGGCCGGTTGTAGCTATATAAATATAAATATACAAAATTATGTATTATATTACATTATTCCCTGTGTATTTGATTATTATCGGAGAGGGTATAATGACTTAATAATTAACTAGTCTGAAAGCAGAAGTCTGGGGGAAATAATTGCAACCAATTGCAAGTCCCTTCAGTGCGCATGTTACAAAATGAGATGCATTGTGGGACATGTAGTATATGGGCAATGTGCTTCGGTAAAGTGGCATGTAACCGTATAATAAACGTATTCTATTCTTTGCAAGCTCTTGAGGGCCGCATAAAATGAAGTCGCGGGCCGTATTTGGCCCCCGGGCCTTGAGTTTGACACCCCTGCCCTACATGGTTTGGGTTACTTATAGTCCTTGCAGGATTGCTGCTGTTTCAAGCTTGTTTCTTTGTGGTTGATTACCCTTTGTTTTCATCAGCATCAGCTCAAAGTATCACATTTGAAAAAAGCAAAATCTGAGGTTCCTTCTGCAACAATTGATTATATCTACTTGCTGCCTCTATCGCTCCTCCTGTACGTAACCCTCCTTCCATCTGGGCAGGTTTACGACGCAGGTGTGTCGAGTGGTTTTGTAATCGTTGCTTCATTTACAACATTAATATCTATAGACTGAATCACTGAATGTTTTCTCCGACTTCCATTGTGTCAGGTCCACAAGCTGCCACATTCATCACGGCCGCCACGCCGTCACTGTCACTCAGGTATGTTGATAGCTGGCATCAGTGACTATTTGTGTTAGATGAGTTTTAATGGGTGTTTCAAACTGTAATTTATGGCCACTTGTCACGACTAGTTTACACTTCCAAATGCCAGAGCCTCCCTCCCCTCCGTCTGAGAAAGAAAATGCCTTCTGCTACAATCATCGACTCATCTAGCAGCTAAAATACCTGTTATTATCCTCAACAGGTATGAAGACCGACAACCCAGTTTCCCTCCTCGCACACCTTACCTAATTTCCATCTTTCAAAAGAGTGCAAGCATCCCACCGTGCTGTACTCGCTCGAGGTGTACCGTCTGTCCATCTGTCTGGAAGTTTACTCCCAGGCCTCGTCTGTCTGCTTAAATATATCATTATGTTCACATCTCCTTCCTGAAAGGGGTCTGCGCCACACTTTGAAGAACACAAGGAGGACGTGGTACATGCCACCAAACAGAGTAATGTCGGTACGCCTTAAACTTCTTTGTGATATATGAAAATGTCCCCGATAGGAATTTGTTTCATTGGTGTTAAAATATTTACGAGTTTGCCTACCTATATACACACGACACACACACACACACACACACACACACACACACACACACACACACACACACACACACACACACACACACACACACACACACACACACACACACACACACCGAGTAGCTACAGCTTTTGTATAGCTTAGTATTATACACACAACACATACACATGCTTGTCCAACTACTGCCCATGCATCGTCAGCAGAGCTAGCTATGCCTAATGATGAGTGAGTAAGCTAGCTCTATGATCATTTGAATAGCATTGTATGTTATGCCCTTCTATGTATTTGTTTAATATGCAACTCGACCTTATGCCCATGAAGTAGAGGGTCGCTGCTGTTTTACTGTAATGCACATCAAGTTCACATTGTGTACTGGGAGTCGTGCTCAGCGTGGGGGAAACTTCTGTAGCATTGGAGAGTCAGGACTCAGGTGCGGCTTTCACACCGGCGCCTTTCCCTTTCTAGCTCCGGTTTCCCCTTTCTGCTCCCGCTCGGTTCACACCGTCGAAAGCTGCCGCCGCTGCGTCATGACGACGTCACCGTTTACGTGCCTGCTTCATACAATCCAAACCGCGCGGAAATCCCTCACATCGACAACAACAACAATGGCCGATTGTATTGAAGCGCTGTTCGCTTTGGTTATCCTCTTACGAAGCGAAACGGAAGGCATCGGACGACTTTACAAGGGACGACTTTACAAACATCACATGCGAAATGCAAGACTTCTTTGTGGTCTTCAGCGTCTACTTCAACGACGAATCTGCCCCTGACCCCGCCTCGACGTAAGAGAGACGTAAGCGACGCCGCCTCTTAGCTCCGAAGCTCTTGCCTCTAGACCGACAATTTTTTGGAGCTGGAAGCGAACCGGATTCCGGAGCTAAGTGGCGGCGCCGCTGCGGTGTGAACGGGAAAAACCGGTACTTTTCAGGCTCCAGCTGGAAACGCGTTGGCGTGAAAGGGGCAAGAGAGACACGAGGAGAGCTGGAGCTTTGATGGCAAACACTGACGGTTTATTTGGAGCTTCGGCCGGAGAATTCACACGACATGTCACGGCTCACGAGTTCACACAGCGGTTGCCAAACCAATTCTGAAGAACTCTTCTGCAGCTCGAGGTTTTAATGGTTCGGAGTGTAATAATCAACATTCTTCATGAGCGAGACTAAAGCGACATGGACCCTGAATCTATAGAGCTCTCGTCCATAGGAAAGAATGCGCGCCAGGGAACCTGCGTCCCTGAACAGGAAACTACCTCGTGGCGGCTTGTGCTCGGTCACAGACTGGCAACAACAATGCGCCCAAGCTGCCCCTCCTTAAGAGAGGTAGCAGCGATACCCAAGGCCGTAGAGCTGTGCCGTGGGAAAGGAGAACATGAGGAACTGGGTCGAAGGTTGAATGCCTAAGCAAATGATTCCCTAACACTCAGCGTTATACAGAATATATTTTGTACATTTATTTACAGCCCTCCACTTTAAAATATAACGCACTGTAGTTTCTCATATATTGTTTTTTACTTATTGTCCTACATTTCTTAGCTCTTTAGGTAATTGTGTATGTTTACATTTGTGCTAAATAGTTGGTTAAAAATACTTTCTTATATGTTGTTTACATTTGCCCCACCATATACCAAAGCACCTTCCTTCTGTGTGTACACCTACCTGGCAATGCACTTGGTTCTGGTTCTGATTCTCACTGACGGGCGTTTCAGAGTGTCTTTGGGGGGAGTGTGGGAGGTGGGAAAGGGGAGGCGGGTCGGATCTTATCTGATCCAGACCACTTTAGGAAGACACCTGTGGCATCCAGGACGATATATTACCACCTAAGTAGCCGTAACCCCCCCCTCAGGTTCAGTGTTGGAGCTGGGCTGTCAGACAGCTGCAGGCAGGAAGTGAAGCCGACAGGAGGGAACGCCTTTTATTTATGGAGCCCTGAAACGAGGAGATTTAACGAGGATGAGTTTCAGAGAGCGAAGGTGATCAGGTTCAGAATCGAGAAAGATGAGAGAGAAAGAAAAGACGAGAGGAAGTCAAAACAACCGCGCAAAGTTAGTCAATCTAATTAAGTTTGACTACTCCTGCTTCTTCTCATGAATCACTTCAGCTTGCTGCCCCGCTGGGATTATCCGATCTGTATCCAGTGTTTCATCATTTTAACACTTTGCTGCCTACTTGTGGCTTGCTATATATAAAAAGCAGTCTTTAGGAAGAAGCACACAGATTTAGTGACACAAGTCTGTTTTAATTCATGGTGTCTTGTAAACTTTAAGTATCTTGCAGGCAGACGGGGAAGGATTTGTAATCACGTTTTCAATGCACCTTGTATCAAATGTGGACACTATTTAAGTACATCGTGGGTTTGATTACAATCAGATGTAAACACTTCAACATGTTTCACATTTGTTTGGGCTTGAAGTGCATTTGAGTCGACGCCATCTGAACGGAAATACCTTGACATTGACGTGTTTAATCACTTCTGAAAGAGGAACATCGAGACGCGGTGATGCAAAATGCAGCCTTTTGGATGTTTCTCAGGTGTTCTGGTTTTCCTGGTGTTTCGATTGGTTTCAATACGCAGACGCATCGACCTTCATCTAACCTCGTCCATTGCTTGGTTTGGATTCACGATGTGTATCGTGTGGTTCCAGAGTTCTGTCAATTAGGGACCAAGTTATACGTCAAAGCCTTATTTTATATTTTTAAAGTACTTGGCGATAATTCAAATAATTGATAATGGAGTTATCGTATTAGTGATAATGTTGAGGTTTGAACGAAACAAACATCACAAGCGCTATAAAAATCCCGTATACTAAAAGTAGAAGTACTCAGAACTAGTACTTGAGTAAAAGTAGAAGTAATTAGATCTTGTACTTCAGTAAAAGTAGAAGTACTCAAATCTTGCTCTTGAGTAAAAGTAGAAGTACTCAGATCTTGCTCTTGAGTAAAAGTAGAAGTACTCAGATCTTGCACTTGAGTAAAAGTAGAAGTACTCAAATCTTGCACTTGAGTAAAAGTAGAAGTACTCAGATCTTGCACTTGAGTAAAAGTAGAAGTACTCAGATCTTGCACTTGAGTAAAAGTAGAAGTATTCTAATTTGTCTGAGTAAAAGTAGAAGTACTCAGATCTTGCTCTTGAGTACAAGTAGAAGTACTCAGATCTTGCACTTGAGTAAAAGTAGAAGTACTCAGATAGATAGATACTTTATATGGGGAATTCCTTTGTTCCCGAAGCATCATTAAGGTGGGTTCTGGGTCATTGTAGAGATTTGTCACTTTACCACAATTTTAACAAAGAAAAAAGTGGATTTATTCAGGTAATTTCTACTTAATTTAATCCATAATACACATTTATTTGGGCTTTCACCATCTAAGGAGACCGCATTTATTAAATAGACTTTATTCTGTATCGAGGACTTGACCTGATCAGGAACATGTTTACGGAGGTCATAAATCAAGTGAGAATTAGCGTAATGTTTTCATAGACTTCTAAACAACCAGACTTCAGATTGTTGCCCCCTGCTGGAGAAGTGTTTACATTGCGGCAATAGATCTGAATACTTCCTGATAGATAATCCTTAAAACCCTTTGTAAGAAGCGCGCTGAGCCCTTAAACTGGCTGTTGGTTTAGCATCTGATCTAATCTGACCTCGTCCATCGCTTGCTCTGGTCTGGAAGCTGATCTGAGATCTGACCTGTCAGCTTTCTCTTTGATCCACTGATCTTACCTGCTCCGAGGATGTTTATTCCTCACCTAAAGTGTTGACAGGTATCGTGTGTGTGTGTGTGTGTGTGTGTGTGTGTGTGTGTGTGTGTGTGTGTGTGTGTGGTGTGTGTGTGTGTGTGTGTGTGTGTGTGTGTGTGTGTGTGTGTGTGTGTGTGTGTGTGTGTGTGTGTGTGTGTGTGTTGGTGATAGACACTCCCTTTGTCTCCAGGTGTGTGTTGCTGGTTGCTGAGGGACATTCATGCATTTCTTCTCATTTCTACATCAGTGTGTTGCTCTGCTCTCACATGATTGCCCAAATGTGTGTGTGTGCAGGTAAAGGGTGGTGCGTGTGTGTGTGTGTGTGTGTGTGGTCGGGTATGCCCATGGGCTCTTCCTGTAGCAGCGTAAGTTTCCACCCCCCCCGAAAGGCCCGGGGACCTTACAGGCTTTAGCTGAGGCCATAACAGCTCCCCAGTGAAGACAATTAGCTGCTAAACGCCTCCCCGCTCGCTGCTGTTTGTTTACCTGTCTGCCGTGTTTTTGCTTTTGTTTGTCCGTGTCGGTGTTTAACCGTGCAGCAACGTCCGGATACACGGCGAAGAATAGAGGACAAACAAAAGGAAAAACACGTTTTGTTGACGGCACCATCCATCAGCATCTTCAATTTAATGCATGTGCGTCACTCGCGTTTCCACCGTCCGCATTTCAGTCCGTTGGAAGTGCGTTCCCCGTTTTCACGATAGAGGTCATTGCTGGACGATAATAGGCACGTGGTGTAAAGAAATTGCAGCAGAAGAAAAATATATTTGACTTAATTAAGTGTAGGAATACATAAGTGTAGTGTGTAGTGTGTAGAAATACTTGCCAGCTTCAAAATATACTTGATTTGAAGTTCAAAAGTATGTGAATCAAATCTGCTTAAAGTACTCATTGAACTGAAAGTACTTTTTAAGCTGAAGATTAATTATATAATTACAATATAAGATCATTATTAATGCATTTATCACTTTAATGTCTAAGTTTAAATAATAATAAATGTACAAACACATGATCTTCTGTTTCAGTAATCTTCTTTTAGATACATGTTTGTCTTTGATTTAATACATTATTAATTTAAGTGTAAGTTTGAATACACATAAACAAAAAAATGCAACTAAATTAAAAAATAAAAATGTTCAAACTGACATGCATTTTTGGAAATATAATATTAAAAAATGTGGAAGACAAATGGAACAAAAGTCTGTTATAATCTGTATTCTGACTCGTGGACGTCTGTGGGCTTGTCTGTAAAAACCTCGGCTACAAATTGAAATGTTCGTTTTTAGCGCAAAGACGAGGAGGTCATTTTCACGTTGATCCGTGTGGCGTTCAGGGTCCTGCCGAGACACATCGTGCATCAGAGACCCCGTAAACACCCGCCGAGTGTCCGGCCGCGCGGATATAATATACATCATGAGGTGTTATTCTATAATGCAGTCATATTTTCTTATTTGGCAGAGAGTAGCTTGTGAGGAGTTCACACACAGAGACATCCAAGGACACTTTAGTGAGGAAAACATATTTTAAACACTGGAAATAGATTCAGAGTTTTAAAAGTGGTTTATATAACCTAATAATGTTCATTACTTCTAAGCATTTATAAAAAGGAAGAAGGGGCAAGGAAAGGAAGATGGAAGGAAAGAAAGAAAATAACAAACCAGCCAAGGATGGACAGAAAGAAGGAAGGAAGAAATTAAAGAAAGAAGGGAAGACAGAAGGAAAGGAAGCAGATAGGAAGAAAGGAAGAAGGAAAGGAAGTAGAAATGAAGAAATAAGAAAGAAAAAGGGGACCCACGAAGGAAGGAAAGATAAAAACATAGGAGTTATGATGGAAGAAAGAAACTAGGAAGTAAGGAAGCAAGAAAGAAGGAAGAACGAAACATCCCACTAAGGTAGAAAGGAGGAAGGAAGGATGGAAGGAAGAGGAAGGAAGGAAGGAAGGAAGGAAGGATAGGCGGACAGTAGGAAGGAGGGAAATGAAGAATGAAGATAAAAAGGAAGGAAGGGAATAACCAAGGAAGGCGGGAAGGAAAGAACAACCAGACTTAAGAAGAAAACTAGCAAGTTAGGACGCAAGAAACCAAGGAAGAAGAAACAAAACCACTAAGGTAGGAAGGATGGATGGGAGGAAAGAAAGAGCACTACTAAAAAGGAAGGAATGAAGGAAGGATATAAAGAAGAAATTAAGAACCAGGAAAGAAATCAAGGAAGTAAACAGAGAAGAACCAAGGAAGGAAAGCAGGTAGGAAAAGAAAGAACAACCCTCAAAAAGGGAGGAAATATGAAAAGAAGAAGAGAAGGAAGGAAGAAAGGGAAGACCAACCCTGTGAGGAAAGAACAACCAAAGAAACTAGGAAGAAAGGAAGAAACCCTCTAACAAAAGGAAGGAAGGAAGGATGGACAGAAAGAAAGAATGGACTTCAAAAAGGAAGGAAGGAAGAATATACATAAGAAAGGCAGGAAGTTAAGAAGGGACCAAGGCAGGAAGGAAGGAAAGGTGGAAGGAAGAAAGAACGAGCCAAGGTGGGAAGGATGGGAAGAAAATACCAAGGAATGAAGGAAGGAACAAAGAACCTAAGATGGTAGGAAGTAAAAAAGAAGGAACCAAGGAAGGAAGGAAATAAGACAAGCATAAAGGAAGGAATGGAAGAACAAAAATAAAGAAGGAAGGAAGGACTGAACAAGGTAGGTAGGAAGAAAGAAAGTACCAAGAAAGGAAGGAACACACAACCTAAGATGGTAGGAAGGAAGAAAGAAGGAATCAAGGAAGGAAAGAAATAACACAAGCATAAAGGAATGAATGGAAGAACACAACAAAGAAGGAACTAGGGAAGGAAGGACTGAACAAGGTAGGTAGGAAGAAAGAAAGAAAGTACCAAGAAAGGAAGGAACACACAACCTAAGATGGTAGGAAGGAACCAAGGAAGGAAAGAAATAACACAAGCATAAAGGAATGAATAGAAGAACACAACAAAGAAGGAACTAGGGAAGGAAGGACTGAACAATGTAGGTAGAAAGAAAGAAAGTACCAAGGAAGGGTAGAACAAATACAAAATTTAAAAACAGAAACAACTCATTAAGGTTGTAAGGAAAGGAGGGTTGATGCTCTGTATCCTTGGTAGCAAAGCTCAAACTCTCCTTGTTCCACGTAATATCGTTTCTATAAGGAATGAGAAACAGGAAGGTTTTAAAAGTAGTATTTGCACGCTTCCCTTTGACCGCCTGTAATAGTTTTTGACGACATAAACGCAGTCGGACGACATTCAGGAAACTCTCGTGAAGTCATTGCAGGACGTCTGTCAGAACGAGAGCTTCCTCAGATCTGAAGGCCATTCTCTGACACTCACTCAGCGTTTGTGATTCCGCTCGGAGAGGAAATGAGCGGAGTGTCGACAGATCTGAACCCTCTGAAGTATTCTGGAGGTAATTTGCTGTCAGTGAGGCGAGTGAAGTAACAAGGGGAGTTTTTAAACAAGCAGCACGTACTGGAAGTCGATTTCAGAGGAGGAAGAAGTAGAAGTAAAACAATACGACAGTGTAGAAATACTCGTCAGTTTCAACATTTTAATGAAGGATTAAAACCGGGGGGTCAAACTCAAATACACAGGGGGCCAAAATAAAAAAATGGGTGCTAGTCGAGGGCCGGACTGGTTCAATGCAGAACGTATTGACATGAACTTATTGCACATATTAAACCTGGAACTAACGAAGCTTCAATTATTGCCTACAAAAAAATTAGGCACCACAAAGAGAAACCAAACGTGCCCTGTTGTCTCAAGAAAGAAAGTGCAGAAGGAAGCATCCATTAAAGTCAGTGTGCTGCTCTGATGCTAGCTCAGATACTTGGCGTCTCATCTCAAGGTCATCAATGTTTGGGGCTCAGGCTCTGAGCGGAGGAGACCCTCAGGATGGAGGGAAGGTGTGCGTGCTATATACCGGCGGGCCAGATCTAAAAGTAATTAAACATTATCCTGCGGGCCGAAATTAAATCCACCACGGGCCTGATTTGGCCCCCGGGCCTTGGGTTTGACACACGTGGATTAAAACATATTACCACCAAAACTAAATAGCTAAAGTAAAGTAGCTCATTCTGAAGGATGGAATATTCCACGGAAGATGATTCGGGCCAGAACAACTATGAAAAAAAAGTATATATTTCTTTGCATTTAAAAATAAATGTTGAGGAGAGAGTCAACGTTTTCGTAGCGCAAGGACTTCTTAACCATTTAGGGAAATCAAAAGGTTGAAACCAACTCGAGTAGGAAGGAAGGATGACAGGAAAGTAAGAACAAACCTCAAAAAGGAAGTAAGGAATGAAAGATGGAAAGAAGGAAGGAAGAAAGATAAGAACAAACCAACAAAGGAAGGATTGATGAAAGGAAGGATGGAAGGACAGACGGTAAGAAGCAGGATAAAAATGAAGGAGAGGAGACAAAAAGGAAAGGAAGAACCAAGAGAGACATATAGGAAGGAAAGAAAGAAGGGACCAAGCAAGGAAGGTAGGAATGAACAAAGAAACTATAGAAAGGTAGGAAACAAGAAAGAAAATAAAGAAGGAACAAACCAACTAAAGTAAGGAAGGAAGGATGACAGGAAAGTAAGAACAAACCTTAAAAAGGAAGCAAGGAATGAAAGATGGAAGGAAGAAAGATAAGAAAGGAAGGACAGACGGTAAGAAACAGGATAAAAAGGAAGGAGAGGAGACAAAAAGGAAAGGAAGAACCAAGAGAGACATATAGGAAGGAAAGAAAGAAGGAAAGGAATGAAGGAAGCAAGAAAGACAAAAACAAACCAACAAAGGAAGGATTGATAAAAGGAAGGAAGGAAGGACAGACGGTAAGAAACAGGATAAAAAGGAAGGAGAGGAGACAAAAAGGAAAGGAAGAACCAAGAGAGACATATAGGAAGGAAAGAAAGAAGGGACCAAGCAAGGAAGGTAGGAAACAAGAAAGAAAATAAAGGAGGAAGAAACAAACCAACTAGGAAGGAAGGAAAGAAGCAGCAAACTACGAAAGGAAGAATGAACCAAGGAGGAAACCAAGGAAGGAACCAAGGAAGGAAGGAAAGAATGTACCACTTTGACTTTGCATAGTGCCAGGTGTAATACATATATAAATTACACAAGGATGTTTTTTTCATGAACTTCCAGAATGAAATGGGGCATTTCAGAAATTAAAGCTGTTTTGAAAATACATTTCAAATTTCGAGAGTGAAATGGAAAGAATAATAACTGCTCAGATTTAAAAATATATATTATATTTTGTAGAATTGTTGCATCATTTCTGGGTCAGGTTTTTCCTCCACCTGCAGAGATGCAGCTATAAAGTGCCTTACAAAAATTAAACCATATATAATTGCAATTGTTGGGGAACCATGTCCTCCTTCGCCCGCGGACCGCGGACCGGCGACCGGCCCTGAAGCCGCTCTCTCCCTGAGCAGCGGCTGCCTCAGCAAGGCGTTGGTGCTGCCAGTGTGTGACCGGGAAACTCTCGGTCAGATAGTCAGTGTTGTGGGACACCTGGAACACATCCTTCTCAGGGTGGAGATGACCCCGAGCCATAAGCAACAACAAATGTGATTCAGTGTCCCTCAGCTGTTTAGTCTATTGAAGAATGTTGACTATTACTCTGAACGAGTTAAAACCTGGAGCCACAGGACGGGTCTTCAGAATTGATCGTGGCATCTCACCCGGGACATGTCTTCTCCGGCCGCAGCTCCAAATACACCGTCAGTGTGTGCCATCAAAGCTCCAGCTCTCCTCGTGTCTCTGCAGAAGTTTCCCCCGCAGCAATATGGTATATTTGTTGTTGTATGTGCACTTTTAATAGATGAAGTTTAAAGTATTTAATGAAAGCAGGTGGTGTGGGTCAGCTATCGTAAAGTGAACACTTGTTACTGTCGTGCTCGACAGATTTGTGAGTGAAACGCGAAGTCTGTAATTTACTGGAAATTCTTGAAAATCAACGTTTTGATTTAAGCGGGGACTCCCTGGTTTCCCCTCAGGACCCCAACCTGTCACTCAGCGTGCAGTCCTCTCCTAAACGGTAATTTATGTGTTGTTGTGGAGGACAAATTGCTGCAGGAGGTGCACCATTAGCTAAACTGCATTTCACAGCGACGTGTTTTCACCTGCAGCTCAACTATGCCAACAATGTCAAAACTCAGACAGACAGAGACACAGTGGGGGGAGTAGTTTTATAGAGAGGGGGGGGGGACTGGCTGTATAAAGGGGGGAGAGAGTAATCATGAACAATTTACACATACTGTACATGTAGATATTGCAGTTCTACTCTATATATTACTTTTAATTGCAAGCCACTGGACTGAATTTGTATTAATAATATATATATATAATATATATAATAATACACTAGGGTTTGTATATTAGTAAGTAATCAAATGTATGATGTATATTTGATAATTCCAGAAACAGTTTTATCTCCAGGTTGACACGTGAGGAATATGTTTTTACATTAATAATGCTTATCTTTACTTTATTCTTAATTTTTAATAATTGACAACTGATTGAGTAGTTTTTTGACATTTATCAAATACATTTCGTATTCACCGTTCATCAACTTTACCTTTCAAATACATCCTTAACATGGTATATTGTTCTCATATTTGTTGGATATTTTATATATTTTTTTGGACATTTTTACACAAAAATTTGAGGCATTTTTTTCTGAAATGGGGAATGTATATCCGTTAGTACTTTTATTGTCTTGCCTCATTCATTTGTGCCCGAAGGTTTGTTTCCTCTCCTCCTTCATAACAAACAGCGCAGCGCCCCCGTGTGGCTGAACGCTGAATTACACGCATTACACTTACGAGCAACACCACCGAGCTTTTAATTAAGAAAGTAAAAACGATTGAACTACTTATACTATAAATACTGTTTAATGTCTTTATACACTTTACCCTCTGCAGATATGTTACATTTCACATACAGTATATTTAGGGGAACATTATCCTATTTCCCCAGACATGTATTCCTTTTCAGTTAGCATCTGTTTTTAGACATCATTGTAAATTATTTTTTAACTAGGTGTGTGTCTCTTTGAGGTCATTATGCATCTATGTTAAGTCATTTCTGGTTAAAAATGTGCGTGTATATTTTGTTATTGTACATGTATTGGTGCTGGTTTCCTCTTTAGAGTTATTGTATGTTGTAATGTCTTGGTTTTTGTGCCTATGTTCAGTCATTAAGCACCCCTTGTGGTTGCTTTCTAGCATTTGTACATCATGTTAACGTTAATTATGTCTGCACTTAAAGCAGCTGATGAGTTATGTTTTCCCTGCGTCTGCTCCCTCAGTGTTTTGATTAGTGATGTTAGTGAACATTTCATGCTCTTATGCCTCCAGTTTATCTCTTAGTCTTTGCTAATTGCTCCATAACAGAAGCATAAACCCTCAACACTCATTAACAAAGGCTGAAAATTAAGTGTTGGCGCCACATCTGCTCCCGAGCCCTCAGCGTCTGTAAATATGTGCGAACGTCTCGGAGTTATTACAATACAATTTCCATTATCTTACATTACTGCAGAGGTTCAAAAACGATCTTTAATCACAGAGTGGGGAAATGGAAAATTAGCACGAAGCTGTGGCGTTTCTATTTGTGGCAGCGGCGAGGTGTTTCATCGCAGTCACCTCAGACTTAAGGTGAAAATTGCACCCTGGGGGAAACAGCTATGGTGGTGATGGGGAGTTCAACATCCCTTTGTCTTTGGATCGTCCCTAAAAACCACATCTGTACAACCAGAGCGGATCTGATTCTGCCTGTTCATCTTTTTGTTGAGGTTTCATTTCTGGATAAATGTTGATTTAAAGGGTCACTATTATTCTCAATCCAGGTGTTTATCAGTGTGTAGTGTCTCTACTTTAAAGAGTCCTCTCCTGCTGATGTTCAGGTGTATATCAGTATGTAGTGTCTCTACTTTAAAGAGTCCTCTCCTGCTGATGTTCAGGTGTATATCAGTATGTAGTGTCTCTACTTTAAAGAGTCCTCTCCTGCTGATGCTCAGGTGTATATCAGTATGTAGTGTCTCTACTTTAAAGAGTCCTCTCCTGCTGATGTTCAGGTGTATATCAGTATGTAGTGTCTCTACTTTAAAGAGTCCTCTCCTGCTGATGTTCAGGTGTATATCAGTATGTAGCGTCTCTACTTTAAAGAGTCCTCTTCTGCTGATGTTCAGGTGTATATCAGTATGTAGTGTCTCTACTTTAAAGAGTCCTCTCCTGCTGATGTTCAGGTGTATATCAGTATGTAGTGTCTCTACTTTAAAGAGTCCTCTCCTGCTGATGTTCAGGTGTATATCAGTATGTAGTGTCTCTACTTTAAAGAGTCCTCTCCTGCTGATGTTCAGGTGTATATCAGTATGTAGTGTCTCTACTTTAAAGAGTCCTCTCCTGCTGATGTTCAGGTGTATATCAGTATGTAGCGTCTCTACTTTAAAGAGTCCTCTTCTGCTGATGTTCAGGTGTATATCAGTATGTAGCGTCTCTACTTTAAAGAGTCCTCTCCTGCTGATGTTCAGGTGTATATCAGTGTGTTGTGTCTCTACTTTAAAGAGTCCTCTCCTGCTGATGTTCAGGTGTATATCAGTATGTAGTGTCTCTACTTTAAAGAGTCCTCTCCTGCTGATGGTCAGGTGTATATCAGTATGTAGTGTCTCTACTTTAAAGAGTCCTCTCCTGCTGATGTTCAGGTGTATATCAGTATGTAGTGTCTCTACTTTAAAGAGTCCTCTCCTGCTGATGTGCAGGTGTATATCAGTATGTAGTGTCTCTACTTTAAAGAGTCCTCTCCTGCTGATGGTCAGGTGTATATCAGTATGTAGTGTCTCTACTTTAAAGAGTTCTCTCCTGCTGATGTTCAGGTGTATATCAGTATGTAGTGTCTCTACTTTAAAGAGTCCTCTCCAGCTGATGTTCAGGTGTATATCAGTATGTAGTGTCTCTACTTTAAAGAGTCCTCTCCTGCTGATGTTCAGGTGTATATCAGTATGTAGTGTCTCTACTTTAAAGAGTCCTCTCCTGCTGATGTGCAGGTGTATATCAGTATGTAGTGTCTCTACTTTAAAGAGTCCTCTCCTGCTGATGTTCAGGTGTATATCAGTATGTAGTGTCTCTACTTTAAAGAGTCCTCTCCTGCTGATGTTCAGGTGTATATCAGTATGTAGTGTCTCTACTTTAAAGAGTCCTCTCCTGCTGATGTTCAGCTGTATATCAGTGTGTAGTGTCTCTACTTTAAAGAGTCCTCTCCTGCTGATGTGCAGGTGTATATCAGTATGTAGTGTCTCTACTTTAAAGAGTCCTCTCCTGCTGATGTTCAGGTGTATATCAGTATGTAGTGTCTCTACTTTAAAGAGTCCTCTCCTGCTCATGTTCAGCTGTATATCAGTGTGTAGTGTCTCTACTTTAAAGAGTCCTCTCCTGCTGATGTTCAGGTGTATATCAGTATGTAGTGTCTCTACTTTAAAGAGTCCTCTCCTGCTGATGTTCAGGTGTATATCAGTGTGTAGTGTCTCTACTTTAAAGAGTCCTCTCCTGCTGATGTTCAGGTGTATATCAGTATGTAGTGTCTCTACTTTAAAGAGTCCTCTCCTGCTGATGTTCAGGTGTATATCAGTATGTAGTGTCTCTACTTTAAAGAGTCCTCTCCTGCTGATGTTCAGGTGTATATCAGTATGTAGTGTCTCTACTTTAAAGAGTCCTCTCCTGCTGATGTTCAGGTGCATATCAGTATGTAGTGTCTCTACTTTAAAGAGTCCTCTCCTGCTGATGTTCAGGTGTATATCAGTATGTAGTGTCTCTACTTTGAAGAGTCCTCTCCTGCTGATGTTCAGGTGTATATCAGTATGTAGTGTCTCTACATGTCTCCATGCTTTAATGTTCAAAACGCTCTTTATTTCTCTCATACTGCAGCCCTTCTTTTCACCCTCCGTCTGAAACCAGAGCCCAGTCTGCTCTGATTGGTTAGCTTGCCCGCTCTGTTGTGATGAGTCAAGCAGCTTAGAGATGTCCCGCCCCTTTAGCCTATCACGTACAATGTGTTGGAGCGCTAGCCAATAGGAGCACGAGTGTTACAAAGGGATGTCACTATGTAACAGAAGTAAAGAAAGGAGGCGTTTCAGGCAGAGTGTGTGGGAGAGAAACTTTGCCTGTTCAGACCATTAACATGCACTAAAACCCACTAACCCACTACAGGAGAACCCCTAAAAGCCCAATAGGGCCTTTTTAAGAGTATAAAATAAATCACACAATACATAATTTTTCTTTGGAGAATTATTTGAAAGATAGACAAACAAAATAAAAATACGTCCTGCTTCTTCCTCAGTTCACCAGCAGGACAATCAAACATAATGATATACTTTTGTTGTTAGTACGTTTCAAAAAGAGCCTCCATCGTGGACAGCAAAGTAAACCCGTTAACCGTTAAAGGGTTTACTTTGCTGTCCTCCTGTTGTGTTAAAGTTTAACGTTACAGTAGACGCCTGTTTGGCCGATGCATCAAGTCACTGCCCAGCACAATCCCAGTAAAGACGAGATAATACACACAATAATAATAAGATAATGTTGAGATGTACCGAAATAAATACATACATTCAGATCGAATACATTTTGAAATATTTTCTTTGGAGGTATTTTAAAGATGCTCT
This sequence comes from Champsocephalus esox, assembly GCA_036324585.1. Lineage (NCBI taxonomy): Eukaryota > Metazoa > Chordata > Actinopteri > Perciformes > Channichthyidae > Champsocephalus > Champsocephalus esox. The sequence goes on along the minus strand of CM070498.1, from coordinate 7,354,099 downwards.
TAAATCCAAAATAAAGCCTTACAGTACGACGCCTGTTTGGCAGATCCATTACGAAGCACTGCTCTTTGCACAATCCCAGTTAAACAGTACACTAATGCAGCCGTGGTTTGCTGCGATCGTCCGTCACGGAGGTACGTCCTGCTCGACGCCGTCTGAAAAGCATCCGGAGGATTTTTAATCCACTCTCTTTTAAAATCAGTTATTGTTGAGACGTACGGTGGCCCGGGACTTTGAGGGGAGACAGGAGGATTGCGGTTCACTGTCCGCAGCCCTCCTGTCTGACCCTGTCAATATGGCATCTCCTGTGTAATGTATAATGTATTGTGTATGAAATGTCCTATGTATGTCACAATCAGCTGTCTTAGGAAGTCATCCTTGCACCCCCCCCCTCCCTCCCCCCCCGTTATGTTTTGTTGAGTTGTTTGTTGTTACATGTGTTGTTGTATGTTCTGTAAAAAAAAAGGGATGTACGGTGGCCCACAGGTGCAAGCGACCCAGAACATTCCAATGAGAGAACCAGGATGCAGATATAAAAACTCAAATATGCCAAAACACATGAAGAGACATCTCCCACAAGAAATGGGCAAACGGAGACACTAAAAAGTGACATTCGGGGATGATAAAGTTGAACAACTGTTACCGTTGTTGGAAACCTACCTACAATGTCGATTTAATTTGCTTATTTTAACAAGGTAGCTACATTACATGACGCTTTTATCCAAAGCGACTTACATACTCAATACGGAGGGCAATCCCCACAGGAGCACTTTGGGGTGAAGCGTCTGACGGCCCGTCCACACTACAGCTTCAAAACAAGCTTGGAGCTGGGCGTGTCTGAAGCTCGACCAACAACCAATCGCACGAATCTCCCGCCCCTGACACGCAAGCAGCGGTTTGATTGGCTAGAGCTTGTACTGGCGTATGATTCGATTGGCTGACGCTTCCACCGAAAGCTTCAGAAGCTTCAAAAGTTGAACATTGCTCAAGCTCCGTTCTGCTTCCCACAATGCAGTTCGGCGAAAAGTGACGTGAATGGGCAGACGCGTTGGAAACCGTTTTTGAAGCTGTCGAAGCTGTAGTGTGGACGGGCCGTCAGGGACTCAACGACATGCGGACTGCAGTGGGGTTTGAACCTGTGCCCCCCTGAACCCAACACCTGCGCACAACCCACTGCGCCACCCGCCTCCACGCTACATGATTCCTTCTGGTATTATTTTAAGAGTGCCCTGGTTTCCGCTGTGTTCGTTGTTGTTTGTTCATTTGTTTTGTAAGCAGAGCGCGTTCCTCCTAATGGAAGTGTTTGGGTCGTTGTAGCTCGTTTGCACCATGGGTGTGTAATGAGAACTGGACACAGCGTGGGAGGCGGGGTCTCGTGCTTTCCTATGAGAGCTGCTCAGTGGCGCATGAGGACAAAATGGCCCAACTTTTGAGAGAGCGAAACGTCACAGATTACCCAGCATGCCTAGCTGTCAGAGCAGAAGAACCCGTATGTCCGCTCACGGAGCATACGCCGCTTAAGCCCCGCCCCCGAGCTCCCACTCGGCTCAGTGGAACGAATGGAGACAGAAAATAAATCTGGATTCGGCTTTTAATGCATTTTACAACTTTAAGGACCGAATGTATCCAATATTATTTAGTTTAAAAAAAAATATCCGCTGATTTACAGACGTCTCTTTCCCAATGTTAGTCAATGGGGAAAAGTCTTTCTGGGCGCAGTGACGTCACGGACTGAAACGGAGGTTGTAGTACCGCCGTTTGGCCACTACGAATATTTTCCTCAGAGTCCGGCGCACTTCCTGGGGGCTTGGTTTGCACCTGTGGGCCACCGTACAGATGTACCTGGTGATAAAGATCGATCAATATTTCGACGTTTCCTATTCCCGCTTCGTGCAGCAACCATTTTTGCTCGTTCCTTTTCAGTCTTGAAACAGTTCTTTGATTCTAAGAAAAAACACATTTGGGGAGTTTTTCGCTTAAAAATCCAGATTTCATACATTTTCTTTTTATATCTTTGGCGAGTTTTGTTTAAGATGGACAAGAACAAAAAACATACTTCCTCCCTCTGCATTTCACCAGCAGGCACACAAACAAATACCATGAAACCCTTTAGGTGTTAGTTTTGAAATGTAACGACGATCCCCAAAACAAGAACATAATACAGCCGTGGTCTGGTGCTGAAGTCCGTGTGCGAGCACTGAGGTTTCTCCTGCTAAAAGTCCATAAATTAAAAGTTTGAAATCAGCAGTTGTATCGTTGAGATGTACCTGAATATAATAATAAAGACGTTTCTCGTTTCCCAGGTCGTGGTTTCCTTTGCTTTAAAGGAGAGAGTCTGGAACCACGACCAGCGCTTGCGTCGAACCGATCGGAGCGTCATGGCGGGATTGTAAAGTCTGACCGTGAGATGGTGGGTGGCTAAGTGAGGAGGCACCAGGGCGTCAGGTCCGCGTCGCACTGCAGGCGCACGCTGACGACGGTGCACGGAGCGCCGCTGATGCTCAGGTCCCGCCTCGACTCCACCTCGTACCGCAGGTTCGACAGACCGCCCTCCGGATCCACCTTAAACTGCTCCTGCAGGGGGAGGAAGAGGAGGAGGGAGAGGGGGAGGAAGAGGGGGGAAGAGGGGAGGAAGAGGGGGGAAGAGGGGAGGAAGAGGAGGAGGGAGAGGGGGAGGAAGAGGGGGGAGGAGGGGAGGAAGAAGAGGGGAGGAAGAAGGGGAGGAAGAGGGGGGAAGAGGGGAGGAAGAGGGGAGGAAGAGGAGGGGGGAAGAGGGGGGAAGAGGGGGAGGAGGAAGAGGGGGGAAGAGGGGAGGAAGAGGAGGAGGAAGAGGGGGAGGAAGAGGAGGAGGAAGAGGAGGAGGAAGAGGGGGAGGGAGAGGGGGAGGAAGAGGGGAGGAAGAGGAGGAGGAAGAGGAGGAGGAGGGAGAGGGGGAGGAAGAGGGGGGAAGAGGGGGAGGAAGAGGGGGGAAGAGGGGAGGAGGAAGAGGGGGGGAAGAGGGGAGGAAGAGGAGAGGAAGAGGAGGAGGAAGAGGGGGAGGAAGAGGAGGAGGAAGAGGGGGAGGAGGAAGAGGGGGGAAGAGGGGAGGAAGAGGAGGAGGAAGAGGGGGGAAGAGGGGGAGGAAGAGGAGGAGGAAGAGGAGGAGGAAGAGGAGGAGGAAGAGGGGGAGGAAGAGGAGGAGGGAGAGGGGGAGGAAGAGGGGGGGAAGAGGGGAGGAAGAGGAGGAGGAGGAGGGAGGAAGAGGGGGGAGGAAGAGGAGGAGGGAGAGGGGGAGGAAGAGGGGGGAAGAGGGGAGGAGGAAGAGGGGGGAAGAGGGGAGGAAGAAGAGGGGAAGAAGAAGAGGGGAGGAAGAGTTTAGATCATTTATTTTATTTAAATGTTATTTTTATATGAGTATTGTTGTTTCTTATATTGGAAATGTTTCTTTTTTTATATATATATATAAACATATATATATATATATGTATATATTTATATATATATATGTTTATGTAGTATGGCTATTTTATTTCATAGAATTTAGAGATTTTATTTATGTTTTTCTTAAACTTTTATATTAATAAAAGTTTATAAAATATGAATGTGATTATGAATATTCTTTTATTTAACATTTCATTTATTCAATAAGTTAAAGATTGATTTAAGACCGATTAAGGAATATCCCGATTTTTTTAGACCAATGAATTCAATGCTTTTTAACGATATATAATATTATATTTATTTTACCACGTGAGTCACAGCCAGCACTTTCTGTTGAATTAAAAACATGCACTTAATGATTGATTGTTCGAACAGTCAGATGTTTAGGCTCTCAAAGCGTGAGGTGATAGAGATGCCAGACTTCAGGAGAGTTTTACTTTTGGGGTGTTTGAAAACGTTTCTGAAAAATGATAATTGTATTTAATTTAAATGTATTTTTGAAGAGATTTCGCACTTTGACTTTTCATTTTACTTATCCTTTATTCAATATTTTATAACCGTCTCTTAGAATTCATTTCACAGATGTTGTATCATGACGCTGGGGGGGGGGTTAAACCATGTTCGTATTGTATTTCAAACTGCATTCAATGCTTTTCAAGATATATATACCATTATATTTTTCACACCGAGAGCGATGCAGCGGAGTTGATCTCTGAGCCAACACATGCATTTATTAAAATGTTTGTTTTGTATTATCTCCGGTGAGTTTCGAGCAGCTTTCCTGATTTAGTTTCACTGTTTAAAATGAAAAAAAGTTTTAAATCAACAGATTACAAGATGAGCGGGCTTTCACAGTGTTTTTTAACAAACTTGAATAGATGTTTTTAATGCCACTAAAGATGACATTTAAGACTAACAACCGTTCTTTAAAAAAAGCCTTTCCATCATGCCTCGTGTCGCACTGAAAGGAGTTTTAAAAATAACGTTTATTATTATTATTTTGAGAGATACGTTTGCACTTGTCTCACCTGTTTCTGAGAGGCGACTCTCTTCTGGTCTCTTTTCCTCCAGGCCGAGTCGTGGATGTGGAGAAATGTTTTATATCCCGTCGTGATGCCGCTCGGCCTGAAGAGCTGAGAAAACAACACATATCTTAAAAGATGAACACAAAATGCATCTTTAAAGTCACGAAATGAAGACTTGGTTTTATCATAAAAACTGAGACAAAAATGTTGTAAACAAAAAATAGCTGTCAGCTGTTTTTAGATTTGATATATCATTGCCTCTCTGACCAATTCTCCTCCAATGTTACATAGCAATGTCAGAACAATGCTTGTTTCCTTAACAACAAAACCAAAACAAGCGTGCTCAGAGTCGCCTCCTTGGAGCACTCTCTGAAGGGTTGCTGGCAGAGGGAACGCATGTTTGCTACACATCCTGTAAGCGGCAGCCCTCCAGCGCATCACGTTCGGTTGAAAGCTGAAGCTCCAGCGTATAACGATTGATCCAGACGTTTTGGGAGTTATACGAAATGGAGGAAATCACATGCCATACGGCTTCAGAAAACGACACTTTTGAAAGAGATGGAGGCCTGTAGCCCTGCTAGTACACACTTCATACACTATGACCAAGTCCCCTAAACTCACCGTGTTATCTGATTCATTCGTTTATTCTTCTCTCCCCTTGTTATTATGTATGACTATGCAAGTTGTCTGCTTTACTTTGTACTTTTGGTCTTATCTCTGTATTGGTTGGCACGACGACCAGTCTGTACTGGCCTATAGGGTCGTCCTTAGTGCCATTTTCAAATTCATTTATTTTAAGCTCCAACCACCGGAATTCGTTACGATAGTCAAGAAAACTCTCCTGGTGAATTTTATTCAAATTCCAACAACAAGAGCCGCTTCCACACCAAGTACTTTGCCGCACTTCGTTCCCAGCGCTTAGTTCCCCCATGCAACTAAAGAGCCGATCGCGTTCACACCGGAGTAAGTCCCTGAGGGAAGGTTACGCAAATGAAGCCGCTGACGTCACTTCGTCTTCTTCTGCTTTGGGTTTACTGGCAGGCGTAATGTATCCTGCCACCCGAAGTCCCCGGCCAGAAGTCCCCGGAGTTGGGGATTGGCTTCTACTCTCCGTTGGTGCGCGGGGCTAATGCTAATAATGCTAATGCCCAGCCAATCAGAAATTGGAACTTTTTTCTCACCAGGAAAGTTACTGGGACAAGTTCTCATGAACTAAGTTCTCTCTTTGGTGTGAACGCAAAATCCCAGGAACTATCGGAACTAAGCGAGAAAAGTACTCCGGTGTGAAAGCGCCTATTTACCCCTCCCTCTTCAACCTTGAAGATCAGCCTCACGTAGGGTGGTCCTTAACATTGAAAGTGGGAAGCCCCAAGCCCCAGAATTCATTCTATCAGTCAAGAAGAGGTTGGAGCTTAGACTTTCCCACTTTCACGTTTAAGGACCGCCCTACTGGCCGACTAGTAACGTCTCACTTTCAACACAGAAAGATTGTAAGACATAAAGTGTGAAAGTTGCAATTCTGTATGTTTGTGCTTATGATGTCCAAATGAAGCTCAGCGCAACTTCTGTCAGGAAGACTGGTTCCCACGCTCTCATTCACAATTCTTTCTTGCGAGGGCGCAAGACACCCCCAGCTAAACCAACCGGTCACATCCCCACAGCCAATCACAGCACACCCGGCAAACGTTTAAATCTGCTCTTTCTCTCCCCTGCCCGCATCGTTCAGGAGAATCGATGCAACCCTCCTCACCTCCGGTCTCATCAGACCCACGGCAGGCTAGCCCAGAAGAACCCTCACCACCCGTCTAGACCCCGGGGGGTTTCTCTTTTCTCGTCGTCTTCTCCTCGACCTTAATTCATCACAGTATGATGGGGTCTAACGTTATTGTTCATAAAGCAATAAATATGTTACCAACTAAGTCTCTCCCGAATGAAACAAAACCCACATGTTGATTTCCTACCTGTAACTCGGCTTTCCTCAGTCTCCTGTAGAACTCGTCGTCTTCTCGTCCCCAACCCCAGAACCTGTTCGACATCCCGTTACACTGGAAATAAGAAAACAAAACGTTATTTTATTTCTTCATCGGAGATAACGAGGTGGTCTTCGTGCTGATGGGAAAAATGGATTCAATCTGAACTGAGATTGTCATTCGCCGGTTGCTCAAACGGTCTTCCCCTTTCGCCAACGTTAACGGGTTAATGCTCGCAACTGCTCAAGATTTTGCTCAATCTCAAAAACATTAAAGTCGTGGTAGGTAATTCACTTCAGAAACACTTGTTGTTATATTCCATGGAATGCTCTTAACATCCCGACAGCAATGAATACATTAAATGCTTTGACAATAAATACATAATAAAATATCATCTGTGGTCGCCGTGGCGCTGTAGAAAGCTCGACCAATCATCTGAGCCGGCCTGGCTAAAGTAACTGGATGTCCTACCTGCCTGTCAGCCTTCCATCGGGGCACAAACTGACCTCGTGCCCTCATTGGTCATGTGCGCGTTCGTGTGTGTTGGGGGAGGGGCTCGGTATTTTCAAATTCTAGCGCACTCGAGCTGGTTTCTCCATTCGTACCTCCCTTATCATTATATATTTATTTTACTGTAATTTTGTTTGTCAGATTTTTTTTTATATGTGCAAATCAATTATTTTATTTGTGCGGTACCATTAATATGCTAAATATATAAAAGTAAAAGCCTTAATAGATATATATATATATATTCACATACATGTTTGTGATTTGTTTTCTGTCCGATTTGTTTAAATGTGCAACAAATATTTTTGGGGAATAATCAATATTTTATTTTTAATTATTATGTACATATTATACTATTTATTTATATTATTAAAATATTATAATATATGTATTTCTTTAGCTGTTGGATTTAAGTTAAAGGTCCACTATTTTAGAGACATGAAGAAGAGGGGACACATGTTGATGTAGAAGAGACATGAAGAAGAGGGGACACATGTTGATGTAGAAGAGACATGAAGAAGAGGGGACACATGTTGATGTAGAAGAGACATGGAGAAGAGGGGACACATGTTGATGTAGAAGAGACATGAAGAAGAGGGGACACATGTTGATGTAGAAGAGACATGAAGAAGAGGGGACACATGTTGATGTAGAAGAGACATGAAGAAGAGGGGACACATGTTGATGTAGAAGAGACATGGAGAAGAGGGGACACATGTTGATGTAGAAGAGACATGGAGAAGAGGGGACACATGTTGATGTAGAAGAGACATGAAGAAGAGGGGACACATGTTGATGTAGAAGAGACATGGAGAAGAGGGGACACATGTTGATGTAGAAGAGACATGGAGAAGAGGGGACACATGTTGATGTAGAAGAGACATGGAGAAGAGGGGACACATGTTGATGTAGAAGAGACATGAAGAAGAGGGGACACATGTTGATGTAGAAGAGACATGGAGAAGAGGGGACACATGTTGATGTAGAAGAGACATGAAGAAGAGGGGACACATGTTGATGTAGAAGAGACATGAAGAAGAGGGGACACATGTTGATGTAGAAGAGACATGGAGAAGAGGGGACACATGTTGATGTAGAAGAGACATGAGGAAGAGGGGACACATGTTGATGTAGAAGAGACATGAAGAAGAGGGGGACACATGTTGATGTAGAAGAGACATGGAGAAGAGGGGACACATGTTGATGTAGAAGAGACATGAAGAAGAGGGGACACATGTTGATGTAGAAGAGACATGGAGAAGAGGGGACACATGTTGATGTAGAAGAGACATGAGGAAGAGGGGACACATGTTGATGAAGAAGAGGGGACACATGTTGATGTAGAAGAGACATGACGAAGCGGGGACACATGTTGATGTAGAAGAGACATGAGGAAGAGGGGACACATGTTGATGTAGAAGAGACATGAAGAAGAGGGGACACATGTTGATGTAGAAGAGACATGGAGAAGAGGGGACACATGTTGATGTAGAAGAGACATGAAGAAGAGGGGACACATGTTGATGTAGAAGAGACATGAAGAAACGAGGGGACACATGTTGATGTAGAAGAGACATGAAGAAGAGGGGACGCATGTTGATGTAGAAGAGACATGAAGAAGAGGGGACACATGTTGATGTAGAGGAGACATGGAGAAGAGGGGACACATGTTGATGTAGAAGAGACATGAAGAAGAGGGGACGCATGTTGATGTAGAAGAGACATGGAGAAGAGGGGACACATGTTGATGTAGAAGAGACATGAAGAAGAGGGGACACATGTTGATGTAGAAGAGACATGAAGAAGAGGGGACACATGTTGATGTAGAAGAGACATGGAGAAGAGGGGACACATGTTGATGTAGAAGAGACATGAAGAAGAGGGGACACATGTTGATGTAGAAGAGACATGAAGACGAGGGGACACATGTTGATGTAGAAGAGACATGAAGAAGAGGGGACGCATGTTGATGTAGAAGAGACATGAAGAAGAGGGGACACATGTTGATGTAGAAGAGACATGGAGAAGAGGGGACACATGTGATGAAGAAGAGGGGACACATGTTGATGTAGAAGAGACATGGAGAAGAGGGGACACATGTTGATGTAGAAGAGACATGAAGACGAGGGGACACATGTTGATGTAGAAGAGACATGAAGAAGAGGGGACACATGTTGATGTAGAAGAGACATGAAGAAGAGGGGACACATGTTGATGTAGTAGAGACATGAAGAAGAGGGGACACATGTTGATGTAGAAGAGACATGGAGAAGAGGGGACACATGTTGATGTAGAAGAGACATGAAGAAGAGGGGACACATGTTGATGTAGAAGAGACATGGAGAAGAGGGGACACATGTTGATGTAGAAGAGACATGAAGAAGAGGGGACACATGTTGATGTAGAAGAGACATGAAGAAGAGGGGACACATGTTGATGTAGAAGAGACATGAGGAAGAGGGGACGCATGTTGATGTAGAAGAGGGGACACATGTTGATGTAGAAGAGACATGAAGAAGAGGGGACACATGTTGATGTAGAAGAGACATGGAGAAGAGGGGACACATGTTGATGTAGAAGAGACATGAAGACGAGGGGACACATGTTGATGTAGAAGAGACATGAAGAAGAGGGGACACATGTTGATGTAGAAGAGACATGAAGAAGAGGGGACACATGTTGATGTAGAAGAGACATGAAGAAGAGGGGACACATGTTGATGTAGAAGAGACATGGAGAAGAGGGGACACATGTTGATGTAGAAGAGACATGGAGAAGAGGGGACACATGTTGATGTAGAAGAGACATGAAGAAGAGGGGACACATGTTGATGTAGAAGAGACATGAAGAAGAGGGGACACATGTTGATGAAGAAGAGACATGAAGAAGAGGGGACACATGTTGATGTAGAAGAGACATGGAGAAGAGGGGACACATGTTGATGTAGAAGAGACATGAAGAAGAGGGGACACATGTTGATGTAGAAGAGACATGGAGAAGAGGGGACACATGTTGATGTAGAAAGAGACATGGAGAAGAGGGGACACATGTTGATGTAGAAGAGACATGAAGAAGAGGGGACACATGTTGATGTAGAAGAGACATGAAGACGAGGGGACACATGTTGATGTAGAAGAGACATGAAGAAGAGGGGACACATGTTGATGTAGAAGAGACATGAAGAAGAGGGGACACATGTTGATGTAGTAGAGACATGAAGAAGAGGGGACACATGTTGATGTAGAAGAGACATGGAGAAGAGGGGACACATGTTGATGTAGAAGAGACATGAAGAAGAGGGGACACATGTTGATGTAGAAGAGACATGGAGAAGAGGGGACACATGTTGATGTAGAAGAGACATGAAGAAGAGGGGACACATGTTGATGTAGAGGAGACATGAAGAAGAGGGGACACATGTTGATGTAGAAGAGACATGAAGAAGAGGGGACACATGTTGATGTAGAAGAGACATGAAGAAGAGGGGACGCATGTTGATGTAGAAGAGACATGGAGAAGAGGGGACACATGTTGATGTAGAAGAGACATGAAGAAGAGGGGACACATGTTGATGTAGAAGAGACATGAAGAAGAGGGGACACATGTTGATGTAGAAGAGACATGAAGAAGAGGGGACACGTGTTGATGTAGAAGAGACATGAAGAAGAGGGGACACGTGTTGATGTAGAAGAGACATGAAGAAGAGGGGACACGTGTTGATGTAGTGGAGACATGGAGAAGAGGGGACACATGTTGATGTAGAGGAGACATGAAGAAGAGGGGACACATGTTGATGTAGAAGAGACATGAAGAAGAGGGGACACATGTTGATGTAGAAGAGACATGAAGAAGAGGGGACACATGTTGATGTAGAAGAGACATGAAGAAGAGGGGACACATGTTGATGTAGAAGAGACATGAAGAAGAGGGGACACATGTTGATGTAGAAGAGACATGAAGAAGAGGGGACACGTGTTGATGTAGAAGAGACATGAAGAAGAGGGGACACGTGTTGATGTAGAAGAGACATGAAGAAGAGGGGACACGTGTTGATGTAGTGGAGACATGGAGAAGAGGGGACACATGTTGATGTAGAGGAGACATGAAGAAGAGGGGACACGTGTTGATGTAGAGGAGACATGGAGAAGAGGGGGACACATGTTGATGTAGAAGAGACATGGAGAAGAGGGGGACACATGTTGATGTAGAAGAGACATGGAGAAGAGGGGACACATGTTGATGTAGAAGAGACATGGAGAAGAGGGGACACATGTTGATGTAGAAGAGACATGAAGAAGAGGGGACACATGTTGATGTAGAAGAGACATGAAGAAGAGGGGACACATGTTGATGTAGAAGAGACATGAAGAAGAGGGGGACACGTGTTGATGTAGAAGAGACATGGAGAAGAGGGGACACATGTTGATGTAGAAGAGACATGAAGAAGCGGATTTTGCAAAATAGGGGACCTTTAATGTGCAGACAAAGTGACTTTTTGTCCTTTAAAGGTCACCTATTGGACCAAATCCACTTTTTACCACTTTGTGATGTCATAACGATGTGTTGTCTTGAGTAACCATTAGCCAATCAGCAACCAAGGTAACCTTATCACCTGAATCTCCTCTAGAGCTCCATTGAGTTCTTTGTAACCAAATGTCTCTCAGAGGGGCGTGGGGAGGGGCTCCTTATTTTCATCTAAAGTAACAGACAGAGAATCAGCACTTTGGAAACAGGGCTGAAACAGAGGGGATTATGGGTAATGCTGCAATGATCTGTTTGGTGTTTCAGCCAATCAGAGACAGGCTCTGTATATATATCTGAGAACTGTGATATAGTGATGAAAACAGTATAATAGGGGACCTTCGAGTGACTTTGAAGTACACTGGACATCCCCGTGAGTGCTCAGTACCATGTGGTAGTGTTTCTTGGTGAGCATGAGGATCCCCCCCACGTAGGTTTTGTAGTGATACAGGGGGTGCAGCTCGGGCGACGCCACGTGGAACGGCCCCTCGGAGGGGAACCCGTAATCCAGAGCCTCGTTGAGCGGCAGCAGGTCCACGTCGTGCATCGCCAGGTAATCTGTGTCGTTGCCGCTCTCCAGGAAGCCCACGTTGATCAGGGACGCTCGGTTGAACCTGGAGCAAGAACACAACGTCTCCTTTGAATCCAGGCTGAAGACTGCTTATAACGAAACTACTCGTACCTCACACCGCACTGTAACTTCTACTCATGCATTTCATTCCAGAGTTGCTGTATATTCGCTCTCTTGCTTTTAATGGCCGTTTGTGTCAGAACTTTCGTCAGTTAAACAAAGACAAAACTTTAGGTAATTGTTTTTGGACCAACTGAAAAGTCAGCGCTGAGCTTCAGTCTGTTCAAAACAAGATGAAGCCAGATACACGTGCAAGTATTACACCTGTGGGATTTTAGAGTTGTACACGTCTTTGGATATTCTCTGAGATGAAAGTGGTGCACTAAGAAGCATGTATGGGATGGGAATGAAGGGGTGGCTGTGGCTCAGTGGTGTAGTGCGCTAGTCTTCAGATAGTCCACATGCCTCTGTGTCTTTGGGCGGGACACTTCCCCCGAAACTACTCCAGGGTCCACCGGGTTAAATTGATAGATTTATGAGATATCATGTTATGAATAATTTCCTGTAAAACTAAAGCGTCCCCTCCGCTGTAGTGTTATAACAACTGAATGAATGATGATTAATTATATTCTCTGAGATCGAAGTACATTTTAAATTTAAATGTCTGAGGATAAATCGGTTATTTTACACGACATGACTTATATATTCCCTCGGTGGACACTGAAAAGCGTCCCTCACCTGTAGTGGTCCACCTGGTTGATGACGAGGATCTTATGGCGGATCTTCTTCTTATTCAGGAAGTCGTGCATGAAGGGCACGAACACAAGCAGCTCGTCGAAGCGCTCCCTGAAGGGCACGATGAGGGCCAGCTTGTGAGGACCCCACGAGGGGTCGTCCTCCGCCTGCCTGTTGGTGGGGGGGCAGGGGGGCGGGCGGCGCTCCTCGTGTAGCGGGGAGGACATTTCCCCCGAGCAGCTGAGTTGGAGCCAGAGCAGAGAGACGAGCAGCAGCACCATGCACAGCCCGAACAGCTTGTATACCGTACACTTACCGGAGAGGAACCTGCAGCAGACGGGGAATTATTTAGTATGCAGAAAAGCGTTCTTCAGAAATATTAACAACACTCCAGAGCACTTTTTTACTTTTTGAATACAACCTACATTGAATCAAATGTTTAGTTCAGATTCACACTGACATGCATCGAGAGACAAAGATACTTTTTTAATTCGTGATTGTGTCCAATAGCTTTTATTATATATGAAGGAATATATCTCCAACCCGTGGAGGGACTACAGAGAATTTATTTTTCAAAACCTTGTTCATAAACATCTTGTTTTAATTACGGTTCATATTTTAGCTTTTTAGGAGTAAATTCAAATGTTCCCACACTTTCGAGGTACCTACATCTAAACAAAGCCTTTATCATCAAATCTAAAAATATTTCAATAAATACAAAATAGCCACATCAATGAACTCTGATTAACTCGATTGTTTATTGTTATTTTATTTATATATTTCATTTATTTATGATATTTTATCGTTTTTCCCGCATTCAAATTTGAATTTAGAATGTTCTTAAGAATTAAAAGTTGCAATATTATGCTTTTAGATCATCATCAGTGTCATGCAAACATATCAAATCCAACACTTAACCTCTCAGCATCTCGTAGCTGGAAGTTATGTTTCTACTTGTGCTAAAAGATTGAGTCTTCAGGCTCTCACCAACACATTGAGCTATTCTGAGAAATATTATTACGATAATATACATTCAAAACAATCCGAGGCTAGTTAGGGAACATGGCGGAGTATTTAGCAGCTTAAGTGTCTTTAGACTTCTATAAAGATGTAGACGCATCACAGAAACCTCTAATATTGTTAGTGATTTTATCAACGCCATGCAATAACGATCCACAGTCTCTACTCACTTATCTGGTGGATGAGCGACTTTAGAGATCTCATTTCTTAAAAAAAGAAAAAGGCCAAAGAAATAGTTTTGTACTGCTTAATAACTGAATACTTCCAGAACTAAAGAGCAGATCGCGTTCACACCGGAATAAGTCCCTGAGGGAAGATCACGCAAATGAGCCGCTGACGTCACTTCTTCTTCTTCTTCTTCTGCTTTACTGGCAGGCCGAAAACAACTTCACGGCGTATACTGCCACCTGAAGTCGGGTCGCAGTAAATCGCCAGAAGCGCCGACACCTCCTCATCACTCCACCGCTCCCACGTTTTATTTTGTGTTTTCATAAATTAGTCTCTCTCTGTTGGTGCGCTGGGCTAATGCTAATAATGCTAATGCAAGCACATAAAATGGCGGCTTCACAAAAACTGTTCTGAGTTTTACGGCCGTAGTTTGCAATTCGCCCAGCCAAGGAAAGTACCTGCTCTCGAGCAGGGACTGAAAGGGGGGAAAAGGCTCCCGAAAAAAAGTTGAACGCAAAATCCCAGGAACTATCGGAACTATTGCTGGGAAAAATACTCCGGTGTGAAAGCGCCTACGAACTATTTGAAAAGGTTCATCGACTACAGCATTATATTTGCTTAATTCTTAAGTTAGTTTGCAGATACTAAATATTAAAACAAATACAAATATATTTAAACATATTAATGTGGATAATAATAAATAATAATATATATTAATCAATAAATGTACTGACACGAAGAAGTAACCATCGTGAAGCAGCTATGGGTGCCATTAATATCACCTTTAAAAAATAAGAATATATACAAATATTTAGCAAAAGAACGCTAAATATCATTATAAAAAATTACAAGAAAATTAATAAAAAATATTAAAATGACAAAAAATAAGTCATAAATATAAATATGTAAAAATTGTAAGAGATGGTGTAGCAACTATGGCTGAGATTAATATCACCTTACAAAATGTAATACATATATAACTGTGTAGTAAACATACAACAGAAAATAATAAAATGTAAATAATATATATAATTAAAAACAAAAATGAATAAATGTAAAATCAAAGAAGTGATAATATTGATAATAAAACAATACCCCTCTTACCGTCTCTCCTCTCTGAAGTAGAGGACAGGCTTTCTTTTGGATGAGTACATCATTTTAAAACCCAGATTTCCGTCGAGATTAAAAAAAACTCTTCAAAATCAAAAAGGGAAAAGTAGTTTTTCACATGAATGCTTCATCTTTTTTTACATTGTCTTCCACCCGAACCCCCCCGGCACGTTGCAGCTGGAAATCATCTGTTTATTTATGTCAAAATAAGAAAATAATCCATGTTTTTTAAAACCAGCGCTCCGGCCTCCGGGTTGTTATTACTGTACACGTAGCATGTAGCGGTTCTCACGCTCCAAAACTCCGGGTTCCAATGTCACCCCGTTTTTTGGTCCGCTTTGTCCGCCACCGAGTGTCCGTTAACGATTGATTTAAGAACTGCATGTAATGACACGCACACGGAACCGGTAGAGATAATATCTAACAGTAATTTCACGGTGGAAACATATCAAACAGAACGCCGATTGTAGTAATGTCCGTGTGGCATTTGAGTCCGTCAGCAACAGCGGCAGTGAAAAGTAAAGGTTCCTACCAGGTTTTTTTTAACATACATCACTGTTGAATACTTTTACTCTAGTAATATACTTAGAAACTGTATTTAGCTCATTATACATCCATGATATGGACCTCTTACAAAGTATTAGTATGCAGCCTGTGTAGTTATTTTATCACTGATTTTGAGTCATTGGGTCACTTGACCTGGAAGTTATTGAATAAATATGCTAATGTTTCAATATCAAATATTAATATTAATATTTTGAGTATTAAAATACAATGTGAGTGTGTACGTGTGTGTGTGTGTGTGTGTGTGTGTGTGTGCGTGTGTGCTTGCGCGTGTGTGAAAGGCTGTTCAGTGACATCTAGAGGGGATTACATGTCATCACATCTACAGGTTCTCAATTGTATTAACCTGATAGGCCTGTTTATTATTACAATGGAAGAAAATACAGAGGAAGTAGGAATCTGAATTTATAAAACATTGCATTCATATTTTTTTTCATTTATAAATGACGTCCCAGCGTAAGACATGCCTATGTCACGTGACCAGGGTCCGGTGTGATAGTAAACTAAACACGGAAGTGTGTGTACTTCAGAGTCGCCCCTGTTACCGCAGCGATTAGTTGTTTCTCCTCCGAGCTGTGTCGCTGTCTCAGAGAAGAACATCATGGACAAAGTTGTATTTCTCACTTTAAGCCTGGTTTTAGTTTTAACTCAGGTGAACTACAGCTCCTCCAGTCTGAGGAGAGTCAGCAAGGTTCAGGTGAGATTTAATCATATTAATACTGGCATTATAACACTATAATACTGCTTAATCCACTGTTACTGCTAATAATTACACAATACTGCTAATAATACCATAGTACTGCTAACATAATACTGCCAATAATACCATAGTACTGCTAATAATACCATAGTACTGCTAACATAATACTGACAATAATACCATAGTACTACTAACATAATACTGCTAATAATACCACAGTACTGCTAACATAATACTGCTAATTATACCATAGTACTGCTAACATAATACTGGTAATAATACCATAGTACTGCTAACATAATACTGCCAATAATACCACAGTACTGCTAACATAATACTGCTAATTATACCATAGTACTGCTAACATAATACTGGTAATAATACCAGAGTACTGCTAACATAATACTGCCAATAATACCACAGTACTGCTAACATAATACTGCTAATTATACCATAGTACTGCTAACATAATACTGCTAATAATACCATAGTACTGCTAACATAATACTGCTAATTATACCATAGTACTGCTAACATAATACTGCCAATAATACCATAGTACTGCTAACATAATACTGCTAATAATACCATAGTACTGCTAACATAATACTGCCAATTATACCACAGTACTGCTAACATAATACTGCCAATAATACCACAGTACTGCTAACATTACCATTATATTGCTAATAATACGGCAGTACTGCAAATTCTACTATAATACTGCTAATAATATGATACCATCTTGCTAATAAAACCTTAATACAGGAAACAATACCATACTTCTACTAATAAAAGGCCACAATAGTAATGCTAATGATACAATAATACTGTTAATACTACCATACAACTGCTAATAATTACATTACCCTCTGTCCAGGCATCTTTAGGCTCCACTCACATTTCATCTTTAACCTGACGCATGAATGTAAACATTAGTTACCTATGTACAGATGATTGACTTGAAGAAATACATGGCTTATCTAAAGGGGACAAGGTTCTTCAGTAACCTTTCAACTGTGTTCTTTAACTATACCATATAGCTTTTATATTATATTAGACTATATTGTTTATTATACTCTATCATCTCCAATTTGACCTGTATGTGTACTGCTTCTACGCCTACATCTCCCTTCTTCGTATGTCTTATCTGATCCTAAAGGAAGATAAGACATTATGAATCGACCTCTCATTGGTTGATCGATCACTTATTTTCATGTGATCATCAACTAACAGAGGTCCTTGTTTTGACCATGCTATCAATCTCAAATAAACAAATATGTAACCATGTTAACTTTGCAAAGATGTGCAATAGATACGCAGAAGTCCGATTTTGCGTGCATATGATACGCTGATAGTCACACATTGAAACAAGGAGCTCTGTGGCTTCAGGCTTCATCGCCGTTCCAATGTTTGCGGTGCAATAAAGACACAGCAGCTTATTGGGTTAGGGTTAAATAAATGGCAAAGATATGTAGAA
Organism: Champsocephalus esox; assembly: GCA_036324585.1. NCBI lineage: Eukaryota > Metazoa > Chordata > Actinopteri > Perciformes > Channichthyidae > Champsocephalus > Champsocephalus esox. The sequence goes on along the minus strand of CM070498.1, from coordinate 7,336,311 downwards.
AATAAACGCATTTAAGATACGGTCACAACTAACGTAACGTGGGAGTATCATATGCACGCAAAATCGGACTTCTGCGTATCTATTGCACGCCTTTGCAAAGTCGTGTCATGTGAACGCAGCCTGAAGAGAGTGGGCTGACAGTTAACATATTCAGATACAACAAAGAAACATGTCGGAAAAGCTATGAACAGAGTTTGGAAATGTCTCCTTTTGCCGTGGAGAATACAAAGAGACCCGTGTGAGAAACAAACATGAGGATAACGTCACTCAGGTTTCATGTCCAGGCAGGTCGATGTTGATAAAGTATGCAAATAAACCGGTCGGCCAGGGGGAAAACGTGTGCAAAAATGTGAAACACACAAACCGGCTCGGTATGTCAAATATCTTTGATTTGCAGTAAACATGCACATACAAATTAATCCGTTTGCATTTAGCTAATTATCTGTCTATTACACTGAACACAAATATAAACGCAACACTTTTGTTTTTGCTCCCATTTTTCATGAGATGAACTCAAAGATCTAAAACATTTTCTATAAACACAAAATAACCATTTCTCTCAAATATTGTTCACAAATCTGAAATAATGTGTGATAGTGAGCACTTCTCCTTTGCCGAGATAATCCATCCCACCTCACAAGGGTGGCATATCAAAATGCTGATCAGACAGCATGATTATTGCACAGGTGTGCCTTAGGCTGGCCACCATAAAAGGCCACTCTGAAACGTGCAGTTCTGCTTTATTGGGGGGGGTCTGGGGGGGTCCCAAAACCAGTCAGTATCTGGTGTGAGGGGTAGGTTTAGGGTTAGGGTAATGTTGTGAATCGAGTGGCCCATGGTGGTTTATGGTACGGGCAGGCATATGTTATGGACGACGAACACAGGCCACTCGATTCACAACATTACCCTACCCCTACCCTGGATTATCTCGGCAAAGGGGAAGTGCTCACTGTCACAGATTTTTTCAGAAATCAAGCAATCTGATTGGTTCTTAGCCGTGATATAATGAGCGTATGTCAGTATCCCTCCACGTCTGAGAAAAAGCTACAACCGTTACAGCCAGCGCCGCCCCTGGCCAACTTGTGGCCCCACGCAAAGTTATATGATGAGGCCCTCTGTGTCGCGAGCAGAAAAAGCCCCTAAACGACGACATGCAGAGCTACGTGAAGAGCAGGCAGACCAACTGGAACAATTCAAACGCTTTCTGACGCGGGTCTTGAAAGCAGAGACATGATGACCGTTAGTGGCCACAGGTGCGAAAGCTCTCTCCAGAGCTGCTGGAAGCCCAATCTCGGGGACCGGAGAAAGTGGAGCAATATTCTCGCCACGCCGAGCAACAGCCCAGAACAACCTCAACCTATACAAGCAACCACGTAAGCCATGCTACTGATGCTGGACAGGTTTTCAGTGGGTGCACAACAAACAGCATCATACAAATGAATGTAAATAAATAGCCAAATAATGGATCAACGCTCTCTGTCTAATATGTTCGCTTGCTGTTAGTGTTGTTGCATAGCAACCACCTCGCACTATGTTTGTGCAGAAGGCAACGGAGGGACTATTTTATTTTGAACATCATTATGTTCGTCGGGCCGAACCACGCCCCTTAGCTGCGATATAATGACCGTAGACACGGCCTGTCGAGCTGCTTAAATATATCATTCCATGGACTTGTATTATATAGACTCTTCTTGCACTGGTTCTATTTCCTTTGTCTTTGCACATCTCAATACATTCTCTTGCACTATTTTTATCGTTTTATTTGTTTTACGTCCTGTGTATATTCATGCTGCACAACTTGCACTGTTGGAGGAGCCTGTGACTGGTTTCTCATTGTCATATCGACACGGTGACAATAACACCTTGAGACTTGAATACTTGTGCATGTGTCTGTGTAGGTTATGGGTTTCGACTGGAAGAACTGCGGGCAGCCCGATGCTCCAGCGGTCCTGAAGACGCTGACGGTGTCCCCGGACCCGATCTCCATCCCCGGAGAATTGACCGCCTCGGCCTCTGGATCCACATCTGTGGAGCTCGCTGCCCCGCTTTCCGTGAGTACACTCACTCCGAGCACAAAACACCGATACTGTTAGAAAAGTATCACTCGTTCCCGGCTTGAGCTTCAACCTCAGGATCCATGTGTCTGTGATCCTCTCCAGACTGAAGTAGCATCACATACAGAGCATCAGCTAATTCCTGAGCAGTGTCCTGCATGCTGATATCCAAGAGAGGGAGTTACACAGTCACAAGATGGAGGGGTACCGGTTGTCACGTACAAAATACTGAGTTGTTTCTAAAAATGTTGGCTTTTTCTGAAAATCTAAAAATTATCACTTTTTACGGGTGTCTGGTCCTTTTTTCTAGGTGTCAGACTTTTCATAATCAGTTTGTGTATTTGATGTAGCTATAAACTGTCCATTGCCAGAGACTGACCCTGAGCTGTGTGTGAAGTGTTTAAGAGGAGAACACACACACACACACACACACTGTATCCTCTCTTGAAGAGATCCTTATCTGGATACATGTGGTTCAGTAGATCAGCAACATCCTGCTTTTACCACACACACACACACACACACACTGATAGTGTTTGCTTCCTGTTCTCAGTGTGAGGTGTCTCTTCCTCTTGACACACACACACACACACACACACACACACACACACACACACACACCATGTATACATCACTTCAGGGGACATTACATTGACTTACATGCATTTCCTGGAGACTTATCCTAACCTTAACCATAACCAACACATGCCTAACCCTAACCCTAACCAAGTCTTCACCCTAAAATGAATGATTCCCCTTATGGGGACCTCCAATTTGTCCCCATAAGGGAGGCGAGTCCCCACACGTGACTGTGTAAACGGATGTAGGTCCCCACAAGTATAGTTATGCTAGACCACACACACACACACACACACACACACACACACACACACACACAGATAGTGTTTGGTTCCTGTTTTCAGTGTGAGGTGTCTCTTCCTCTTGAGGCTGTTATTTGCAACTTTCTCAAAGCCCAGTTCCTCTTTATTTGACGTTTGAAATGTTATCGCACCTTGTTAAACTATGCAAGGGTAAAAGAGACGATCCAAAATATTGTTTTTCCTTCTCTAAAAAACGTTCTGGACATTCCCCGTCTCTTGAAGTAGAATGATAAGAAATACTTATTAAACGACGAGAGCCTGGACCAGAACCTGCGTGGCTTTCTGGGTCAGCTGGGGCCGCATCCTCCTGATGTTGTAAAGCGTGTATCTGCAGCAGCGGGTTGTAGCAGCGATGTTTGCAGTGAAGGACAGGTTGTTATCTAGGATCACACCCAGATTCCTTGCAGTCTGAGTCGGGGAAACAACAGAGGTGCCGATGTTGATTATGAGGTCAAGAGTGGGACAATCTTTTCCCGGAAGGAAAAGCACTTCAGTTTTGTCAAGGTTGAGCTTGAGGTGATGAGCGGACATCCACTGAGAGATGTCAGCTAAACAAGCAGAGATGCGTGCGACGACCTGGGTCTCTGAGCGGGGAAAGGACAGAATCAATTGGGTGTCGTCAGCGTAGCAGTGGTATGAAAAACCATGCGGGCTAATGACAGATCCGAGCGAATTTGTGTACAAGGAGAAGAGGAGGGGACCAAGAACAGAGCCCTGAGGGACCCCTGTAGTTAATTGACAAGGGTCGGACTCGGACCCTCTCCAAGTAACCCTGTAGGTGCGGTGTTTGAGGTATGAGGTGAGGAGGGAAAGTGCAGAGCCTGAAACTCCAAGTTCTTGGAGAGTGCGAAGGAGGATCTGATGGTTCACCGTGTCGAATGCAGCAGACAGGTCCAACAGGATGATGACAGCGGAGAGGGAGGCTGTTTTAGCAGTGTGCAGTTCCTCAGAGACAGCAAGGAGGGCAGTTTCTGTGGAGTGACCTGCCTTGAAACCAGACTGGTGCGGATCCAGAAGGTTGTTCTGATGGAGATAGCAGGAGAGTTGTTTAAAGACGGCAAGTGTTTTAGACAGGAACGGGAGGAGAGAGACAGGCCTGTAGTTTATAACATCAGACGGGTCGAGAGTGGGTTTCTTTAGGAGAGGGTTTACTCTTGCCTCCTTGAGACTGTTTGGAAAGTGACCAGAAGTTAGAGAAGTGTTGATGAAATGGGTGAGAAACGGTAGAATATCAGGAGCGATAGTCTGAAGGAGGTTTGAAGGGATAGGGTCCAGAGGACAGGTGGTAGGACGGGCAGAGGTAATGAGGGTAAGAACCTCACTTGGAGAGAGAGGGGAGAAGGAGGTCAGTGTGTGGGTTGAAGGTGGCTCAGATGATCCAGCGGTGAGTAGAGGTGAGTCAGAAAAAGAAGAGCGAATATCATCAACCTTTTTTTCAAACTGGTTAACAAAGTCGCTTGACAGAAGGGAGGAGGGGGGAGGGGCTTTGGGAGGGTCCAAGAGGGAGGAGAAGATGGAAAATAGTTTTTTGGGATTGGAATAGGAAGATTGGATCTTATCTTGATAGAAAGTGGTTTTGCCTGAGAGATCGAAGAAGAGAAAGAGTAGAGGAGAGCCTGATAGGTTAGGAGGTCGTCACGGAGTTTGGATTTCCACCATTTCCGCTCTGCTGCCCGAAGGACGGTTCTATTAGCACGCAGTGCGTCATTTAGCCAGGGAGCAGGAGGGGACTGACGAGCCTGCCGAGATGTGAGAGGACAGAGAGAGTCCAGAGAGGATGAGAGAGTAGAGAGGAGAGTTTCTGCAGCAGTGTGGAGGCAGGAGTTGGAAGGAGTCAGAGGAAGGGAGGGCTGAGAGCACCGAGGAGGCAAAGGTAGAGGGGGAGAGGGGACGAAGGTTACGGCGGACAGGTGAAACAGAGGGGATTATGGGTAATGCTGCAATGATCTGTTTGGTGTTTGGAGACAATCAGAGACATGTTTTGTATTTATCTCAGACCTGTAATATATTGATGAAATGCAGTGTAATAGGAGACCTTAAAAGCTGTTTATAGCACTTCAAAATGTGTATTTCTGACCTGAGGTTGCAGAGAGTTGCATGAAGAAGCTCACTCTCTCCTCCTCTCCCTTTCCTCTCCTCCTCTCCTCTCCTCCTCTCCTCCTCTCCTCCTCTCAGGTGAACGTGACTCTGGAGAAGGAGGTGGCAGGTTTCTGGGTGAAGGTTCCCTGTCTGGAGGAGGTGGGCAGCTGTCACTATAAAGACGCCTGTGACATCCTGAACCAGCTGATCCCCCCCGGACAGGACTGCCCCGAGCCGCTGCACACCTACGGGCTGCCCTGCCACTGCCCCTTCAAAGCTGTGAGTGCTTTGTGTTAGTCAGTCTGATACTTCAAGATGCAAGGCTTTTATTGTCATGTGTACATAGCTAAAGTGTAGTTATGTCAATGAAAATCTTAGGTCACAGGCTCCTCCAACAGTGCAACACAATACAACAGATAGAATAGTAGGCCTACAAGTAAATACAATAAAGTGGAATATAATAGAAACAGAATATGATAGAAACTGTGCAGAATAGTCAAATTGGAATATTGATATATATGATATATCTTATCGAATCACTACAGAAATGGGGCTTTTTTATTTAAACCTAATCATTGCATTTTTTATGTACTTTAAACTGTCTACATTTCTCAACCGGCACAGTGACTTGGTATTATTTACGCCATGTGATCCTTTGTGTATCATCATGACTAAAATGTGCTCCTGGAATATACAATTAGGCTATAAAGGAACTACAGCACGGTCACATGACTTCACGTCACCACCGCTAAGCTAAAGGTGGCTAATGTTGGGCTATAAAGGAACTACAGCACGGTCACATGGCTTCACGTCACCACCGCTAAGCTAAAGGAGGCTAATGTTGGGCTAGAAAGGAACTACAGCACGGTCACATGACTTCACGTCACCACCGCTAAGCTAAAGGAGGCTAATGTTGGGCTATAAGGGAACTACAGCACGGTCACATGACATCACGTTACCAGCGCTAAGCTAAAGGCGGCTAATGTTGGTCTAAAAAGTAACTACAGCACGGTCACATGACTTCACGTCTCCACCGCTATGCTAAAGGTGGCTAATGTTGGGCTATAAGGGAACTACAGCACGGTCACATGACTTCACGTCACCAGCGCTAAGCTAAAGGCGGCTAATGTTGGGCTATAAAGGAACTACAGCACGGTCACATGACTTCACGTCACCACCGCTCAGCTAAAGGCGGCTAATGTTGGGCTAAAAAGTAACTACAGCACGGTCACATGACTTCACGTCACCACCGCTAAGCTAAAGGAGGCTAATGTTGGGCTATAAAGGAACTACAGCACGGTCACATGACTTCACGTCACCACCGCTAAGCTAAAGGAGGCTAATGTTGGGCTATAAAGGAACTACAGCACGGTCACATGAATTCACGTCACCACCGCTAAGCTAAAGGAGGCTAATGTTGGGCTATAAGGGAACTACAGCACGGTCACATGACATCACGTTACCAGCGCTAAGCTAAAGGCGGCTAATGTTGGGCTAAAAAGTAACTACAGCACGGTCACATGACTTCACGTCTCCACCGCTATGCTAAAGGTGGCTAATGTTGGGCTATAAGGGAACTACAGCACGGTCACATGACTTCACGTCACCAGCGCTAAGCTAAAGGCGGCTAATGTTGGGCTATAAAGGAACTACAGCACGGTCACATGACTTCACGTCACCAGCGCTAAGCTAAAGGCGGCTAATGTTGGGCTAAAAAGTAACTACAGCACGGTCACATGACTTCACGTCTCCAGCGCTAAGCTAAAGGAGGCTAATGTTGGGCTATAAAGGAACTACAGCACGGTCACATGACTTCACGTCACCACCGCTAAGCTAAAGGAGGCTAATGTTGGGCTATAAAGGAACTACAGCACGGTCACATGACTTCACGTCACCAACGCTAAGCTAAAGGTGGCTAATGTTGGGCTATAAGGGAACTACAGCACGGTCACATGACTTCACGTCTCCACCGCTATGCTAAAGGTGGCTAATGTTGGGCTATAAGGGAACTACAGCACGGTCACATGACTTCACGTCACCAGCGCTAAGCTAAAGGCGGCTAATGTTGGGCTATAAAGGAACTAAAGCACGGTCACATGACTTCACGTCACCACAGCTAAGCTAAAGGAGGCTAATGTTGGTTTATAAAGGAACTACAGCACGGTCACATGACTTCACGTTACCAGCGCTAAGCTAAAGGTGGCTAATGTTGGGCTATAAGGGAACTACAGCACGGTCACATGACTTCACGTTACCAGCGCTAAGCTAAAGGTGGCTAATGTTGGGCTATAAGGGAACTACAGCACGGTCACATGACTTCACGTCTCCACCGCTATGCTAAAGGTGGCTAATGTTGGGCTATAAGAGAACTACAGCACGGTCACATGACTTCACGTCACCAGCGCTAAGCCAAAGGCGGCTAATGTTGGGCTATAAAGGAACTACAGCACGGTCACATGACTTCACGTCACCACCGCTAAGCTAAAGGCGGCTAATGTTGGGTTAAAAAGTAACTACAGCACGGTCACATGACTTCACGTCACCAGCGCTAAGCTAAAGGCGGCTAATGTTGGGCTATAAAGGAACTACAGCACGGTCACATGACTTCACGTTACCAGCGCTAAGCTAAAGGTGGCTAATGTTGGGCTATAAGGGAACTACAGCACGGTCACATGACTTCACATTACCAGCGCTAAGCTAAAGGTGGCTAATGTTGGGCTAAAAAGTAACTACAGCACGGTCACATGACTTCACGTCTCCACCGCTATGCTAAAGGTGGCTAATGTTGGGCTATAAGGGAACTACAGCACGGTCACATGACTTCACGTCACCAGCGCTAAGCTAAAGGCGGCTAATGTTGGGCTATAAAGGAACTACAGCACGGTCACATGACTTCACGTCACCAGCGCTAGGCTAAAGGCGGCTAATGTTGGGCTAAAAAGTAACTACAGCACGGTCACATGACTTCACGTCTCCAGCGCTAAGCTAAAGGAGGCTAATGTTGGGCTATAAAGGAACTACAGCACGGTCACATGACTTCACGTCACCACCGCTAAGCTAAAGGAGGCTAATGTTGGGCTATAAAGGAACTACAGCACGGTCACATGACTTTACGTCACCACCGCTAAGCTAAAGGAGGCTAATGTTGGGCTATAAGGGAACTAAAGCACGGTCACATGACTTCACGTTACCAACGCTAAGCTAAAGGTGGCTAATGTTGGGCTATAAGGGAACTACAGCACGGTCACATGACTTCACGTCTCCACCGCTATGCTAAAGGTGGCTAATGTTGGGCTATAAGGGAACTACAGCACGGTCACATGACTTCACGTCACCAGCGCTAAGCTAAAGGCGGCTAATGTTGGGCTATAAAGGAACTAAAGCACGGTCACATGACTTCACGTCACCACCGCTAAGCTAAAGGCGGCTAATGTTGGGCTAAAAAGTAACTACAGCACGGTCACATGACTTCACGTCTCCAGCGCTAAGCTAAAGGAGGCTAATGTTGGGCTATAAAGGAACTACAGCACGGTCACATGACTTCACGTTACCAGCGCTAAGCTAAAGGTGGCTAATGTTGGGCTATAAGGGAACTACAGCACGGTCACATGACTTCACATTACCAGCGCTAAGCTAAAGGTGGCTAATGTTGGGCTATAAAGGAACTACAGCACGGTCACATGACTTCACGTTACCAGCGCTAAGCTAAAGGTGGCTAATGTTGGGCTATAAGGGAACTACAGCACGGTCACATGACTTCACATTACCAGCGCTAAGCTAAAGGTGGCTAATGTTGGGCTATAAGGGAACTACAGCACGGTCACATGACTTCACGTCTCCACCGCTATGCTAAAGGTGGCTAATGTTGGGCTATAAGGGAACTACAGCACGGTCACATGACTTCACGTCACCACCGCTAAGCTAAAGGCTTACTGTTTCATACTGTTTCAGAAATAATCAGAACTTCCACATAGGAGTTTTTGAGTACTTTGAGCCAGTTAAAATCCTGCAGACAGATGTTGTCACTGCGATAGCTTCAAACTATGCAAGATGGAGTCACACCACTTTAAATAGGTGTGGTTGTGATGAAAAGGAAAGGGAAGTTTAAAAGTGAGTCTACTAACTTGCTCTTTCTTCTTTGTTTAGCTTCCTTTAAAGTGCCTTCATTTATCATTCGCTGATAATATTTGTGTTTAAAACATTTTTTTTACTTTTAATCGGGCTATTTTGAAGACAAAAATGATGCATCTGATATATCATATTCCCATTACTTGTATAAAGACTCTCCTTGCACTATTTCTATTTTAATTATTTTATCTGTGTTATTGTGTTGCACTGTTGGAGGAGCCTGTGACCTCAGATGTGTCTTGATATATCTACACTGTAGCTAGATGACAATAAAAGCCTTGAATCTTGACATTTGAGGGAGTGACATATCTGTCTCCGGCTGCATAAAGTATTTGCAGACATCCGCTGATCCTCTGCTCTGATACTCCCTTTCTCTCCTCAGGGCTCGTACTCTCTCCCTCAGTCGGACTTCATCCTCCCCACCATGGACCTCCCTTATTGGCTGAGCAACGGAAACTACCGGATGCAGGGGGTTCTGGGAGCAGAAGGCAAGGAGCTGGGCTGCCTCAAACTGTCTCTGTCCCTTCACTCCGACTGAACCCAAAACTCACTCAGCTTCATGTTCGTTTGCACAATAAAGAGATTCAAAATTGGGAAAGCAGAAGTTGCACAAGGTCGTAAACCTGATCGACCTTTACAGGGAGCTGAAACACATTTGAACCTGAGGACAAAGAGGAAACAAAAGAGCAATTTAAGAAAGATGAAATCATATCTGAAAAAATAAATAGTTCAGACTTTCGGAAAAATCTGAAACAAATTCTGATTTCTTAAGAAACGAAAATCTTAATTCTTAAAAAATGCCAAAACACTGAGAAATCAATCATTCTGACTTTTTCTCAGAAGTCTTTAAAAAAGTCTGAATTCTTAAAAAAAGGCAGAAATCTGAGGAAACTATTGTTTTATTAAAAAAACACAGAATTCTGAAAAAAATAGCCAAAATACTGAGAAAAAAATAATTTAAACATTTTTTACATTTTGTTTTTGTTTCAGAATCTGATAAAAAACGTTCTTTTATTTATTCTGGAAACAAGTCTAATTTCTGATTCTCTCGTCAGGACAAAGAGGGAAATAAAACATCAAAGGTATTCCTGCTGCAGCATTCAATTTAAGATGAGAAGCATGTTGTTTAATTAACGGTGAAAGACCCCCTTTAAATGCATTGATGTCATTTCCTTAAATTCAGCGTATTCGATATCAATATGAACAGTGACGGTCTGAGAAAACAGGAGGCATGTTTTATACTGACACAGAAATGCTGCCTGCTGCTGAAAGGGAAGCTTTCCTCTGTTACAATCCACTAACTGCAGCCTCGAAGAACAACATGGCAGCTATTCACGATTGCAATAGTGTACAAAATGTTTCACAACTAATTGGGGAGGTATGGAAGTCAGTTCTCTCCACTGTCTTATAGGAAGTGAGCTTCAATCAAACGTATGTCTTTTTTTGGAAATGCGAACACACGAAATCAACTTGTAACTAGGGATGTCCCGATCACCTTTTTGTGCTCCCGATCCGATTCCGATCATTTGATTTTGACAATCTGCCGATACCGATTTTTCCCGATCCGATCTTTATGCATTCAGAGAAAAAAAAGGTAACAGATAACGGCTGGTCTTCCAACGCGATGAATTCAGGCTGTTATTTTTTTTCACTGTTCTGGGGCAGTTTCTCTTTCCTTTTGAAAGTCTCTGAAAGTGTCGGTTGTTTCAGTGCCGTTACCCGAGTGGCCGCTGTGTACTCGCCGTGTTGTTGTTGGTGTTTGTTTCTCAGGCGGCGTATTAGATGTTGAACGTAGCTCTGTTCTTTCCACCACGCGGAACCTCCTGCTTGCAAACATTGCATCTGGCTGTTACACTGCCTTCGCTTTCAGTTTCATAATACTTCCAAACTCCTGACATGTTCTCTGTCCCAGACTCCCGAGTCTCCAGCTGAACGTAGCCTCTCGTTAGCTTGCTGCTACTGTTAGACACTGCGCCCACTCTGTTGCCAGCTTTGAGAGGAATAAGCAAGGTCTGAAAACAAGCCCAAAGAAAGCAACACATACATGATGTTGTGTAATTTTAAACCAAAACTAAGTCCTCAGGATGACTTTAAGACGTGAACATGGTCATTTTTGTTTTGTAACATTAAATAAAATAATAAAAATATTTTATAAAAAAAATTCCCCGATGTTTTGAAAATCACGTGATCGGCTCCGATCCCCGATCACGTGATCAGATCGGGACATCTCTACTTATAATTTAATATAAGCAATATTTATTTCAAAACTAGCAATTTATGTTTGACCACCAATGGTGAAAGTCAAAAACAGACGGACATCATGCCTACATTTTTAATCATTTCAATATTAAATGACCTGGTAGAGTCCAGTGATTGACTTTAAGGGCGTTTCATGTGTTTTTGTTGATTATTCCTACCGTTAGAAGATGGATCTAGGGTTCAAGAGTCATTCCATTGTGCCAAATTACTATTTTAGTTTCACAATTGTGTTTAGAAACATTGCAGGTTTATTTCTGGTCATCTGCAGAAAAAAGATTTTGGTCGGATCAAATTTTTTTGTTGTGAAATTTAAGATTCTGAAAAAATAGTCAGACTTCTGACAAAAATCAGACTTTTTCAGATTTATGAGAAAAAAGTCAAAAAAATTAAATCTGACTTTTTCTCTGATTTGGGAACAAAAACAGAATTTGAAAAAAAGTCTGAAATCTACGAAAATATAATTGTTGGGAAAATACTGAATGTTCCTTCTCTATCAGAGTAGCACATGATAACAGAGGCCCTACGTAGCTGTGTACGTAGCATGGACGACGCACACGAGACACTGTTGAAGTTATGATAGCTATGTTCCAAAGATTGGCATGATGACACAGCCCCTAGAGAGATAGGCATATGAAGAGAGATAGGCATATGACTGTCATGTGTATTGCTTACGCAGGCCTTAGCTAATCTGAGCTAATATCAGAATACCGCTTTGAACCGGTATTCCTCCATCTTGTTGACCGTAACTCCCTCTCCTGTATATAAGCATCTTGTTCGGGGAACTATTTGTCCCACGCAGCCCTGTGTGTGACTACTTCCATTCTTCCAAGGGTAATAAATACATGGATCCTGTTATTGAAGAGCAAGCCGGTGACGAGTGATATTTATCTAACATATTTTCGACTTTTTTCAAAAAAATCTGAATTCTGAAAAAAAACAGAAGACTGAGAAATCAATAATTCAACGTGTTTTCTCGGAAATCAGAAAATAAAAAAATATATCTGAATTCTGAAAAAAGTCTGAATTCTTGAAAAAGGCAGAAATCTGAGAAAAATACTTAGTTTCGACTTTTTTTTATTCCGGAAAAAAAAGGCAGATTTTTAAAAATAACAATAGTTCGGACTTTCTTCTCGACTCCGTGCTTCCTGATGCATCGATTGTGTATTCGTGTTTGAAGGGTTCTGTTTGAAAAAGGGTTTTTCAGAGACGATGAGTAAAAGCTCAGCTGGGAATTAATCATCTCAAGTTCATAGATGTAATCGTGATTTTATTGTGTGTTGCTATGCATGTGTGCGAAGTGCCTGATTAGATATAAGGATAAATCAGTGTTTATCCAATGAATACAATCTGTTCCTGATATGAGTTATTAGCTTGATTTTAATGTTTGTTTTCTACAGTTTTGAAAAATGACAATGATGAATGATGTTTGTGAATATTTCCAGTGTAAACATTTTCAAAATAAAAAAAATTCTTCCGACATTTACAAGCCCTTCCTGTTATTAACACGCCTTCTACTTATCATATCTAATACAGACTAAGGAGGTGCATGCCCTCATGGGAAGACGACACTAGACTTTTTGAGCGAGTGTGTTTCCATCCACATGGCGGGTTTACTGCGAAGCAGGATTTTCTCTTAGCGGCTAACTTCAGGGGAAGCTCCGGCTTTCCGGTCCTACGAAGCTGGTTCTCTTTTTAGCAGGCTAGATCTCCATGGTAACTGATGCTAAGCAGCTAACCTGGCCGGGACCAGGTTAGGTTGCAGGCTAAGAGCTCAACTCAGTGAAAGCACCGCCTGCTGACCAATCAGAGCTCAGCGTGCGGAGTTTAAAGCGATCAAGTCATATCACAGGAGAAAGGAAATACAGAAAAACTGCAGGAAAGACGGCCGGCAGAAATCAGCGACTGTGTGAACGTGAACATGAATAGAATATCACCTCCATCTTCAGAGCAATCTGACTGTTAGAACATTAGCGTTAAGAAAGCTTACTTAAATATCGGCCACAACATAAGTAACCGGATCAGAGTACATTAAGTACAGTCCGCGGCATATCACTTCATAATGTATCATATATCTCCTGATCTGAGTCAGCTGAGCCGTTGTGTTGTGGCCGATATTTAAGTAAGCTTTCTTAACGCTGATGTTATAACAGTCAGATTGCTCTGAAGATGGAGGTGATATTCTATTAATGTTCACGTTCACACAGTCGCTGATTTTTGCCGGCCGTCTTTCCTGCAGCTTTTCTGTATTTCCTTTCTCCTGTGATATGACTTGATCGCTTTAAACTCCGCACGCTGAGCTCTGATTGGTCAGCAGGCGGTGTTTTCACTGAGTTGAGCTCTAATGGCGCATTTCCACTGCAGCGGGTAGCCCCGTTTAAGCGTCCTTAACCGTCCTCAAGCGGCCAGGCCAGTTTTTGGTGGCATTTCCATATAGCCTAGTACCGGCTAGCGGGTACTTTTTCCCTTTTTTTCCGGCCCCATAAAATCGTGGTTCTTTTTATCAGACCAGGCCAGGGCTGTGACGTCAACACTCTCGACTGCTGATTGGTCAGAGAGAATCGTCACAAGATCGCGCGCGAGTTCATCCCTAGCGTCGCATATATATTTAGAAGCAAGCTTGCAGCATTTTTATAAACAGCATTTTGTAAACGGAGGAGCTACAAACATGGCTACGTTTGTTAAGAAAAGCACACCGTGGTCGACCGAGGAGGTGACGACGTTCCTTCATCTCATTGGGGATGATAAAATCCAGCGGGAGCTCGACGGAACAACAAGAAATGTGAAAGTGTTCCAGGATGTCTCTGCACACATGTCCGAACGCAGATTCTCGAGGACTTTCCTGCAGTGTAGGGAAAAACTTAAAAAGATGAAGAGTGAATATCGCCAAGTAAAGGACAACAACAACACGAGTGGTGCGGGTCGCAAACAATGGAAGTGGTTCGACTTGTTGGACCAGATTTACGGCCATAGACCGGCCAACGTTGGGAGGGAGGGAGGCCTGGACTCTGCAACGGCTTTACTGGAGTCCCTGCAAGGTACGCTCACTTCTAACAAAGCCTGCAACCTGACCTGCTCCCGGGGCAGGTTAGCCGCTAAGCATCAGTTACCATGGAGATCTAGCCTGCTAAAAAGAGAACCAGCTTCGTAGGACTGGAAACCCGGAGTTTCCCCTGAATCTAGCCGCTAAGCGGAAATCCTGCTTCGCAGTAAACCCGCCAGGTTGGTTTCCATCCATAGTGTGTCCAACACATTTAAAACAAGGATCCTACATTCACCAACAAGACAGGGAGTTTATTAGAACAGGAAATGTTTAGTAGACTGTCATCTGACCTCGGTTTCAGTTTCAGACAAAACACACACATCTCTAAAAAACGCAGGAAGTGAAGCCAAATACTTCCTGTTTTTCTCGTGCTTAAAAGGTCGAATTAACTACTTTAAATACATTCTACTGAAAGTTATCCCAGTACTCCTGCTCCAACTACTGCAACCATCAATGTGTACAAGTTTAATGTAATTCATTTAATGATATGATCAATATGTCATCATTTGAAGAAGCAGAGGTGGGAAAAGTACTCAGATCTGGTACTTGAGTAAAAGTAGAAGTACTCAGATCTTGAGTCAAAGTAGAAGTACTCAGATCTTGAGTAAAAGTAGAAGTACTCAGATCTTGAGTAAAAGTAGAAGCACTCAGATCTTGAGTAAAAGTAGAAGTACTCAGATCTTGAGTCAAAGTAGAAGCACTCAGATATTGTACTTGAGAAAAAGTAGAAGTACTCAGATCTTGAGTAAAAGTAGAAGTACTCAGACCTTGTACTTGAGTAAAAGTAGAAGCACTCAGATATTGTACTTGAGTACAATTAGAAGTACTCAGATCTTGAGTACAAGTAGAAGTACTCAGACCTTGTACTTGAGTAAAAGTAGAAGTACTCAGATCTTGAGTACAAGTAGAAGTACTCAGATCTTGAGTACAAGTAGAAGTACTCAGATCTTGAGTCAAAGTAGAAGCACTCAGACCTTGTACTTGAGTACAAGTAGAAGTACTCAGATATTGTACTTGAGTAAAATTAGAAGTACTCAGATCTTGAGTACAAGTAGAAGTACTCAGACCTTGTACTTGAGTAAAAGTAGAAGTACTCAGATCTTGAGTAAAAGTAGAAGTACTCAGATATTGTACTTGATTAAAAGTAGAAGTACTCAGACCTTGTATTTGAGTAAAAGTAGAAGTACTCATATTTTGTAATTGAGTAAAAGTAGAAGTACTCAGATTTTGTAATTGAGTAAAAGTAGAAGTACACAGACCTTGTACTTGAGTAAAAGTAGAAGTACTCAGATATTGTACTTGAGTAAAATTAGAAGTACTCAGATATTGAGTACAAGTAGAAGTACTCAGACCTTGTACTTGAGTAAAAGTAGAAGTACTCAGATCTTGAGTAAAATTAGAAGTACTCAGATCTTGAGTACAAGTAGAAGTACTCAGACCTTGTACTTGAGTAAAAGTAGAAGTACTCAGATCTTGAGTAAAAGTAGAAGTACTCAGATATTGTACTTGATTAAAAGTAAAAGTACACAGACCTTGTACTTGAGTAAAAGTAGAAGTACTAAGACTTTGTACTTGAGTAAAATTAGAAGTACTCAGGTTGTACTTGAGTCAAAGTAGAAGTACTCAGATCTTGAGTCAAAGTAGAAGTACTCAGACCTTGTACTTGAGTAAAAGTAGAAGTACTCAGATATTGTACTTGAGTAAAATTAGAAGTACTCAGATCTTGAGTAAAAGTAGAAGTACTCAGACCTTGTACTTGAGTAAAAGTAGAAGCACTCAGATATTGTACTTGAGTCAAAGTAGAAGTACTCAGATCTTGAGTACAAGTAGAAGTACTCAGACCTTGTACTTGAGTAAAAGTAGAAGTACTCAGATCTTGAGTCAAAGTAGAAGTACTCAGATCTTGAGTACAAGTAGAAGTACTCAGACCTTGTACTTGAGTAAAAGTAGAAGTACTCAGATCTTGAGTCAAAGTAGAAGTACTCAGATCTTGAGTCAAAGTAGAAGCACTCAGACCTTGTACTTGAGTAAAAGTAGAAGTACTCAGATATTGTACTTGAGTAAAATTAGAAGTACTCAGATCTTGAGTACAAGTAGAAGTACTCAGATCTTGTACTTGAGTAAAAGTAGAAGTACTCAGATCTTGAGTAAAAGTAGAAGTACTCAGATATTGTACTTGATTAAAAGTAAAAGTACACAGACCTTGTACTTGAGTAAAAGTAGAAGTACTAAGACTTTGTACTTGAGTAAAATTAGAAGTACTCAGGTTGTACTTGAGTCCAAGTAGAAGCACTCAGACCTTGTACTTGAGTCAAAGTAGAAGTACTCAGATATTGTACTTGAGTAAAAGTAGAAGTACTAGAGTGTAGGAATACTCTGTCACAGTAAAAGTCCTGCATTCAAAATGTTCCTCAAGTGAAAGTAGAAAGTATTCTCATCAAAATATAGTAAAGACAGTGAAAGTAGTCGTTGTGCAGATTGGTCCATTTCAGAATAATATATATGATGTGTTTTATAATGATTGATCATGAAAGTGTTCTCAGAGCTGGTGGAGGTGCAGCTAGTCTGAAGTACTTTGTAGACTGCAGGGTAGCTGGTGGAGGTGCAGCTAGTCTGAAGTACTTTGTAGACTGCAGGGTAGCTGATGAAGGTGCAGCTAGTCTGAAGTACTTTGTAGACTGCAGGGGAGCTGGTGAAGGTGCAGCTAGTCTGAAGTACTTTGTAGACTGCAGGGTAGCTGGTGGATTTACTCCAGTAGGAACTAAAGTCTGATTCAACACTTGGTTAGATTTACCATCATTCATCCAGATCTGTGAAGTAACTAAAGGTATTACATACATGTAGTGGAGTAGAAGTACACAGTTTAGCTCTGAATTGCAGTGGAGAGGAAGTACAAAGTAACATAAAACGGAAGTGTCTTAACATTGTACTTAACAACAGTACTCTTGTTCTTGGTCACAGTGAAAGAGCAGCTCCATGTTTCACCACCAGGGGGCAGCATTTAGCCTGACACTTTTTTCCAAACACTTCCGTATTCACTATGAGGCATTTAGCAGTACTCTGTAAGTTATTAAAAACCTTAAAGAAGTAAAAGTAAGTACAGTAACACATTCCCTATCACCGTTATGACATGTTAGAATACATTGTACTGCTGCAGTACAGTGTGTAGCCTACTCTCAACAAATATTGATAATAATCACAAACATTAAAACCAACACATCTGGATGGAAAACTAATCTGAAAAGTAAACGTCATCATAGGGCAAACCCAGGCCCGGTTCTACGGGGGTGCATAAGGGTGCATTGCACCCTCAGTTGAGTCGTTATGCACCCTCATTTGAAAAACGAAAAGTGAAAAAAAATTCTAAAGTGAAAAATATTAAATAATAATAATTGTAGTACTAAGAAGAAGAAGAATATAGTCAATGATGGACATCAGAAAATGGTTAAAACAACCAGCTCTTATCACCAGCAGTAACACTGCATCTACTGCAGGTAATAACAGTTCAGATCATGGCGACATTACGTTACCCGCGGCCACTGTCGAGTACCCAACTAGCCTGTACAGTGGGGTAAGGCGCTCATTTTGCAGCTCATGGTTTCAAAACAGAGATTGGCTGGAATATTCATGTGAAAAAGATGCCATCTTCTGCTATGCATGTAGACATTTCGGTTCAAGTAAGTCAAATGCCTTCACCACAACTGTACCAGAGTACCAACCGCTGGCTCCTGGTACTCATCTGAGTAACTCACTCACTAAAAATGAAATACTATATGACAGTAAAACAAGAATGCCGTTTGAAAGAGGAGTGATTTGTAAAATATCCATAAAGAAAAAGTAAATCTGTTTACAGTTCTGTTTCATCTGGGTGTTGAGATGTATCCATAGATCTCTTAATTTTGCTCTCAAAGTGCACCAGATTGATGCTTTTAACTTCAATATTTAAAAAAAAATCGTCCCGGGGGGGCATGCCCCCGGACCCCCCAAGAGGAGGTGAGGTCCCACCGCCCACTTATAAAAATAGCACTTTACCCCTGCACCCTCTCTAATCTCAGATGCACCCGAGTCATTTTGTTCTGGAATCGGGCCTGGGCAAACCATTAAACACCCACACCACAAGTCTCCTCTCAAAGATTCAAATTCAAAGGTGTTATGCACATAAACTACAGTGTAGAAATGGCAATGACATTCTTCTGACCTGAGCTCCTCTAACAATGATACATAATAAAATACAAAAAGTAGTGCAAAAAGACTAAATCGCATTCAGACTAGTTCTCTTTATGTTGAGAAAGACACAGAAGTGTAAGAGCAGATTGTCGGTCGCTGCAGCAGCACATGTTAACAGGAAGCGGCAAATAATTCAGAAACAAAAGCAGGAAAGAGGAATTACACTTCACTCAGTTATTAAGCCCCTTCGTCACCACGGTAACACTTTAGCTTTTTATAGGGTGTATAGGAGCGGTGTTATGTGATTTGTTGGCACGTCAGTTTATTTAAAGGTCTTATAATTATACTGTTTTCATCAATATATTATAGATCTCATTTATATACAGAACATGTCTCTGATTGGCTGACACACCGAACAGATCATTGCAGCATTACCCACAATCCCCTCTGTTTCAGCCCTGTTTCCAAAGTGCTGATTCTCTGTCTGTTACTTTAGATGAAAATAAGGAGCCCCTCCCCACGCCATGAAGAAGAGGGGACACATGTTGATGTAGAAGAGACATGGAGAAGAGGGGACACATGTTGATGTAGAAGAGACATGAAGAAGAGGGGACACATGTTGATGTAGAAGAGACATGAAGAAGAGGGGACACATGTTGATGTAGAAGAGACATGAAGAAGAGGGGACACATGTTGATGTAGAAGAGACATGAAGAAGAGGGGACACATGTTGATGTAGAAGAGACATGAAGAAGAGGGGACACATGTTGATGTAGAAGAGACATGAAGAAGAGGGGACACATGTTGATGTAGAAGAGACATGAAGAAGAGGGGACACATGTTGATGTAGAAGAGACATGAAGAAGAGGGACACATGTTGATGTAGAAGAGACATGGAGAAGAGGGGACACATGTTGATGTAGAAGAGACATGAAGAAGAGGGGACACATGTTGATGTAGAAGAGACATGAAGAAGAGGGGACACATGTTGATGTAGAAGAGACATGAAGAAGAGGGGACACATGTTGATGGAGAGTAAATTCAGATTTCTGAGATAAAAAAATATTCTGACTTTTTATCAGTGAATGAAATTACAATTCTGAATCATTAAAAGCGTTAGAAATCTGAATACAAATTAAAAAAAATCTCCGATTTGAAAACATTTCATATTTCTGAACAGGAGGAACACGGGTGGAAAGACAGGAGACTGGAACAAACACTGCCATTATTTCATATGGAATACGATGTTTATACATTTACGCATAATTACACTTTGCAGAATACACAACTCCACCCCTCAAAGGCTGCAAGCACGACTATTTAGACTTATGGCTATTTTACGAACACATATTTAGACTGTAAGTGTAAATATGCACATTGAACTTTATCTCGTCATGGCTACCACCTCTGCTTTTACCACTCTTATTTATCTGTCTACTTTCTACTGCAGTGAGAGTTGCCAAATACATTTAGTTGTACTTTGTATGATGACAATACAGATATATTCTATTATATATGTTATTTAAACTGTGTCTCTTCAAACACAAGCAAAGTCATTTTAAAACCCAATGCATCAGTACATAGCAGAACTGTAAATGCAGCAGTACTACTTTGTCCTGCACATGTGTTTGAGCCGAGTCCTGGTGATAAAGAAAGAGCTTCCTGCGACCTTCGTTAACTCTTCTTCTGTGGTTTCTTTGACTGAGACTTCACAGAGGAAACAAACCACAGAAATCAACTTTTTTTTCCGTAATGAGCAGACCTTAAACAGAAACAACCCAAATTGGTATTTTCTAAAAGCAGGGGTCCTCAAAGTGCGGCCCGCGGGCCAATGGCGGCCCTCGGAAATGTTTCTGGCGGCCCGCGATAGTTAACGTGACACGCTGAAATGCATGCGTTATATTTTAATCCTCCACGGTCGTATCTAGTAAGAATTAGAATGGAATTTAAGAATGGTAAAACTGTTGTCATTCCTAAATTATGAATGACAGCTTGTGGAAAGTTTGCTAGACTACTGGTTGCATGGCAACTAGGCATCTCACAAGTTGCGGTTAAGCGGAAAATCTGTTGTAAGTTATCAGAATCAGAAATTTTAGCAAGTCACTGTCTGTAGATAACCCAACTGTGTGTCCTCTGCAAGTTCTTAATGTATACTGTATGTATAATTGGTTAGTACGATAAAGAAAGGATTTGTTTTGGTATTATTTTGTGTTCCGTTTATTCTTGGGCGGCCCTCAATCCAATATTGGGTACCTAAATTGGCCCTCACTCATCAAAATTTTGAGAACCCCTGTTCTAAAGCAACAGACGATTATTTGAGATGCCATGTGACAGATTGTGAGTTACGCACACTTTATAAATAACGACATTCCTTTGCGTTCTAACGATATACAGTATTGTATTTGCTCTCCGATTATTTGGCAAAATATGTCATATGACAAAAAAGGCCTTCATAATTTACAAAAGAGCCAAACCTTTGAAATGGATGATTGCATTTGAAGAGGTGGCTTGATTAGCAGAAGACCAACGAGAGCTCCACACAATCTGCCATTGTTTATTTAACTCTGTGATAAACGAGATGTCAATCAGACGGAGACGCAACGCATTCTGTCTTTACGAGGAACGACTGGTCGGCAGCTGCCTCTGCGTCTCAGACAGGAAGTGGAGAGAGGCTAACGTGGCTTCACTTAAAAACACAACATGTGGACACCAGACATTCAACCTCAATCATAACACACTTTATGTACACATGTTGCTATACTTGCACTATACTTATCAGCAGGAGAGGACTCTTTAAAGTAGAGACACTACATACTGATATACACCTGAACATCAGCAGGAGAGGACTCTTTAAAGTAGAGACACTACATACTGATATACACCTGAACATCAGCAGGAGAGAACTCTTTAAAGTAGAGACACTACATACTGATATACACCTGAACATCAGCAGGAGAGGACTCTTTAAAGTAGAGACACTACATACTGATATACACCTGAACATCAGCAGGAGAGGACTCTTTAAAGGAGAGACACTACATACTGATATACACCTGAACATCAGCAGGAGAGGACTCTTTAAAGGAGAGACACTACATACTGATATACACCTGAACATCAGCAGGAGAGGACTCTTTAAAGTAGAGACACTACATACTGATATGCACCTGAACATCAGCAGGAGAGGACTCTTTAAAGTAGAGACACTACATACTGATACACACCTGAACATCAGCAGGAGAGGACTCTTTAAAGTAGAGACACTACATACTGATACACACCTGGACATCAGCAGGAGAGGACTCTTTAAAGTAGAGACACTACATACTGATACACACCTGAACATCAGCAGGAGAGGACTCTTTAAAGTAGAGACACTACATACTGATATACACCTGAACAACAGCAGGAGAGGACTCTTTAAAGTAGAGACACTACATACTGATATACACCTGAACATCAGCAGGAGAGGACTCTTTAAAGTAGAGACACTACATACTGATATACACCTGGACATCAGCAGGAGAGGACTCTTTAAAGTAGAGACACTACATACTGATACACACCTGAACATCAGCAGGAGAGTACTCTTTAAAGTAGAGACACTACATACTGATACACACCTGGACATCAGCAGGAGAGGACTCTTTAAAGTAGAGACACTACATACTGATATACACCTGGACATCAGCAGGAGAGGACTCTTTAAAGTAGACACACTACATATGCTTTTCTCCGGTTCCCTCTCAGCTCTCTGTGCACTTTATTAAGATTCATATAAATTAAATGACCCTCTCTCAGAGCGGAAACCGAGAGAAGAACAGCTTTACTCAGAAAAAACCATCAGTATAATATTTCAAATTATAGCTCTAAATTATTAGGTCTTATTTATTTCACTGCAGAGAGAAACTGCAGGAAAGAGATAACATGATGAGGGTTTTTCTCAGGGTTTGCTGCAACAGGTGATTTTAAAGTCTCCCCAGGTGTCCTGCATCATTGAGGAGGAGGAGGGGGGGAGCCAATCAGAGAGCACTAGTGACCAGGAAACCAAAACCAAGAAGAACGTTAGCTATTCAGTGTTATTATCCTGCTGTGTCCTTTTCTCACCTCCTGTCCGCTCTTGTTTCTTTTCCTCATCTCCTCTCTTGTTTCCTCACCTTCTCTCTTATTATCTCCTTATTTCCTTTGCTCCTTTTGTTCACGTTTTCCTCTTCTCTTTCTCTTGTGACATCTTGTTCTCTCCTCTCATCTACTTGTTTCCTTTCCTCTCCTTCCCTTTTATTTCCTCAACTCTTCTCCTGACTAATTCCTTTCCTTCTTGCGTCCTCTCCTCCCTCTCCTCTCTTCTTTGCTAACCTTCTCTCTTATTATCTCCTTATTCCAAGGAATCTTGTTTCCTCTCCTTTTGTCTTTGTTCCTTCTCGTTTCTTACTCATCTCTTTCTCTCTTTTCATATCCTTGTATCCTTTTCTCCTCTGATCTCTTGCTTCCTTTCCTTTCCTCTATTCATCTCCTCTTCCTCTCTGCATATGTGTTTCTTTCGAGTCCTCCTCCCCTCTCCTGTGTCCTTTCCTCTCCTCTCCTTGTTTCCTCTCCTCCTCTCCTCTTCCTCCTGTCTGCAGGACATCCTGTCTCTGACCTCCATCCCTCTGTTTCCTGCGACAGGAAGCAGAGGCAGGAGGTGAGGGAGGAGGAGGTGAGGGAGGAGGACGCGGGATGAAGAGGAGGAGCTGAGGATTCTTCAGAAATGTTTAAGGAAGAGAAAGAAGGGTGGAGACAAAGGAGGAGGTGATGAAGAGGAGGAGGAAGAGGTCAACATGTAAACGGACACAACAGGAGAGGAACGTGTTCATCGAGGACTGAAGGTCGTGAGATATCAAAAATATATGAATACAAGTTATTGACATTTTATATTTATATTTCCACTGATGTGTAAAATATAGTTCTGTGTGTTCTTGGTGACAAAGGACACAGAGTGATGAGGACTAGCTTCCTTATATTAAGATTACAACGAGAGGAAGTGTGTGAAGAGACACACACGCATGCACGCGCACACACACACACACACACACACACACACACACACTGTATCCTCTCTTGACGAGTGTGGTATTTGTCTTCTTCCACTCTGATCCCTATCTGGATACATGTGGTTCGGCAGATCAGCGACATCCTGCTTTTATCACACACACACACACACACACACACACACACACACACACACACACACACACACACACACACACACACACACACACACAATCAGGTGAAGATCTGCTGCCACTTTATCACAGGGTATAGGTGTGTGTCTCACAGCTAAGACAGGTGAGAGGTGTTAACATCCTGGGCGTCTACACCGGGCTGCGAGCGGGATGCTAACAATGGGATGAAGTCTGTGTAGAGAGACACATCATGCTGGAGCGGTGCGTGATGACGTGTTTTGAAGTAAAAAGCTAACGTGTGTGTGTGTGTGTGTGTGTGTGTGTGTGTGTGTGTGTGGTTATGAGATAAAGCAGCATTCTGCGATGTGTAGCCTTCGGTGTAATCAGTCAGCAGAGAGATTAACTTGCGTACAATTCGTTCACATTAATCACAAACTCGTCCAGATGATTGCAGAAGTTCGTCATTATTAGTTTTATCTCAGTTTTATCTTATCTACAGAATACCGTTCCTAGTTATCCATCACTCCCTGCAGATAGAGATGATCTAGATTCTAAATGATATTATCTCCAAATAACGATGAATAAAAACAAATGAGGAAACGGTGAAACGGTCGGCGTGTAAAAGCTCAAAGTCTTGAAGTGAAGAAAGTTTTCACTACACACAGGAAGGAGGAAGGTATGTAACATCCTGGCCACACACACGCACACGCCCACACACACACACACACACACACACACACACACACACACACACACACACACACACTCATACAGGTGGTGAATTAATTGGAAGCAGACGTGTTGTGTGTGTCTGCAAAAGCATTCTCTTCCTGAAATGTATTCAGCTGGGAATGTGTGTGTATGTCTCTGTCTCTCTCTCACACACACACACACACACACCACACACACACACACACACACGCGCGCAAACACACACGCGCACACACACACACACACACTCTGCAGACAGGAGGTCGAGTGTGTTTGTTTTGCTGATAGTGTAATCTGATTGGCTGACCTCTGCCCTGCTGGTTTTAGTTTGCAGACATCCCAGAGAGTTAAAGGCCTTTAACATATGTCCATGCTAAGGATTCCCCTTGTGTTACGTATTCAGTTATACCCATCATGGCTTTTTTCCCAACAAGATAAGATGTAATAATGTAGGCAGAAACATTATGATATCATGACGTGAATGTTTTTAAATTCACATTCTCACAACGTCAACATATATGGTCAGAGTAAAGGGATAAAGAAATTCAACGTGTGTGAAATTCTTTGTAACATGTCTGCCTGAATTCCTCAAAACCCCTTTAACTGTAGAGTTTTCTTATATTATTTAATTTTGTGAAATTCAATGCTTCTAAGTCATAGCTTCAGGGGCGGTTCTAGGGGGGGGGGCAGGGGGGCCATTTTTAATCAGTTTTATCAATTCATAAATTGATAAAATTAAATGTATGAATTTTATCATTCAGAAATAATTCTGAATGATAATTTATAATTATCATTCAGAATTATAATTTTTTTTAAATGTATATTTTCTGGTACTCGGTTTGTCAAAAACCGGAGGATTTTGTTGCTGTAATGTGAGATTGTGCAAAGTAGAGATGTAACTGTTCATTGCCTTTATTTTTATATACATATGGTGTTAGTGCAAACATTGCACTATAACTTAAGCTGAAGCTAACAGTAATAACTATAAGATCTATCTGAAATAAATAAGTGTACTGAAACAAATACCAATAACTGTATTGCATTGTTTTCTTATGCGCAATTACTTCATACTGTCTAGTTCTCTTTTTCGTCCTGCATGTATTGTGCCCCCCTCAGAAAATAACTGGCCCCCCAGTGACCCCCCCGAGGCAAATTGGTCTAGAACCGCCACTGCATAGCTTACAGTAAAGATGATAGGAATTTGGTGGAAAGGACCCCGAACAATTACTTTATGGTTGGTTTTTTACTTTTGTTCCGGATTTTACAGCTAATTCCGTCACATTTCCTTTTGCTTTCCAAATCTAGTTTGAATTCCTGCTTTTCTCTCACCTTCATACAGGAATTAAACCCCCAACCCTGTCAGCAGTGCCTTGCTTTTCTCCAGTACTCTTCATCATCCATCTCAATCTGTCAGAACGTCTCTCATTGACAGTCCTGGTGCCTCCATGCTTCAAACAGCCCCCCACCCTCTGAGCAGAGAGGAAGCCGATACTCCTGATCCTTCCTCTGTCTGATTTTCTCTCAGCCCTGTAGGATATTCTGGGGTCCAAATGAAAAATAAGCACAGTGCATGCTGGGAAAACATTCAGCTTCTGTTTGTGGATCTGCAGCTGTCGAGCTCTCACTGGGTTTAATGGTTTTTAACTTGGTGTCTGAAGAAAAGGAGCAGCTCGGAGAGGAGAAACAGACATACTCTTAAGTATAGAGGAAAGTGACTTGCATGAGAATTTCAATAAAAAGACAATAATCAAGAAACTCTCTCTGGGGGGAACTTTGGGATTGTAGCCTTTGAAGCCCATTTACATGCACATAAACCTACGGAACACAGCACAGGAAGGGGGAAACCCCAAAAAGCATGTCTTTAATGTTACTTGTAAAGCACTTTGAATTGCCTTGTTCTTGAAACTTCAAACTCAAAGATAAATTAATTGGCTTTTCCATCAAAAAGCATACTTTGATCGGCCTCAACACCATCAATCTCTGTCACAGTTTAATGTTACAGTTAATCACGTACAGACTGCGTTGTGTATTAAAACCCATTACAATATCTTACAGTTTTACTCCTTCATAAGTCTTCATAACTTTGAGAAACTTCGAAAACATTTTGTTTTCTTTCAATCGTCCATTTGACTTCAACCAAATCCCCCAAAAGATGGCTTCTCCATCATTCCTCACAAGTGTTTTGACTGATCAACAAACAGCCACTGCAGAGGAATGACTGAAATGTACTCCTGCTGGAAATGTTTTGACCTCAGAGGCGTGTGGTGGGAGATGAGCGCTCTAACTCTTCATAATTATAATTCTGCACTAAAAGCTGGAATGTGGGTTTTGTCACATTTAGGACAGGCTTCTGAAGGTGGAGCATTCCTCGCCATGGCTGGGTCCATCCCTCAAGGACTGTTTTTCCTGCGTCTAAACAACCATAATATCATGTTTATTCCCAAGGACGTACACAAACAAAAGTGTTAGTTCAAAGAAGAGAAAGCTGTCATTAGGCTGGGATGTCCTTGTCTGTGAAAGCATCAAACGTCTGCTTTCAAAGACAGTATTAAACCGTTTCTGTATTTATACTAACACATTTTATGTTCCTATCTGTATTGCGCTTTTGCTGCCAAAAGCCTCGATCATAGGTCACTGCGACGCCGTACAAATATAAATCCTGCCGTGGACTTAAGTTCCCCTGGGAGTTAACCTAACACACATTTTCCAAATGATTTAGGGGCCCCAGACTGCAGGTTGTGATGAGTTTATGCAGACTGAGAGGGGGAGAGAGAGAAATGACGGGGCGGCGGTGTCATGTTTCTGTAAAAGCACTCCAGAGTTTCCTCGGGGCAGGAGGGCTTTCCTTTGTGTTGAGTTCTGACACATTTGCATATGATCCTCCTCCTGCCTTCGGATTGGCCGGGGCTCCGCTAACATGTGGAAACACACATCCAAACTTTTCTCAGTTGGAGCCAAACCTTCCTGAGTGGAGGAGGATGGAGTGAGGCAGCAGCTGTATGAGTGAGTAACAGAGCAGGCAGAGAGAGGTGTAGGAACAGAGACAGGATGATATCTTAATTATACGCTTCTATAATTGTCTCCTGACCAGACTGGAGGTCTCGTTTTCAGTTTGTTTTGGTTGTGGCTGAAAACTAAAGAAACATGAATTTGATAACCATCTTATATGATGATTGATACTCACAAACAGGACATTGTTAACTTCTATTTCAAAAGAAAAACGCTTTTGAAGTTATTCGAAATTTTAAACGATACCCAAACTTTTTTTATTGGTTTGAAGGAATGTCAGTTTAGAAATTAGACAATAGATTGTTACTTCACATCATCATGCTGCCGGCTCTGCTTCTGGTTCTGAGTCTTTTGCTCTGACGCTCGCTCCTCCGAGTCCACGTCTAAAACTATCCAGTACCGGGTTTGGGAGGAGCAGCCGACGGGAACTCGGGTCGGCCGTCTGGTGGATGACCTCCGGCAGAGAGATGAAGGCGGTCCTCTGGAGGATTTCCAGGTGGTGGAGCATGGAAAAGCCCTTCCCTTCTCCATCAGCACTCGAGACGGGGTCGTCACAACACAAGGCCGGCTGGACAGGGAGGAGCTGTGCAGCGGATCGGATCTGTGCGAGATGGCGTTCAGCGTCCTCTACAGGAAGGGCGGTGCTGTAAACTGCCTGCGAGTTCGCGTGGAGGTGATGGACCTGAATGACCACAGTCCTAGCTTCCCCAGCGCTTTACAGGAAGTGGAGATCTCAGAGACGGCTGGCCTCAGGATGCGGATCCCTTTGGACCGGGCCGTGGATCCTGACGCAGGGCCTAATAGCCTCCAAACATACTCGCTGTCCGTCAATCAACACTTCGCTCTGGATGTGACTGGTGGGGCAAAACAGGCGGAGCTGGTGGTGATCAAAGAACTGGACAGGGAGGTTCAGGCCACCTTCGACCTGATGCTGGTAGCATGGGATAAAGGGAACCCCCCAAGGTCCGGGAGCACCTTAGTACGTGTTAATATTCAGGATTCAAATGATAACAGCCCTGTGTTTGAGGACAGCACCCCTACTGTGGAGCTATCGGAGGATACAGCCCGTGGGACAATCATCATCAACCTCAAGGCCACGGATCCCGACCAGGGTGCCAATGGGCAAGTGGAATATTCGATAAGCAAACACACGAGTCCGTTGGTTAAGAAGCTCTTCTTTGTTGATCCGGAGACTGGAGCTGTGAGTATCAATGCTCCTTTGGACTACGAGGTCCAGCCCTCTTACGAAGTCATCGTACAGGCCCGTGATCGTGGGCCCAATGCAATCCCCACACACTGCAAACTGCACGTGAAGCTGAGAGATGTGAACGACAACGCACCGAGGATACACATGAACTGGGCTCCAGCCAACTCGCCTGTGGCGACGGTGCTGGAAGGAGCCAAAGAAGACACCTTCATCGCTCTGGTGATGGTTTCTGATGCAGATGCGAGAGAAAATGGCAAAGTGAGAGCGCACATTCAGCAAGGATCTGGGCCTTTTCGCCTTAAACATATCCAGGGTGACAGTTACATTATTGTTACCAATGGCACCCTGGACCGAGAAAAGGAGACGCATTACAACATCACCGTCATCGCCCAGGATTATGGGGATCCACCGCTGTTTTTCGTCAAACATCTGCTTGTCCATGTTCTGGACGAGAACGACAATGCGCCCGGTGTTTTCCAACTCCCTCTATAAGGCGTCCTTCAAGGAAAACAACGTGGCGGGTTACCGCGCTCTCAAAGTTGAAGCCTACGATGTGGACTTAGAGTTCAGTGGAAGGGTGTCTTACTCCATACGCAACTTAAACGAAGTGGAAATGAGCACACTACCCTTCTCCATCCACCAGACCAGTGGTGTCATAAGCGTCCAGAAGCCTCTAGACTTTGAGGAATCCCGCAGTTATACTTTAATGGTGGAGGCCATTGACCAGGGATATCCACCTCTCACCAGCACGGCCTCGGTCCAAATTGACATCCAAGATGTGAACGACAACTACCCAGTTATCAAAGAGCCAAAACCCAGAAACGGTGTTGCTTTTCTCAGCGTACCAGTCAATACAGACAAGGGGGAGATCGTGACGGAGCTGGGCAATGAAACGGAAGATGGATCCACACCTTTGCCGATGAATCGCTCAGTTGCAGAGAGGTTCGTTGGATTCCTCGCGTCCACCATAAAGGCCGAAGACCCAGACTCGGGGGTGAACGGACAACTCAGCTACCTCATCACTGATGAAAACCCTAATGGACTGTTCTTGTTGGATGAGGCTACAGGCCAGCTGTTTGTTAACACCACTAATGCGACTGAGC
>CM070498.1:7131511-7301511 GCA_036324585.1 Champsocephalus esox | reverse complement strand
AAGTAGGCAAGTTAGTAAGTCAATAAGCAAGGAGACAAGTAGGTAAGCAAGGAGACAAGTAGGTAAGCAAGTAAGTAAGCAAGCAAGTAAGCAAATAAGCAAGTAAGAAGGCATTAAGAAAATAAGTAAGTCAGTTTGGAAGTAAGCAAGGAGACAAGTGAGTAAGGAAGGAATAAAGTAGACAAGTTAGTAAGTCAATAAGCAAGGAGACAAGTAGGTAAGCAAGGAGACAAGTAGGTAAGCAAGTAAGTAAGCAAGCAAGTAAGCAAATAAGCAAGTAAGAAGGCATTAAGAAAATAAGTAAGTCAGTTTGGAAGTAAGCAAGGAGACAAGTGAGTAAGGAAGGAATACAGTAGGCAAGTTAGTAAGTCAATAAGCAAGGAAATAAGTAGGTAAGCAGTTTTTAAACACACAGTTACAAAGAGATTCACAAACATAAAGAATAATGGACAGAGCTAACTTAAATAACTAAAATCAACAGGGAGGCGTGTGGTGCAGTAGGTTGTGCGTTGGTGTTCGGAACAGGTTCAAACCCCACTGCAGTCAGCATGTCCCTGAGACACTTCACCTCAAATTGATCCTGTGGGGATTGTCCACAGTCTTGAGTGTGTAAATCGCTTTGGATTAAAGCGTCTAACATGTAATGAAACAGGGATGGTGATAATATTCCTTCAATAATACAAACAACAAGAGGATACTTTCATACGTATTTCATCACAATTAGGCAGTACATATACTTATCTTAAGGATTCTTGCTTAAGGGGTTCTAGCTTCACTTCAATATACATGTAATTATTGACTTAAAGATTAATGATGACGGCATAACAATCCATTTCCCCCAGTAGTTATCCCCCTCTTCTTTATCATTCCTTTATTTTCTGAGCTGACAGAGTTGATTTTCTCAAGAGGAGTAACGGAGGGTGGGGTTTCTCCGGAGCCAGCTTATTGGAGTAGTGTTTTAAACTGTCAGCCATAATCAGTCACACAAAGGGTACGTATCACTTCTTTTATTCCATTAGGGATATTTCCAACGTGCAAAAAGGTAGAGGACACGTCTTGTTAAAACTCAGACCCGCGTCACAGAGGGCAAAGGTCACCGCTAACGCCCAGCAGGCCGGACACAGAGCTCGGGCCACATCCCAACGTGAATCCCATCGCAGAAAGGAAGGGGCCTTTTTCTTTTTACCCAGCATCCTCCTCTCCTCTGCCTCCCAGTAGTCGGCCCAGTTAGTTAGGCGCCTGGGAGGAGGGGGATTTATTGTTCACCTCCACCTCCACCCACACACACACACACACACACACACACACACACACACACACACACACACACACACACACACACACACACACACACACCCACACACACACACACACACACACACACACACACACACCATATTTCAGTGTCCATCCTATGGAGGAAACTGGCCAGAGAAGAATAGGCTTTTACGCAGAGGCAATTTCCTCTCGCTGCAGCAGCATGCACGTGAAAAAACACACAAATGTCATGGCTAAAACAAAGTAATATATTAGCGTGCAAGGACACACACACACACACACACACACACACACACACACACACACACACACACACACACACATACACGCACATGCTTACTTCACCCAGTGTGTGTTAGTGTGTGTGCTTCCTCCCCTGTGTGCAGTGTGTATCCGCTGTATAACAGAGCTGTCAGCAGAAAGCTCTTTGCAGTGAGACGGACGCAGAAGCTTAGTTCTCACACTGTGCAACTAAAGAAAATATTAGTTCACTTTCTACCTGCACCCACTGTTTAACCAGCTAAACCAACACAAACACACACTCAGGGTTTCAGAGTCATACAGGCAAAACATCTAAGGAGAGGATTAGTCCTATGGAGCTACAAAGTGTTCGGTTCATTCAAATCTGTTTTAACATCAGTTTAGGATAAGCTTTTGATATTTACCTAAGGTTAAGAAAAGCTCAAACTTGGATTGGTCTGTCCTGTAAAGTGAGCCTTTACTTTGCATGTGTATTTAGTTTTCGTCATTTTAGAAATATCCTAATTCTTCTACGGGTGAAAAATAGCATCTTGGCTAACTGTGGCGCATTTACAGCAGATATCTTTATTAATGTGCACTAACCCTGTATCATATAAAGTCTTTTAAAGTGTTGTTTTACGACATAAGATACGTCAGTAAATACTTTTAAAAAAGGCTGTTGCTAACAAGTGTCTAAATGAGACGACTGAACATCATCATGCCCTTCATTAAACACCTTTAGCTTAGCGGTGGTGACGTGAAGTCATGTGACCGTGCTGTAGTTCCTTTATAGCCCAACATTAGCCTCCTTTAGCTTAGCGGTGGTGACGTGAAGTCATGTGACGGTGCTGTAGTTCCTTTATAGCCCAACATTAGCCGCCTTTAGCTTAGCGGTGGTGACGTGAAGTCATGTGACCGTGCTGTAGTTCCTTTATAGCCCAACATTAGCCGCCTTTAGCTTAGCGGTTGTGACGTGAAGTCATGTGACCGTGCTGTAGTTCCTTTATAGCCCTACATTAGCAGCCTTTAGCTTAGCGGTGGTGACGTGAAGTCATGTGACCGTGCTGTAGTTCCTTTATAGCCCAACATTAGCCGCCTTTAGCTTAGCGGTGGTGACGTGAAGTCATGTGACCGTGCTGTAGCTCCTTTATAGCCCAACATTAGCCGCCTTTAGCTTAGCGGTGGTGACGTGAAGTCATGTGACCGTGCTGTAGTTCCTTTATAGCCCAACATTAGCCGCCTTTAGCTTAGCGGTGGTGACGTGAAGTCATGTGACCGTGCTGTAGTTCCTTTATAGCCCAACATTAGCCGCCTTTAGCTTAGCGGTGGTGATGTGAAGTCATGTGACCGTGCTGTAGTTCCTTTATAGCCCAACATTAGCCGCCTTTAGCTTAGCGGTTGTGACGTGAAGTCATGTGACCGTGCTGTAGTTCCTTTATAGCCCAACATTAGCCACCTTTAGCTTAGCGGTGGCTACGTGAAGTCATGTGACCGTGCTGTAGTTCCTTTTTAGCCCAACATTAGCCACCTTTAGCTTAGCGGTGGCTACGTGAAGTCATGTGACCGTGCTGTAGTCAGGGTTCGTGGAAATCCTTGAAAATGCTTGAAATTTTACGAGGTGTTTTCAAGGTTTGAAAAGTGCTTGAATTTGGGATAAAGTGCTTGAAATTGTAAATGCTTTACTTCACTTTTTAGATTAAAAGAAAATAAAGAGGTCCAAGCGCGCTTAATTGCTTCGCTTTTACATAAAACAGCTCCGCTCCGGCCTTCCTGCGCTATGCGCGTGACCTGCAAGTGTTTTTTGTTACGTGTGACCTGGGCATTCTGGTGAGAGTGATAGATGACAGTGTGCCAGGAGGTTGCACTTTCAACGAGCGTTGGCTAGCAGAAGACAAATGGCTAAGACGAGGGTCAAGCCCACGAGTAGCCTCCTACCCTAAACAAATTATTTCGGGTGTTCACGATGGGAGAGTCTGCGCTGACGAGCCACATGAAAGGTACGCTGTAGTAGAGCATTTTGGATTAGGCTAACGTTGCATGTTACGTTTGTTTAAGCTAGCGTTAGCGAGCTGAATAGCGAACTCGATTGAGGGATAATAATAATAATTGCAGGGGACAATCATTTCAGAGGAGCGTACCTATGTTAATATGTCCGTTACAGTCACCATCCTGTGGTGTTCAGAGGATGAAGCACTCACTGGTGTAATTCAACCCAGTCTCACTGCATTTCGTGTTATAGTCACGAAATATAATCTATTGATTCGACACAGAACGATTTTGAAAGCAATGTATTTCTACTGGTCGTATGTTTAGTGCCTAAACCAAATGTGACTTGCTCTATCACTCACATGGACCCAAAGACACATTTTCGTTTGTGTTACTGGTCTGGGGGAAGCTCGCGAGTGCATTTGTGTGTATTGTGTTTGTGTACCGGGGAAATACTCACAAGAAACACCGGCTGTTGTTATGCTTCTAGAATTTACATGTAGAAAACCTAAAGCTTTACGAGAGCAGAAGTCAGGGAAACTCAGATCATTGTGACAAAGATTGACATCAGGACACAGGTCAGAACTAGGGCTACCAGGGCCGTATCTTCTATAGTCGGACTATGCGGGGGCATAGGGCCCCCGCGGCCACTAGGAGGGCCCCCAAGCTGAAAGTTATTCATCCGAAAAACAAAAAAAGTTTAATTCATACACACAAAGATGAACACAATTAGTAGAAGCGGGAGGGCTGAAGCATAGCTTGTGGAAAGTAGCCCTCCCGTGCATCATCCTAACTCCCAGTTTCCACCAGGTCCGTCTGCGCTGCGCCGCGTTACGGCTGCGCGTTCGTATGGATCGCGGCCACTCTAGTCAATGGGTGCTATTCCACCACACGCGGCGCGTTACGGCTCAGACGCATCCCAGAAGCGTCCCAGAAGTGGCTCGGTGCAGCGCTTCTCTAAAATTAGGATGAACTCTATTTTTGCCGCGGCGCAGCCATAACGTAAGGTCGGGCAGAAGCTAGAAACGGCCCTGAGGGCTACATACATTAGAAGGTCCAGGATGAACATGCACATTGCCCGATATCATCAGTAGTAATACAATCAGAGCACGGCCAAGAGCTAGCAGTGAGTCACAATGCCTAGTTTGTTTTGTGCGCACATTGACACTGGAATGTAGCGTAATCATCTTGTGTAGACCTCATAATCACACATGATAGTAGTGGCGGTTCGCATTTGTTATGTGCAGGAGGGGGTAGGGAGGCGGCGAATAACGCAAGGAAAAAGCAGTACAGTTTGGGATTAGCCATTGTTAGTCCAGTGAAGGTCGGAAGCAGCACTCACCAGCAGTCCTTGGTTGTCCAAGTCCTTGGTTGTTTATAGCATAAATAACATCTGATTTAATGTGAGGTAGGGAACTAATCATTTGAGTATAAGTACGTGTATATAAATATGTAATTTACAACAGCTGTAAGATGCTTGAAAAGCTTGAAAATGCACCTTGGAAATGCTTGAAAAGTGCTTGAATTTGACTTTTGAAAAGGTGTAAGGACCCTGTGTAGTTCCTTTAGAGCCCACATAGCTTTTAACTCCAGACATCTGTGTGTCAGCCCTTGTGCTGCTCACACTTATTACTTCACGTCATCCCTGCACCGCTCTATTAACTATTAAATAATGTATCTTCAGATAAAGTCATGACTCTAACCCTCCTCTCCTCTCCTCTCCTCCTGCAGCAGATCTCCCAGCTCCTCTCTCTCCTCCGGCAGGGTCAGCTGCAGCCTCGGACCAACTTCAGAGGAAACAAATACTCTCACCGCAACGGCAGGTCAGTCTCCTCACCCTCCTCTTGCTCATGATTATCTTTACTCCATATACAACCTTCACCCCCCTCCTGTAATGTGGTGAGTCCGCCCTCAGTCTGTCTCATGTGGTCTGAGGGTTTCAGAATGAAAACATTAAGAGAGACGCTGGGTTTGCGGTTTTTCACCACACTTCAAGATGTTGTTTCCTCGCAGATTTGACGCCAGAAATTCCCGCTTTCTTACAATCTTCTCCAGTCAGTTCCTGAACAAGGGTCACTTAACACGACCACGGTCTCTTCCACTTGACTTCACACAGGCTGAAACCCTCAAAACGATCTTGATGTGGATTCTCCCCTCCTCTCTTCCATCACTCTCTTCTTTCTCTGCCAGCTGCAGGTTTCTCTGATCTCTGCTGCGCTCGCTGATCAAAACCCTCTGATAGCAGTCACGCATTAAAGGGGAATGCCACCTATTTTAAAGACTCACAGATGTTTATTTCTTGAACCAGGACAGGTTGTTTTTGAAGAATCAGGAATGTAGATCGAGAGGCAAAGTCCCTTCCCTCCCAGTGTCTGAAATGGGACCTGATTTTAGGGTAAATATCAAGAAAGATGAAGAAAGAGTGACAACGGGAAATATCAAATAATCCTGAGACGACCAGTTTTTCATTTATTGTGTATGTGTGACTTGTAATGTTGTTGTATGTGTCACCTGCCTTAAAGTCACGATACACAGTAATTAAAAAACAAGGATCATTTGATCTTTTCTTATTTATCACTTAGCAATTTAGCTAACTGCAGCATTTTCACATTAAGTATTTTACACTGATGTTCAGTAAATTGCACTTAAACAAACAAATAAAGACAGACAGACTGAGCATCAAATTCAAAGTATTGCAGATATGACATTTTATATTGTACAGATATTAATACATCTATGAATTGGTATGTGCCATCCAGGGACGTGCACAGGTACGGGCTAATGTTGCCCGGGCAACGGCCCTTTTGAACTTTTTGGCTGACCTGCCCCTCTGGAGAGAGCGAAAGTCTTTTTTTATCTGTTGTGGCCGAGACATGATAAGCCCACAATTAGTATTATCTTGCTGTGATAAAACACACCTTGTCAGCGCTGTCATCTGAGCGTCACGTGACTTTGTTTACAATCTGACAGCTGGAAAGCAAAGGGAAGCCCTCCGAGTCCGGTCCGGCCTCATATGACTATGGTGAACATGTGTCTGCCTGGCTTTGGTGGCCAATCCTCGGGTCAATCTGTCCCCGGAAATGTCCCCGTTTTTAAATATGCTTGAATTGATTTTGAGTTTTCTCATGGCAGTTAGAGTATAGGGGACAAACCAGGGACTTTACTTCCTCTTGACACCGTCGGTTATTTACACCTAAATATACTTGTTATGGTGCTTCTGTCTTTCTGTGTCTTTTCATCTGCTCTGTAAACTCCCTCACCGCTCTCTCTCTTCTCTTGATCGCCCTCTCACAGGAGAACACTTCACTGTCCCGCTTCATCGTAGGATTTCTGCCATGTCTCTACTTTAGTTTGACCATCTCTGTTATTAAGTTATGGAATACTAAATAAATAAGTAATTAGATACCTTACCGTTACTGCGCTCATAAAGAATGATAAGAATAAGAATAATGCGTATTGAATTGGTTTAATCAATTAGTGAGTTTATTTAAGGCACAGCAGTTACAATGGTTAAACTATATTAAAAGAGAATTGTCCGCATTTTGGTCTTTAATAGATCGTAACATTAGATATGTTAATGAGATATGGACCACAAAACAAAAATTTCCCTGGTTTTCTTTTTTTATAAAAACTTCTTACGTTTTCGGGTGGGGGGGGAGGCCCTTTCTCTAGTTTAGAGCAATAGCCCCTCCAAATGTATGTGCACGTCCCTGGTGCCATCTATATTGAGCAGTGCTGATTCCCATTTGAATTGGGCCAATAATTACACATTTGATCATTTCAAATATATTTTTTAAAGTTCCTAAAAGTGTGTTGTTGTCCCATCTAGTTTTGTATCTTACAATATATGACCAACTCCAGCGGCAGAGTTACTTAGCTCTGTTCCACATATTAATGTAACACCATCTTACATGATGTGTGTTACAATCTAAGACAAACTGTATCTCTTTCATCACAAAATCATCTGAAACATCATACAACATACATGTCTCTCCCTGTAAGCTAAGGAAGGAAGGAAGCAAGTAAGTAAGAAAGCAAGCAAGTAAGTGAGTAAAGTAAGCAAATAAATAAGTTAGTAAGTAAGTAAGTAAGCAAGTCAGTAAGTAAGTAAGTAAGGAAGGAAGACATAAATTAAGCAAGCAAGTAAGTAAGTAAGTAAGTAAGTAAGTAAGTAAGTAAGTAAGTAAGCAAATAAGTAAGTAAGTACATAAGTAAGCAATTAAGTAAGTAAGTAAGTAAGGAAGGAAGGAAGGAAGACATAAATTAAGCAAGCAAGTAAGTAGTAGTAAGTAAGTAAGCAAATAAGTAATTAAGTACATAAGTAAGCAATTAAGTAAGTATGTAAGTAAGTAAGTAAGTAGGCACGGAAACAAGTAAGTAAGTATATGTTTGTAAGTAAGCAAGGAGACAAGTAAGTAAGCAAGTTAGAAAGAAAGTAAGTTAGAAAGCAAGCAGGCAAGTAAGTAAGTTAGCTCTAGCTATAAGTAAGCTATATTTTCCCTCAATGTGGTCCACTCTGTTGTCGTGGTGACAGACTGATGGACGTCTTCCTCAGAGTCTCTGACCCACTAACCAGCTGCCACTGAAATAACAGCAACAGACCAACAGGACGCAAAGTCAAAAACCCAATGTCACAGGAAGAGTGTCTCATAACTCCCGCGTGAGTGTGTGTGTGTGTGTGTGCGTGTGTGTGTGTGAGGCAGGTTGCAGCAGCTATCTGTGAGTGATTCAGAGTGTCTGACAGGAAGCAGCTACCTCAGCGTTATGATGCCGATGAGATTAGATCTGACCTCACCTTGATACAAACAGGGCTCTGTTTCACTTTAACACACACCTTGTTGGTCCGTAGACGAGTGGCCTCAGATCAGCACACACTCGCACACATCATGGGATCATCTGCGCAGTATGCATCATGTGTGTAGGCCAGGGGTTCTCACAGTTTTGATGAGTGAGGGCCAATGTAGGTTCCCAATATTGGATTGAGGGCCGCCCAAGAAAAAACGGAACACAAAATAATTCCACAACAAATCCTTTCTTTATTGTACTAACCAATTACCGCAACTCGCGAGATGCCTAGTTGCCATGCAACCAGTAGTCTAGCAAACTTTCCACAAGCTGTCATTCATAATTTAGGAATGACAACCCAGCATGCGCAGTTTTAAATTCCATTCTAATTCTCACTAGCTACAACCATGGAGGATTAAAATATAACGCATGCATTTCAGCGTGTCGCATTAACTATCGCGGGCCGCCAGAAACATTTCCGAGGGCCGCCATTGGCCCGCGGGCCGCACTTTGAGAACCCCTGGTGTAGGCAATGTGGAAGCCCCGACATCAGATCAGATAAAGCTCAAGTTGTTTCAGAAGTCCATCCTTAAAGACTTTAATTTAATCAACTTAATATGTTATTAATTATAAAACACCACTGTATAAATGGTATTACTATGGACACATGTCGACTTACTTTAACTAAAACATATTTGTATTTTATTTAGTACTTTATTTAATA
The DNA here is from genome assembly GCA_036324585.1 of Champsocephalus esox. Lineage (NCBI taxonomy): Eukaryota > Metazoa > Chordata > Actinopteri > Perciformes > Channichthyidae > Champsocephalus > Champsocephalus esox. The sequence continues at coordinate 7,292,498 of CM070498.1, read as the reverse complement.
TTTAACTTTTTATGTTTCTATAAAAATCTTTATTTTATTATTACACATTTTACCTGGACTATTGACGTTTAAATACATATTTGTTATTGTTTAATTTGATCGTATTAATCTTATATTTATATAAATATCACTTTTTATTTGATCTTTTAATATAAATATTTGTATTCAATTTATTTGTTGTTAATTTTTATTTAATTCTAGAGTACGAAGAAAACAACAACAACAACAACAACAACACAACAACAACAACAACAACACAACTACATTTTTTTGGACTTTTTTAAAATGGTTGAAACACTGCAGGGTCTCACACATTGTTCTTTAGCACATCGCTGACACAATGAAGAACCACCTTTAACTAAAAACGACCACGAAATCTTGATTAGCGCTTCATGAAAGCAGACCTCCATATCGTGATTTCAATCGGCTTGGCCATCGTTAGGGTTCCACCAAGTTCCATGGAAATGAAATGGGTCGTTGTTCTGTTTTCCTGCTGATGAACCGACACACCAAACAGACAACAGCCTCCTCCTCTGAGATAATAATCACCTCGCAGTCGGATGAGATCTCAATCTTGAATCCGGGAATAAGACCAGGGGCCTGTCCTACGAAGCTGGTTCAACCTAACCTGGATATGTTTGAGTTAGCCGGTTGGCCTAATCCAAAACATACGCGCTCTCTCTAAACTGTACTACGACGCTGGTTATCAAGTGGATCGCTCAAGCCAGCCGTGTCCTATCTAGTTAGGTGCGCGTTCACATGAAAGGGGTGGTATCTGGAGCATTCGACCAATCACAGACATGGAGAAGCGCACTGACAGCGCAGCGTCATACTTCCTGAATGAAAAGTGAACTTTAATACTAGTCAAAAATGAAGAAGTTAAACTTTAAACATCCATGACTTAAACACTTTATCCAGGATCAAAGCCTCAGAGCTGCACCTGCAAGGTGAACACAGCTGGTAACAGAACACGTGTTGGAATGGGTCCATTAACAGGTTTATGAAATCACTGCCCCGTCTAAAACACGATCTGACTTTCATTACATTTGTCTCGAGTGTTTCGTCAACTTAATGTGTTGCTTAAAATAATGCTTCTGCATCCAGTCTGTGACGCTGTGAGTGTTGCACGGCCAGATACGGCTCAGCTGACTCAGATCAGGAGATATATGATACATTATGATGTGATATGCCGCGGACTGTACTTAATGTTACTCTGATCCGGTTACTTATGTTGTGGCCGATATTTAAGTAAGCTTTCTTAACGCTAATGTTATAACAGTCAGACTGCTCTGAAGATGGAGGTGATATTCTATTAATGTTCACGTTCACACAGTCGGTGATTTCTGCCGGCCGTCTTTCCGGCAGCTTTTCTGTATTTCCTTTCTCCTGTAATATGACTTGATCGCTTTAAACTCCGCACACTGAGCTCTGATTGGTCAGCAGGCGGTGCTTTCACTGAGTTGAGCTCTTAGCCTGCAACCTAACCTGCTCCCGACCAGGTTAGCTGCTTAGCATAAGTTACCATGGAGATCTAGCCTGCTCAAAAGAGAACCAGCTTCGTAGGACCGGAAAGCCGGAGTTTCCCCTGAAGTTAGCCGCTAAGAGAACATCCTGCTTCGTAGTAAACCCCCCAGCTGTTTGTTTCGGAGTGACTTACTCATCTGTGAGCTCGTCTTTATCTGACTGCCACTTCCTGTCTGAGCCTGCCTCCAGCTGAACACTCTGATACTACAGATCTACAGGTGTGTGCGTGTGCGTGTGTGTGTGTGTGTGTGTGTGTGTGTGTGTGTGTGTGTGGTTGGTTATCAATGGATTTGTCGTCTGAAGCCTCAGGAATTGTATCTCCGTCTTATCTCTCTCGAGCAAACCTCTGTTTCGGATCTCAGGATTTACACCGGAGTCATGTCTGCTTTTTGATTCAGATTCAAGTTCTGTGTTTTTCTGGGAAGAAACATTATATGTGTCAAAAAGGATTGTGGGGAAATCAAATGGCCATGACAACCCTATTGATGTTTGCTTTTACAAACGCATGTCTAAGGAAAGAGGCTTTTTCTAAGTTAGGGAAACCCAGAAATTATTCTTAAACTTATGATTTTCGGATATAATATATCAAGAAACCTGCCACTTGACTCTTTTGATCTTATTTCATCGTCGTCAGTTACTCGATAAGTGGCTGAACATGTCAAACGTTTATTTCAAAGCAAACGCAACAAGCAGGGTGTCGATCTGACTGTCGAGGATTCACAACCTTTTAGAAGTGTTACTTATCTCTTTGGTGTCAGTATGTTGGGGTGTGTGGTCTTGTGCCTGATAGTCGTGTGTGTGTGTGTGTGTGTGTGTGTGTGTGTGTGTGTGTTTTCGTGCAGATATGGAGGTCAGGACTGTTCTGATTGGCAGAGCACCAAAGACAGCGGACACGGTGAGAGCGAGGCTGGAGACGTCGACTGGGAACCGGGAAGAGACTCTCCCATAGACCCCCAGCTGGAGGAGGGCCTCAACCACCTGCTCAACAACGCAGGTACACACATACACACACACACACACACACACACACACACACACACACACACACACACACACACACACACACACACCATGTATACATCACTTCAGGGGACATTACATTGACTTACATGCATTTCCTGGAGACTTATCCTAACCTTAACCATAACCAACACATGCCTAACCCTAACCCTAACCCTAACCCTAACCCTAACCAAGTCTTCACCCTAAAATGAATGATCCCCCTTATGGAGACCTCCAATGTGTCCCCATAAGGGAGGCGAGCCCCCACACGTGACTATGTAAACAGATTTAGGTCCCCACAAGTATAGTAATGCTAGACCACACACACACACACACACACACACACACACACCCCCACACACACGCACACACACACACACACACACACACACACCACACACACACACACACACACACACACACACTATCACTCTGTCCTCGTCACTTCAATTTCCACTAAAGCTTCAATTTTTAGAGACAATTTTCGATGGCATTGATCTTTGAACGTTTCACAAAGTTACACTTCGTAACATTCAGATCATCTTGGAGGATTGTACGGGAAAGAAAATCACCTAAATATATACAGAGTTACAGAAGATAACGTACGAAGTAACATACGGGGAGTAATATAGAATAATAATAATATTTCTTATCTCTGTCTGTCACCAGAGATAAGTAAGAATCGCTGACTGACGGCTGAGACAAACGCTCCTCGTACTAAAGTCTATTTTCTGACTCTGTAAACTGAGCCGTGTCACGGAGTTTATCCTCCCAGTGAACGCTTTGATTCTTCAGGACAAAAGCAGCTGACCTTTGACCCCTGCAGAAAACACACACGGGTCACTTTTCAATGGACTCACACTGACACATGTAGAAAACAGGAAGACAGCAGGAAATAACACAGAGGCAGGTTTTACTTCCACATCCACATCCACCCCCCCACTCGTCTGCTGTTGATCTTTCACTCATCATGTTGATACTGCTGATAAACGTGGTTTGTTTAAAGCCAATAGGATGAGGTTACAGTGGTTCGGGTAAGAAATGATGTGCAGCGAGGCAGTCATAGATAAAAAAGGACATCGGGATCCTGATCGCCCTGAAGAGGTTTTTCCCGCTTACAATATCTAGCAAAAAGTACGTTCCACTTAATTTCCTAATCTCCACATACATACAAATAAATATCAAAAAAGTAGTCCCCTGTGTTTTCTGATGCACAAAAACTATTTTTTGTTATCCACAGCCAACGTTAAATAGACCAGACTTCTAGTATAGTCTCTTGATCCTCCTTAGCAACGGTCTGTTCACCTTAGCAACGGTCTGTTAGCGGAAATTAACACACCTCCGGAATGTCCAAATTGACCAATCAGAATCCAGTATTCCACCAAGCCGTGTAATAATGAAAGCTATCTTAGTGGTTGATTGCACTTATTCGATTGTAAAATAAACGAGTCATTCATTATTACTTTTCTTCCGGGGCCTTCTTCTGGAGCCTTGCCCTTATTTGGTGCCATTTAAAGTCATGGTTCGAGGTGCCAGTCACTCCAGCATCAATAGTAGTGATGTATACTGGTCAAAGACAAAGGTCATGGTCTTAAAAATACATTCTAAAAGTGTCACTAAGAAGTTAAAGCTGCCAAACATCAGACAGACGTAATGCTCATTGTTTAGCTGGAATTCCACCGTGTGTGTGTGTGTGTGTGTGTGTGTGTGTGTGTGTGTGTGTGTGTGTGTGTGTGTCTGAGTGAGTGTCAAACAGTTTCTTCCTGCTATTGTAGAGTTCTGAGCCCGGGGGCGAGTGGAGGGGTTTACCGGCTGATGATAGAGCGAACTGCACTTTATGGCAGAGAGAGAGAGACACACACATAACGAGTGTGTGTGTGTGCGCGTGTGTGGGTGGGTGCATGAGAGTGTGTGTGTGTTTTGTGTGTGATGCTTGACTCACCTCCACGCTGCAGGCTGTGCTATCAGTGTAACTCACACCAGAGACCTTTGACAGTGTGTGTGGGTGTGTGTGTGTGTGTGTGTGCGTGTGTTTGATGAAGCCGTCAAAGCGGTACACATTCCTCTCTATTACATGTGTGTCCTGTAACCACTTTTTGAAGGACTGCTGTGATGAATCACACCAACATAAACCGGTCTCTTTGTCTGAAGATGATATTACAGGTGTTGAGTGTGACTGTGACTGTGTGTGCGTGTGTGTGTGTGTGCGTGCGTGTGTGTGTGTGTGTGTGTGTGTGTGTGTGTGTGGTGTGCGTGTGTTTCTCAGATGTGAGAACTTGGGTCGTTCCTATCATGGCTATTGTTACGTTTAGGATGGTGTGTGTGTGTGTGTGTGTGCGTGTACCTGTAGGTAGATTTGGTTTATAGTTAAAGAGGACTATCACCAGCACTGTCCTAGTACTCTATCAGTAGATGTGTTTCTATTAGCAGAGCATTTGAGGCACTTACTTCAACACAGCAGCTTTAAGTACAGAAGTATGTGTGCCTCTAAAGCCTCATCATAGCGTTGACATTCAAATTCCCTTTGAAGGCTCTGCAGCTTCTTGTTCTGCATGTGTATATGTTGAGTTTGAAGCCCTTTCAAAAGGACGATAGTGTTTTAAGAGTTAGGTACCAGTGGAGGCGATGGACGAGTCTGACGTGTGTGATCAGAGACGCTTCAATTAAAACAAATTCAAATAACCTAAATTAAGCACATTTGTTGAATTAAGATATCAGTTCCACATTTACAACATGTCTTGATCCGACCACATCTGCTTCAGTCGACCTTTGTTTTCGTTAAAAACTAATTTTAACTGATGTCAACATTTCTTGAGATATATTGATTACAGCTGATTTAATGAAAGCCATTGATCCATCAATACTCGAATGGGATTGTTTACAATACGAGGAAGTCTTCTCCTTCCACGTTCTGTATTTATGTTTGTAATAAAGCAGAACTGGATGCTTTCCCGTGCAAATCAAAGTAACATTTAAGGCTAAAATCTCTGGATACATGAGATAAAGGCAAGTTTATTTATATAGCACCTTTCAGCACCAGGCAATTCAAGGTAGCACAGCACGTATAACTGAATATGACAGGACGCTGCCATCTGATATCTGCCGTTCTGTCTTTCAGCGATGCACACTGAATGTATGCTCCACAGATGTAATGATTTACAGGTTAAACAGTTCAGTGTTTCATCTCTGAGGATCTGAAACTGGATGCGTTTGTAACCGAGAGAGAATTTCATGTTTGGTAAAAATCCTGCACGGACAAAAGGAGGAAAGAGGAGGAGGGTTAACTCTGAGGGCGGTCTGTGCCACCGGGTGTGTGTGTGTGTGTGTGTGTGTGTGTGTGTGGTGTGTGTGTGTGTGAGTGTGTGTATGTGTGTTCCCCTCATCTGGTTGTGGTTAGATGAAGGGGTCCGCAGCGGGCTCGTTTACTCTCCGCTTCATTCATCTGATGGAATGAATCGCTGCTTACTTACATTTACTTTCAACATCAAGTAAAAACGTGCATTGACGTCGAGAATTATCTAAATATTTTGAGTATTTACTAAAACTGGGCAACAGTGTGTTATTGTTTGAGTGATTCAGGATCTTACCACCTTGTTATCACAAATGTATTACAAGACCAAGATGAATACTCGATGCTGATTGGTCGATTTGGACAATTCTGCATTATGGGCTTTTTTAATAGCAGACCGTTGCTAAGGATAGCATACTGTTGCTAAGGATAGCATGGGCACCCCTTATCAAGGTGTGGTTGCTTTGAAAGAAAATACAAAAAGTTACTTAAATAACCACTGGTCCAATAATAATCTATTTATAGCATTTTAAACACTTTTGAAGTAGCTAATACATGAAATATCATATAATTACTATCTATGTTTGATTAGAATGCACTCATTACAATATTTAGAAAATATATCTGAGGTGAGCAATCAAACATATTGTTAATGTCGCCAACACTATAGAGGAAAAGGTATTTAATACAATATGTAAGGTTCAAAGACAAGAGGAAAGGGAATTGATAAACCCAACGACCTTCTTAATGACTGCACAAAGGCTCAGTCTGTCTCCGTATGCAGACAGAGCCTGTTCAGTACTAAACATTGTTTGTTATGCGTTTCATATAATAATAAGAAAAGTATAAAGTGTTGTTGATGTCAACGTGTGCTGGCGTCTGAGCGTCTGTCCGTGAAGATGTTGTCTCGACTTAAGTCAATAACCGTCCTCTGGAGCATCTGCCAGCGACGTGCTGACGGACCTTCATTGTTTCAGATCAAATTAGATCAGATGAATGTTAAAAATAGCTCTCACGGGGATGTTGTTGTGCGAGCAGATAACACGACACCACCACAGGACGTAACCAGGAAGTGATGAGGATCAAAGACACTAAACTGCTTCCTTTCACTTGTTCCCAGCGTGTGTTACGGAAAATAAAGAAATGAGACGTATAATCTTCGGTGTGTGTGCGACAGACACATCGATGTTTACTCGTCTGACAGAGGAGTAAACATCGAGAGCAATAGAGGTGTTCTGTGGCGCTAAGGACGTGATGTTTAGCCTAAGAGCGAAGGACGCTGTGGAGGGCAGGATGATCCTGTTGACAGCAGCAGATAAAACACTTTGTCGCTTCCTTTCCTTCTTCCCTTCCTGCCTCCTTCTCCTCCAGCAGTGAGAGAGAAACAAGGCGAGGCAGCTTCAGTATAATCACACAGACACGGTTATAACTCCATATTCTGATCAGTCAGAAGCAACATTTACTGAAGTACTATAGTTTTGATACTAGTTGTTTGCTATCTCGTACTTTCACTAGGGGACACATGTTGATGTGGAGGAGACATGGAGAAGAGGGGACACATGTTGATGTAGAAGAGACATGAGGAAGAGGGGACACGTGTTGATGTAGAAGAGACATGAAGAAGAGGGGACACATGTTGATGTAGAAGAGACATGAAGAAGAGGGGACACATGTTGATGTAGAAGAGACATGAAGAAGAGGGGACACATGTTGATGTAGAAGAGACATGAGAAGAGGGGACACGTGTTGATGTAGAAGAGACATGAAGAAGAGGGGACACATGTTGATGTGGAAGAGACATGAAGAAGAGGGGACACATGTTGATGTAGAAGAGACATGAAGAAGAGGGGACACGTGTTGATGTAGAAGAGACATGAAGAAGAGGGGACACGTGTTGATGTAGAAGAGACATGAAGAAGAGGGGACACGTGTTGATGTGGAGGAGACATGGAGAAGAGGGGACACGTGTTGATGTAGAAGAGACATGAAGAAGAGGGGACACGTGTTGATGTAGAAGAGACATGAGAAGAGGGGACACGTGTTGATGTAGAAGAGACATGAAGAAGAGGGGACACATGTTGATGTAGAAGAGACATGAAGAAGAGGGGACACATGTTGATGTAGAAGAGACATGAAGAAGAGGGGACACATGTTGATGTAGAAGAGACATGAAGAAGAGGGGACACATGTTGATGTAGAAGAGACATGAAGAAGAGGGGACACATGTTGATGTAGAAGAGACATGGAGAAGAGGGGACACATGTTGATGTAGAAGAGACATGAAGAAGAGGGGACACATGTTGATGTAGAAGAGACATGAAGAAGAGGGGACACATGTTGATGTAGAAGAGACATGAAGAAGAGGGGACACATGTTGATGTAGAAGAGACATGAAGAAGAGGGGACACATGTTGATGTAGAAGAGACATGAAGAAGAGGGGACACATGTTGATGTAGAAGAGACATGAAGAAGAGGGGACACATGTTGATGTAGAAGAGACATGAAGAAGAGGGGACACATGTTGATGTAGAAGAGACATGAAGAAGAGGGGACACATGTTGATGTAGAAGAGACATGAAGAAGAGGGGACACATGTTGATGAAGAAGAGACATGAAGAAGAGGGGACACATGTTGATGAAGAGACATGAGGAAGTGGATTTTGCACAATAGGTGACCTTTAAAATGAATCTTTCTCTTTCTGCAGACGACGTGTTCTCGGAGGTCAGTGACCCGTCCTGGATGGCCCGCCTCTCTCTCCCGCTCAGCAGTGATTACCACGACAACGTCTTTGACCCCACCGGGCCACCGTCCCCTGAGAGTGAGCTTCCCCCCCGGGACACCCTGGACTCCTCCTCCTTCTCCACATTCGGTAAAAACATGAACTTAAAAACAATAACTCTGAAATCTATGGAGTCAAAGTTAGATTTGATTTGATTTTTTTTTCAGTCGGATTCTTATTGAACTTTAGACCCACCGAAATCACACATAGGGTCACTGTAATGCATGTAGATCAGTGCTTCTCAAAGTGTGGTCCGCGGACCACACTTTGGTCCGTGAGCGGCCCCCTAGTGGTCCGTGAGTATATTGGTACAATTTCACATTTTAAATAAATTAATAAATTAAAGTTTTCCGCACTCTCGCGGGAATATCTCCGCAATGGAGGGAGCTTAAGTTTCACTTTCGATTGTATGATATAGCCCAGCGCAACACCTTCATCACACATGTTGCCACTTGTTTGTACCATTTTCAGGCGATTTATAATCTGTTCTAGAAAAACTATGTGATTTTGGATATTTGTGGAGTTAGGTGGTCCGCGAGTGTTTTTTTATTGGTTAAGTGGTCCTTGGAATGAAAAGGTTTGAGAAACACTGATGTAGATTAAGATAAATGCCCAGACATACAGTATATATAGACATGTATAGGACTACATACAGTTTAAACAACAATTGGGAAGGTATCATAACATCACATTTACTGAATTGATCACAAATGTAGATCATTGCCATTTATTCACTGTAGCTTTTGACATTGAAACTTTTGAATCTTGGATGAAAGGACATTTTTGAATATGAAATCTGTGATTCTTTCATCATTTTAAAGATGCGTTTCCCCCTCCTCTTCTCCGTCCTTTAGGTAAGACTCCAGAGAAAGAGGGTCCTCTGGGGGGGGCGCTGCTCTCTGAGGTCAGCACCCTGTTTGAGATGCTGATGACCCAGAAAGCAGACTCTCACCCCGGCCCTCGACCCGACGTGCTGTACCGTCTCTCCGCTGCGTACCGACGCTCGCTGGGCCTCGATGCTAACGCTACCAATGCTAACAACGCCCCGAAGCACTCTGGGAACTCTGAGAAGAGGCCCGGCCACGCTGCACCGCCCGGACTTTACCAATAACAGTAACGTCCGTTCACTGAACACTGGAAAGACTCTGGGTAGGAGGAGGATTTTAGAGGTATTGTGTGATGACATATGATTTGAATGACTGTATATAAATCCACGATGAATCATTTTTTGTAGAATCACAACTTCAGGATGTGTCACGTTCAACACTTCTGAAGCAAAACTGAAATGAACCAGAGTCTGAGGTTGCCTGGGTCTGAAATGCATAAAACATTCAAATGAATACCATAACATGCCAGCTGTAACTGAAGGCTTTGTTCAACATGTAGGTCTTCAACGCGCTCTTAAAAGTTTGGACACTGTCTGCCGCTCTGATTAAAACAGGAAGTTGGTCCTAGAGAAAAGGAGTTTGGACTCCTGATCTTAAATATGATTTGAATGACTGTAAATAAATCCACGATGAATCATTCTTTGTAGAATCACAACTTAAATGTAAAGGATGTGCCACGTTCAACACTTCTGTAGCAAAACTGAAATTGCCTTTGTCGCTAGCGCTATTATACAGAGATAAACAATGCATTGAAAAGTCTAAAATTAACAACAAATCAAATCACCAACTTAATGCAAACGTATTAATATGAAAACTCAATTCACTTGGTAAGATTCACTGGTTATACAACTTTTAAGAACTCATCAGTAGTAGTCGTCATCGTTGTCGTCATCGTTGTCGTCATCGTTGTCGTCGTCGTCGCCGTCGTTGTAGTCGTCGTCGTCGTCGTCGTAGTAGTCTTAGTAGTAGTAGTAGTAGTGTAGTAGTCGTCGTCGTCGTCGTCGTCGTTGTAGTCGTAGTAGTAGTAGTAGTAGTAGTAGTGTAGTAGTCGTCGTCGTCGTCGTCGTTGTAGTCGTAGTAGTAGTAGTAGTAGTAGTGTAGTAGTCGTCGTCGTCGTCGTCGTTGTAGTCGTAGTAGTAGTAGTAGTAGTAGTAGTGTAGTAGTCGTCGTCGTTGTAGTCATAGTAGTAGTAGTAGTAGTAGTCGTCGTCGTTGTCGCAGTCGTCGTAGTCGCAGTCGTCGTAGTCGTCGTAGTAGTAATAGTCGTAGTAGTCGTAGTAGTAGTAGTAGTCGTCGTCGTCGTCGTAGTAGTCGTCGTAGTAGTAGTCGTCGTCGTAGTCGTAGTATAACCTTTATTTAGCCAGGAAATCAATTAAGAACACATGACCTGACAGGAGGCAAAAGGCTTCCTGTGGGGGGGCCCCCTGGGAGGAAGAAAATAAAAAGACAGACTCCGAACACTACAGAACCCAGGAGACAACACAATGACACAGAGCAGGCAGGCAGGCATAGCAGTTAAACATGTAACATATCTAAAATAATACTCAATCAGTCATTAAAATAATATAGAACATTCATTCAATCATTCATGAAGGAGATGCATTCAGAGTGAAAGTAAAGCTTTACCATCAATGATCAGGATGCATCCGGCACTTCATTCAGCTTTAAATACGACTAAATGGCAGGATAGACTAAAAGAGCAAGGCTATAGTGAAGGAAACAGGAAGTGAACGCAGGAACTTAAATCACATTAGAAATGAGCAAAAAGGGTAAATGTGAAAGTTAACGAAAAGGCCAGTATACTTGTAAACTTGAGCCCAAATACTGACTTAAATGTCTTTGGATCTCCATCTTCAGACCCAAGTATAACAGTACTTTTAACCTTCAATACATCAGGAATCAATCAGCTTTACATGGCAGGAATCAAGTGTGATGGAAAGTGAACAAAGATAGACTAAAACAGAAAGTGGGAATGACAAGTTCAAGGCGATGGGAGACAGGAAGTGAAGGCGGGAACTTCAATCACATTAGAAATTAACCATAAGGGTAAAAAAGGCGTCTGGTTATCTTGCACCTTTGATCCTCTCAGGACGTTATAAACTCTTTGTGTTTTGGCCGTCAGAAAGTGAGCCGTGGACCAGGAGGAAGCGTGGTCTTTAAAACGCTGAGATATTTTGCGTAGGATCACCATCTTCAGATCAATGTATTCGGGAAGATACGACCCACGAGTCGTGTTATAGTCACGAAATGTAATCTATCGATTCGTGGTCACCAACACGATTTCCCCATTTTTTTCGTGTCACACAGAACGGTTTTAAAAGCAATGTAAATAATAACAAATTAGAAGGGACAAAAGATTGAAAAAATACGAACACGAACCAATAGATTAAATGTATTTCGTGACTATACCACAAAATGCCGTGAGACTGGGTTGGAAGGTATGTTGAAGATGTTTGAATCGTGCTAGAGTACTCCCAATGTGTTGATCCTTTCAGTTTTAAATGTCAGAAATTAAGGTTGATAGAAGACTGTGCTAAAAAGAAAGTAAACATGTCAGAAATGACTCCGAAGGACAAGCAAGGCGATGGAAGGAAGGTCAGGGACTTCAATCTCATTAGAAATTAACCATAATGGTTAAAAAAGGCGCCCGGTTTTCCTTCACCCTCCATCCTCTCCGGACGTTTTAAACTGGGCTACTCTTTTGATGTTGGCCGTCAGAAAGCGAGCCGTGGACCAGGAGGAAACGGGGCATCTTTTGTGGTTTTTCCTCCGATATTTTTACAATCCTCAGATCAACATGTTCGGGAAGATATGTTGAAGAGGTCTTTGTTTAAATCGTGCTACAGTACTTGTTGATCCCATCAGCCTAAAGTGACAGGACTTAAGGTTGAGAGAAGGTAAAGAAAGTAAACGACGATGGTAAAACAGGAAGTGAAGGCAGGAACTTCAATCACGTAAGGAATCAGCAATAAGGGCGAATCTGAAAGTCTACAAAGGCGTCTGGTTTTCTCGTACCCTCGATCCTCTCCGGACGTCGTAAACTTCTCTTTTGTCTTGTGGCCGTCAGAAAGCGAGCCGGAGGAAACGGGGCATTGTCTTCTTGTTTTTCCTCAAGACTAAACAAGAAAGCAGCCGGATGCAGGAGGAAGAAGTGTTTGCTGAACCAGCTCTGAAAGTAAACCAGCCTTAACACGAGCGTTTATGCTCTTTCTGGGATAACTTATCGGTTCAACCGTCTTCTTTCACGTGGCTTTTATTGTTGTTTTTTTACTGTATTTTGTAAACCAGATGAACAGCACTTTGTACATAGTCTTTTTATATCAAGAAAGCTTTTGTGAAACATTGTTAGTTTTGTTTTTCAATAAAGTCTGTATCATGTGTAAACTGAATCCCAAAGATATCGTCATGTTTTCAGGTCATTACAACTCAAAGAGCATTCAGAACGTCAATGGCAGAACATCACACTTTATTAATGTGTGTGTGTGCGTGCGTGCATGCGTGTGTGTGTGTGTGTGTGTGCGCGTGCGCGTGTTACATTAAATTATGCTGACACTTTTATCCAAAGCGACATACAAGAAGAGTTTGTGTGTGTGTGTGTGTGTTATTACATTATGCTGACACTTTTATCTAAAGCGACATACAATAAGAGTGTGTGTGTGTGTGTGTGTGTGTGTGTGTGTGCCTTTGTATACATGTAGGAGTTTCTGTGTGTGCGTGAGTATGTGTGTGCATCTGTTTGTACATGTGTATGTATGTGTGTGTGTGTTACATTACATTATGCTGATGATTTTATCCAAAGCGACCTAAAATAAGAGTGTGTGTGTGTGTGTGTGTGTGTGTGTGTGTGTGTGTGTGTGTGTGTGTGTGTGTTGTGTGTGTGTGCAAACATCTGCTCACATCATGGGGACTCGCCTTCTTTCTATGCTATCAAACATGTGTTCCTGCTTATTTAAGGGTGACATATTTGTCTGGTTTCAGGTTTAAAGCAGCCATGGTTACGGTTTGGGTGAACCTCCAAATAATAGTACATATTGAGGCATTGCCATTTTCCCACAAGTCACAATATGTGTGTATCAGTCGCTGTTTCCCTGTACACAGCGCCCTCTGGTGTCTCACACACACACATCACACCCTCCTCTAATAAAGCAGCAACAGCACCACCTAGTGGCACAGGCAGAGCACTGCTGCTGCTTACTCAATGTGAGCTGGTTAACTGCCGTCAAATAGTAAAACAAAGCGGGTCCTATGTCTTGTCCTAATCACTACTCCTTAAACTCAGTACGAAATGCAAAGGGTTAAGTAAAGGAGAGTTCATCAACACTTAAAGAGACTGTTATGTGGAGGAATAATAAGAAATGGAGACTGAATGGTTGTTGTTACTTTAGATACATATGGATTTGCTGTAGTGTCGTACTGTGACAAATGATGGCATGAAAGTGTAAGGTGTGTAAAATATTGAGTTTTATAATTTAAATGAAGTGAAACTGCATGCACTTGGGAAAACATGTATTCATGCACTTGGGAACAACACATGTATTCATGCTCACCTTGCATCCAAAGCAGTCTAGGCTTTACATGAGGCGCAGGGACTTCAAGAATAACAATTTCAATATATTACATTACATTGCATTTAGCTGACGCTTTTATCCAAAGCGACAGACTATAAGTACATTCGACCAAGAAGATACAAACTTGAAGAAAACAGAATCATAAAGTACATCAGGCTTTCATAGAGCCAAGCATTTCAAGTGCTACTCAACTGGCTTTAGATAAGCCAGTCCTTTGTTAGTATATAAGATGCGTTCTGTTAGTAATTCTATCGCTCGAAGTGGAGTCGAGAGAGATGCGTTTTCAGTCTGCGCTGGAAGGTGTGTGAGCTTTCTGCGGTCCCTGATGTCAATGGGAGCTCATTCCACCATCTTGGAGCCAGGATAGCAAACCCACGTGTTTCTGCTGATGGGAACTTGGGTCCCCCTCGCAGCGAGGGTGCAGCGAGGCGTTTGGTTGATGCAGAGCGGAGTGCACGTGCTGGGGTGTACTGTTTAACCATGTCCTGGATGTAGGAAGGGCCAGATCCATTCGCAGCATGGTACGCAAGTACCAGTGTCTTGAAGTGGATTCTAGCCGTTACCGGAAGCCAGTGGAGGGAGCGGAGGAGCGGCGTGGTGTATACCAACAAAAGGAAGACATTCTGCCTGTTACATCAATACAGTTAATAAGTGGATTTCACACACATAGGTGCAGGACACCGTGCACACACCTTCCACTTTGTTTAGCAGTACACAAAATAACAGCTCAACCAAAAGCAAACCAAAGTAAGTCTCTGAGCCGTTTCACTGGCAGCAGTTTGGATGTGCGGGTCCAGGTGAGTCTGACCCTCCGTAACGGATATATTTTTGTTGAGAAAATACTGAATGTCCTCTTCCAATATCAGAGTAACGTGATCACAAAGGCCCTACGTCGCTGTGAACATGACAGGATGTGAGATGACCTGGAAGAGCATCAGGACTGTTTGAGGCAGATGATAGCTATGTGATGAACATGATGCTTCAGCCTCTATGGAGAGAGACATATGACAAGCATGCTCATTTCTGACGTGGAGCTAATCTGAAGTAAACATTGAAGACTGCTTTCTGTTCCTCCATCTTGTGACTGTGTGACTCCCTCTCTTGGACATCAGCATGTGAAGGACACTGCTCAGGAACTAGTCTCTGTATGTGATGACTCCTTCCATTCTGGAGAGGATCACAGACACATGGATCCTGAGGCTGAAGCTTAGTTAGTTTAGTTTAGTTTAGTCAATTTATTGAACATGTCAGAAACAAAAAAATATATAACAATAATATATATATATATATATTCTCTTTTTTTCCACTCAGATTAATAATTATTACCAAAAAAAAATAATAATAAAAATAATGTTCAGATAGTCTCTGTTCATGTTCAACGGGGGCAAGAAGAAGCTTAAAGAAACGTTTCTGGTCCTCCCCCCTCTCACATATATTTTTCTTATAAATCATTAGGTCATCGTCATGGCGACATGTTTGTCTTGTTAATTTGTTTTTTTACAAAACAATCAGAAAGAAATTACTTTTTACAATTACAAGAAATAACAACAAATGGGATTTCACAGGTTCTGTTCACAACCATTAATGATTAGACTCCTAAATAATACTTTCATTTTAGATAGACTTGTACAACATTTCAGTGCATCGTTCCAGTTATTCCAACACCTTTTGATGAGATGCAATGAAGTTTGGCATTTGTTCGTACGGGTGCTCAAGCCGGGGAGACTTTTCTAACAATTGTATTGTGTGGACTTTAGGAACATTTATCATGTTGGTGTAACTTATAGCAGGAGCTCCTACTTTCTTCAGCCAGTTAAAACCCAGATGAACTCCGGAGACTTCCTGCAGCGTTTTATCTCACAAACGATCTGAGTCTGGAGAGGGAATATTAATTTAAAAGACAAACCGGTCCGGCGGAGATTTACTGGGGAACTAAAAGAGCAAAACAAAGCCCTATAGTCCAGATGGAGAGTAAACAGGGAGCTGCTAATGTGCACTTTGCTGTTAAACGTGCCGCCCGTGAGTTACGGACTGCGCGAGGAATCCAATACAAAGTCCATTAAAGCAACACGAGGGTTTTATTTGTAAACCCCCAATAATACCTGCGTGGGATAAAGTCATTTCTGGAGGTGGAGATGTTAGGGAGTCCCAGGAGGAGATTCACCAACAGCAGAATCAAACACAGCCGGGGAGATGTAGGAAGAAAGAATAAATAAAAAAGCCCGTAAACCGATACTGAACAACAGGTGTTTCATTTCGCTGCCGTCAGCCCCGTGATGAAAGAGCTGGAATATCGTTTAATGCCGAGGAAATAAACTAAAGAAAGAAGAAAGAAAGAGAGGAATGGTTTTCTTTTGGGATTCATTTCTCTCAGCTGATGTATTCAGAGGTGGGAAGTAACATGTACTCAAGTACTGAACTTCAGTACAATTCTGAGGTACTTGTACTTTACTTGAGGATTTCCATTTTATGTTACTTTGTACTTCTACTAGTTCCTTCACAGATGTGGATGAATGATGTGAAATCTAATCAAGTTGAATCAGACTTTAGTTCCACCTGGAGTGAATCCACCAGCTACCCTGCAGTCTACAAAGTACTTCAGACTAGCTGCACCTTCACCAGCTACCCTGCAGTCTACAAAGTACTTCAGACTAGCTGCTCCTTCACCAGCTACCCTGCAGTCTACAAAGTACTTCAGACTAGCTGCACCTCCACCAGCTACCCTGCAGTCTACAAAGTACTTCAGACTAGCTGCACCTCCACCAGCTACCCTGCAGTCTACAAAGTACTTCAGACTAGCTGCTCCTCCACCAGCTACCCTGCAGTCTACAAAGTACTTCAGACTAGCTGCACCTCCACCAGCTACCCTGCAGTCTACAAAGTACTTCAGACTAGCTGCACCTCCACCAGCTACCCTGCAGTCTACAAAGTACTTCAGACTAGCTGCACCTCCACCAGCTACCCTGCAGTCTACAAAGTACTTCAGACTAGCTGCACCTCCACCAGCTACCCTGCAGTCTACAAAGTACTTCAGACTAGCTGCACCTCCACCACCAGCTACCCTGCAGTCTACAAAGTACTTCAGACTAGCTGCACCTTCACCAGCTTTGAGAACACGTTCATGATCAATCATTATAAAACACATCATATATATTATTCTGAAATGGACCAATCTGCACAACGACTACTTTCACTGTCTTTCACTATATTTAGATGAGAATACTTTCTACTTTCACTTGAGGAACATTTTGAATGCAGGACTTTTACTGAAACAGAGTATTCCTACACTCTGGTACTTCTACTTTTACTCAAGTACAAGATCTGTGTACTACTCAAGTACAAGACCTGAGTACTTCTACTTTTACTAAAGTACAAGATCTGAGTACTTCTACTTTTACTCAAGTACAAGATCTGAGTACTTCTACTTTTACTCAAGTACAAGACCTGAGTACTTCTAATTTTACTCAAGTACAAGATCTGTGTACTTCTAATTTTACTCAAGTACAAGACCTGAGTACTTCTACTTTGACTCAAGTACAAGACCTGAGTACTTCTACTTTTACTAAAGTACAAGATCTGAGTACTTCTACTTTTACTCAAGTACAAGATCTGTGTACTACTCAAGTACAAGACCTGAGTACTTCTACTTTTACTAAAGTACAAGATCTGAGTACTTCTACTTTTACTCAAGTACAAGATCTGAGTACTTCTACTTTTACTCAAGTACAAGATCTGAGTACTTCTACTTTTACTCAAGTACAAGATCTGAGTACTTCTACTTTTACTCAAGTACAAGATCTGAGTACTTCTACTTTTACTCAAGATCTGAGTACTTCTACTTTTACTCAAGTACAATATCTGAGTACTTCTACTTTTACTCAAGTACAAGATCTGAGTACTTCTACTTTTACTCAAGTACAAGATCTGAGTACTTTTGGTTGTTAGAATCGAGCGCAGGTTTGCATGGCTGCCTGTTAGGTTTGAAATGAAAAGTAGTCTGTATATATTTATAGAATACAGACTTTCAGAAAGGCTGATTTGAACTATTTGTTGTATGAAAAGACTCATTGCTAACAGGAAATTAGATTTGAAACCTTGAACTGGCAACATGTCTTTCTTCGTTTATCAGTTCAGGCTGATACAATTATACAACATGTGCATGGCCTCATCAAAGGCTCAATTTTATTAAAATGTTTCTTAATTATAAAATAAACTTTCAGTTGATAAAACTCCCCCAAACAATCTGAAATGTATAAATAACTGCAGATGGCGTTTTGTATTCTCTTTTAACTTCTATCAGTGTAGACTTTATTGAAACATTTCACATCATTTTCCTGTTTGTACGGCACACTAACATCTGCAGCTCTCACACCGCGCACCGGACTGTGAGAGTATTTAGCGAAACTCAAGGAGAACTCCTCCAGTATTAAACTGCCTTTGGGTTTGGACCCTCAGGCTTGCCGTAGGCTGCTTCTTTGAGCTGTGTTTTGCTGTTTTGACTCCACACACACTTCCTCTACGCTGCTGTTTCCCCTTCAGCTCCGACAGAAGTCACTGATTGTAAAGTTCCTGCTAAATGGAGGATGAAACGAGAGCCGATACACATATTCTGTTTCCCTCTTTAGTTGCTGCTGTTCACAACTCTCTGCAGGAAAGGGCGTTTATTTCTTGATGACTAAACTCATGTTGAACTTAATATTTGGTCATTTGGGTGGGTTTGCTCTTTTGGACGGATGTTGTTTTCTTGCTCTGTCCTGGCTGCTCGCCCAGGGAGTTCTGCCGTGCAGTGATGAGACTTCTACCAATGGAATCTGTGGAATCTCAGCTTTCAGATGATATGCTGTTTGTGCAGATAATATGAAGTATAAAAGATCGTTTTTGCTAGTTATGACCGGAAGTAGCATTAGCCCGTTTTCGCTAAGGGCTCATTTAGACGCCTCTTGTGAGAGTTGTGTTTTGTTTCGGTAAGGATAGTTTGTATCGTCAGTTAGCTGAGCTTCTTCCCGTTAAGTGGGTATGACACATTCATCGTTAATTCAATGTTAAGAAGCCCTGAGACACAGTGTCGTGAAAGAAAAAAGCTTAACCGGTTATAGATATAAACTACAATACATCCAGAACTGCGCTGCCCGCCTCCTCACCCACACCCGCTCCAGAGACCACATCACCCCCGTCCTTCAAAACCTGCACTGGCTCCCTGTCCGTCAACGAATACACTTCAAAATCCTTCTGCTAACACACACAGTTCTCAATAACCAGCCTACCTCACCGACCTGATCCACCACTACACCCCCTCCCGCAGCCTTCGTTCATCAGAAGCGAACCGCCTCACACGAACCAAGCTCCGAACCTGGGGGGACAGAGCCTCCTCCATCGCTGCCCCCGCCCTCTGGGGGGACAGAGCCTCCTCCATCGATGCCCCCGCCCTCTGGGGGGACAGAGCCTCCTCCATCGCTGCCCCCACCCTCTGGGGGGACAGAGCCTCCTCCATCGATGCCCCCGCCCTCTGGGGGGACAGAGCCTTCTCCATCGCTGCCCCCACCCTCTGGAACTCCCTTCCACAACACATCAGAGACTGCACCGACCCCCCACTTTCAAAACACTGACCAAAACACACCTCTTCAGACTGGCTTTTAATTTGTGAATTATGCTGTGCTGCTGTTTTAATATTTTTATATTTTGTATTTCTATTCTTTATTCTATTTTATCATGTTTTATCAAACCACTGTAAATTGTGTTTGAGCACCTGGAAAAGCGCTTTGAAATAAAAATGTGTTATTATTATTAGTGGATAGACAAAAACACATAAAACCAACAGAAGTCGATACATCATTTCAACAAATACAGGACTGACTAATACAAGAATGAAAATAAAATACATTGAAAATAAAAGTAAATACTAAATAATTCAAATTAAATGATAAAAAAAAATATAAATAAATAAAAGTAAAATTGAAATAATACAAATTAAACATATATAATCTGTCAATTTCTT
Source organism: Champsocephalus esox (assembly GCA_036324585.1). Classification (NCBI taxonomy): domain Eukaryota; kingdom Metazoa; phylum Chordata; class Actinopteri; order Perciformes; family Channichthyidae; genus Champsocephalus; species Champsocephalus esox. The sequence continues at coordinate 7,272,453 of CM070498.1, read as the reverse complement.
TTTATAAAAGTACAATATTGAATTTCAAAATATAGTAGAGAAGAAGTATAAAGTGGCATAAACATGTTTCAATGTGTAACACTCAAAATGTTGGGCTAAAATGAAACCTATGAAATGAGAATAAATGATAAATGTTTTGTTTTCTAAAATGTTCTTTAAGAAAAAAAAATGAAGTCTTTCCTGATTGAAATTAGGTATCGAGTATTTCATCAGAAACGTTGCTATCGGAAACAATGCCCGACTGTTTTGGACGTAATGTGGTCGGTGTTTACATTAGCATGCTAACACTCAGAGCTAACCTGTGCTGGAGAGCATGTGTGTGAAGAAGCAGGAAGTAGAAAGGAACTCAGCTTGTGGTGTAACCGGCAAGAGAGAAAGCCTTTGAGCTCCAGACTGTTTCAGATCCTTGATGATCCATGATATGGCGTTTCATCACGGCAGCATTTAGTTTAGACGGTAGCTGCCGGGTCCCGTATGAGCTCAGACCCCCTCCTTTTTATTTTATTTAAGCTTTATACCCCAAATCAGCACTTTTGAAACAGGAAGTGCAATAGAGGGATATGAGGCGTGGCTAGAATGATCTGTTTGGTGTTTGGAGCAAAACACTTCATCGACATGTTTTTTATATTTTTCTATATATCTGAGATATTGCCTAATAATAGCATGATAGGTCCACTTTAAGACGTTTTTAATATACTTTTACGATATGAACCCACTTAGGAGATTGTATAGTACTTAATCTGAAGTTTTACTTTATCTTTACATAATAAAAGGAGGCTGTGGCGCAGTGGTGTAGTGTGTTAGTGTTTGGATCAGGGGAGCACAGGTTCAAACCCCACTGCAGTCAGCATGTCGTTGTGTCCCTCTGACACTCCACCCCAAAGTGCCCCAGTTTTAAGTGTGTAAGTCTCTTTGGATAAAAGCGTCTAACAAGTGATGAAATTATGTTTTACTGCATTTATAACGGATTTTTAATAAATGTTCTTTCCTTGCAAGCATCGGTCTTACATTTGGGAATTTATCGTGGAAATGTTCACACTCCACACATGTTTGGTCTTCTCTAGTCACCTATGAAGCGCTCTGAGCTGCGCTAACCTGTATGACATTACATGTGGCGCGTCCTAAAATCCGGAAGTAAGTTAGCATTTTACCACTTCCGGTTCCTTCGACAACAAAGCAAAGGAGGGCAGACGTGTGGAGATTATCCGGCTGAACAAAACGTGATCTGTCTCTTCAATGTGTGTCAACCACAGACCTTATTTCGAGCTATTTTCCAAAACCCTATGGAGAAATAGCTTTGGTTTTTGTCGAAGGAACCCGAAGAAGTTTACTTCCGGGTTTTAGGCACTCTATTGATGAGGTTTAATTGATTTCTTTATAATCAGACTCCCTCAGATCAGCTGAGGTGTTGCCCTGTTATTCTGTCGGAGAGCGGCAGCGTCTGCAGGAAACACTGGAGGGCAGCAGCAGCCTCCAGATAAAACATCAAACTCTCAAGAAGGCTGAAATGGAGAGGAGGCAGATGCAGTGCTGTATCCACAGATTCAGTTCACAATGAACAGCTTCACAGGCACCAAGCCTCCTCGACAGATAAGTGATCAATAATCAGACACACAGCTACATTATGCATCTGGAAATCATATATTATATTAGAAAGACAAACAGGAAGTAGTATTTCTGGTGTACTTACACTCCACTACATGTGTTTAATACCTTTAGTTACTTCACAGATCTGGATGAATGATGGTAAATCTAACCAAGTGTTAAATCAGACTTTAGTTCCAGCTGGAGTAAATCCACCAGCTACCCTGCAGTCTACAAAGTACTTCAGACTAGCTGCACCTCCACCAGCTACCCTGCAGTCTACAAAGTACTTCAGACTAGCTGCACCTCCACCAGCTACCCTGCAGTCTACAAAGTACTTCAGACTAGCTGCACCTCCACCAGCTACCCTGCAGTCTACAAAGTACTTCAGACTAGCTGCACCTTCACCAGCTACCCTGCAGTCTACAAAGTACTTCAGACTAGCTGCACCTCCACCAGCTACCCTGCAGTCTACAAAGTACTTCAGACTAGCTGCACCTTCACCAGCTTTGAGAACACTCTAAAAATCAATCATTATAAAACACATCATAAATATTATTCTGAAATGGACCAATCTGCACAACGACTACTTTCACTGTCTTTCACTATATTTAGATGAGAATACTTTCTACTTTCACTTGAGGAACATTTTGAATGCAGGACTTTTACTGTAACAGAGTATTCCTACACTCTAGTACTTCTACTTTCACTCAAGTACAAGATCTGAGTACTTCTACTTTCATTCAAGTACAAGATCTGAGTACTTCTACTTTTACTCAAGTACAAGATCTACTTCTTCCACCTCATTTAGAATGAGCACTACTAATTTATATTGGTAATTAATTGGTAGTTTATTTGTAATGTAATTGTATTATTGTGTTTGTTTATTTGTCTTGTTATGTTTTCTATTGTTTATTATTTCTGTGTATGGTGTCATTGTGCATTAACGTCAACACAATATATATTTTTTATAATTAGGTTTTGTTAAATCTAACGCTGTGCACCAAACTCAGTCAACACATTATATGTGTATGTTTTTAATAAGCAGTGACCTCAGATGCTGCTGCTGCTTCACGCTGAGCTTTGCACACGGGACGCAGACTGTTTACAGCTGTTACCACGGCAACAACATGTTCATGGGACAAACCTAAGTGGTTTTGATTGTTTGTGTCGATGGATAGTGGATAGACAAAAACACTTAAAACAGAACAGAAGTCAACAAATACAGGACTGACTAAAATAAGAAGAATACACAATAAAATAAACATATAAATACAATTTCGAAAGAGCTATTAAAAGTGTATACTACTTTAAGGCAAACTACCTAGTTTGATAGAAACTAATACAAGTCTGTTGACCTTCTCCGTCTGAGAGAAGGACGAGGAGGAGTTAGCCAGCGGAGACTTCCAGCGCCAGGTAAAATCACTGCATGTGATGACAGGTGGCTGAGAGACAGAACAGACAAGCGAACACACACACACACACACAAACAGCCAAACAAACACACACACACGCACACACGCACGCACACACACACACACACACACACACACACACACACACACACACACACACACACACACACACACACACACACACACACACACACACACACAGCTGAGGAGGATGTCCAACTGCAGAGACAGATGTAAACAGATCGCTGCCTGGAGCAGCGTGGATGCTAACGGCGGCTACGCTCCACGGGTCTGCCGTTAGCTCGGTGTTTGTCAGAACAGCTGCCGAGGATTCAGCGCAACATTACCTTCATCTGGAGGAGAGACGCTTCACACTGCCTTCAATCCATCCTTCAGTCAGTCAAAAACAACTAGTTCTTATCGCCATTTAAATATAACACTGTGAAAATGTCTTTATCTGTTTCTTTAAAAAGCAACACTTGCTAAATGGCTCTGGACTCCTACACAATTTACCCAGCTACATTTATTCTGCTACATGGATGGACTATTGATAAATATAACTCGTTAGTTACGGTTTAAAGGTGTTGCCAGATGCACTCATATCCTCCTGGGACCCGAGGGAAAAAGTGTCTTCATATTTCCTTTTTTTTGGTGATTTCCTATTTAGGGTTAAAAAAACATCTTGCAATTTAGACTTTTTTAATTTAATTTAATTTTAAAATGTTACAGTATGTCCACTTGTAGAGGACGTCGGGACCATATTAGTTTGAAAAGACAAACAAAATCAACAGATGGACTATAACGTATTATGGTTATAGAGTGATATTAATACAAGAATACATTCACCTTTATTTAAAACATGAATAAGTAACTGATCTGAACATTGCGTTTATTTGGTCGCTACAAAACTAGCTTAGTTTTTGGTGAATCTTTCCAGATCTTCAGAGACTTTGTAGTCAACGTCGTGGGAAAGTACCTCATTGACTCCAGTCGGCACGGGCCGTAGGCTCATCTTGACTAGCTTTATGGATCTCCATTTGACCTGCTCATAGAAGCAACGCTTGCATTCCTGAGGCAACTCTCATTTTTCATGGCTCCACTTACAATAAAAACAACAATAAGACATACGTGCTGCTACGGGCCATGTCTTCCCAGCTCGTCCCTATCTATCTGTGCGCTCATGGAGCATCCTGCATCTCCCCCCCCCTTCCTCTTGACCCTCTTCTATCCCAGGTGTGAAAGCCTCGTCTCTCTCATCACCTGAGAGCTCATCATCTGAATCTCCCTGAACTATCTGGTGCAGAAAATGTCCGCTTCAGTTCCGTCTCCTGCAACAATATTGAGTCCTAAAGTCCATGAAGACGGTCCTGACGTCCACTAGGATGGACATTTATAAAAGGGCTGTTGTGTGAAAACTTGAATTATTTAATTGCTTTCAGAACTAATGATATAGTTCCTCACATGTTAATAAACAAGAACATATATGATTTGTCATGGTAACAATTACAATTATTCAACAATATTTGACTTCTCCTCCTGCTTCTATAACATTTAGTTTTTCGTATGCCAGCCATTTTGGATGAAAAGAAAGAGGAACTTCCCGAGCATGCAATTTTGATGACATCACTGGAAAGACCAGGGTGTCCTCTGTACAGCACATCAGGGATTGATAGAGTGGCTCAAAAGAGTAAAAGGAGATGCATGTTAACAAAATGTCCTCTACAGTGGACATTTTCAATGGGCTGGGTCCCAGGAGGATATATCTTGATGCTAAGCTAATTGTCTCTTGGCTCCAGATTATTACAGTACATTACATGTTAGACGCTTTCATCCAAAGCGACTTACACACTCCAGACTGTGGGCGACCCCCACAGGAGCCATTTGGGGTGAGGGACACACCGACTGCAGTGGGGTCCGTTGAGACTTAGGAATGTCAATTATTATCTAACTTTCAGCAAAAGATTCCCGAAACAGTGAACTACAAGTTGAACACATTAGCTATTCCTGCACGTTTTGTTATACTATCCTTTCTCCACACTTTTTCTGTTCCCATACAACTTCCTGGGCCTTTGTGCGCCGCTTGGAGCCGAGACATCATCAGCTGTCCACTGCTGTGGCCAAGTCCTCCACCAGGCGATTGCACCGAACACACATTCAGCCTCGCAGGAAGGAGCACTCCGACTCGCCTCGGTTTGAAAGACTCCTTTCACTCCACGCGGGGAGCCGTCTTTGTGTCGGCTGTTTCTTGTTGATGGTGGAGCACAGAAGCTGGAGATAAACTTAAAAAACTTTTTCTTTTTATCCAACTGAAGTCAGAGAAATGGGTGGAGAGTGAAAGTGATCAAATGATGGTGAGTGCAGCTAAATAAAGACCGCAAAGCACAATGTCCCGCTTGGAGAATTCATGTTTTTTCTTCGCATATTCCCGCGTCCAAAGAGCGGATACATGTTGATTTGCTCTCCAGGCCTCAGCCGTGTGTGTGAGAGGCTGATGGGTTTTTTTCCCGACGTGAGTTCAGAGGCTGTAGAGCTCAGTGACAGAGCAGACTGTGGTCAAACACCAGCGGCTAGCAGGCAATTTACTCCACGGCAAACATGTATTAGAGGCTAAGCTGCGGCTGCTGATGGAGGTTTATCTGCAGGTTCGTTCTCTCTGATCCTCCGCTCAGCTCCGTCCTCTCTGTCTTTCTTCATCTCTCGGCTTATTGGGAACAACACTTTTACTCCTTAATGCTTTTTTATTTTTACGGCTGTGTTTCTATCCTCCCTGATGTTGTAATTTTGAGGTTATTTTTTCTCATTTTGGGTTTTCACCAAAACAAATTTGTCATTTAAACTTTCATTCCGTTACTCAGGCAGACGTATCCATCCTGTTGATGGACTTTCTGGGGAAGCAATTGCCGTCGTTTGTCATGTTGATTGGAGAAATATGTTGTTTTAGGAGTTGGTGTTTCTGTCAATTCACAACAGTCTGTTCCGACGATGCTTTGTGTCGCCATTCTTCTTCCGTGTGCACTCAGAGAGAGGCTGTTTTTCTACTTTGAAAGCTCTAATTAGCTTGGTTTCTTTTCAACATCTTTGAAAACACTGAAAAGGTTTGACGTGCAGTCGGCAAATAAGAGTCCTGGAATCAAGCTCCATCATTAAAACATTTAAAATGAATCAGATCCCAGTTTCCAAAACGATGGCCAGTTATTTCCTGATTTCTCTTCAAACGATAATGATTTCTGTTCGTAATCTATGACCTGGTGCTGCACCAAATCAAAATGACTGACATTTTAAGGATTAATACTTCAAAGAGGATATTCTGCTCATTTTCAGGTCTATGTCAGTGTCTATACTTTAAAGAGTCCTCTCCTGCTGATGTTCAGGTGTATATCAGTATGTAGTGTCTCTACTTTAAAGAGTCCTCTCCTGCTGATGTTCAGGTGTATATCAGTATGTAGTGTCTCTACTTTAAAGAGTCCTCTCCTGCTGATGTTCAGGTGTATATCAGTATGTAGTGTCTCTACTTTAAAGAGTCCTCTCCTGCTGATGTTCAGGTGTATATCAGTATGTAGTGTCTCTACTTTAAAGAGTCCTCTCCTGCTGATGTTCAGGTGTATTTCAGTATGTAGTGTCTCTACTTTAAAGAGTCCTCTCCTGCTGATGTTCAGGTGTATATCAGTATGTAGTGTCTATACTTTAAAGAGTCCTCTCCTGCTGATGTTCAGGTGTATATCAGTATGTAGTGTCTCTACTTTAAAGAGTCCTCTCCTGCTGATGTTCAGGTGTATATCAGTATGTAGTGTGTCTACTTTAAAGAGTCCTCTCCTGCTGATGTTCAGGTGTATATCAGTATGTAGTGTCTCTACTTTAAAGAGTCCTCTCCTGCTGATGTTCAGGTGTATATCAGTATGTAGTGTCTCTACTTTAAAGAGTCCTCTCCTGCTGATGTTCAGGTGTATATCAGTATGTAGTGTCTCTACTTTAAAGAGTCCTCTCCTGCTGATGTTCAGGTGTATATCAGTATGTAGTGTCTCTACTTTAAAGAGTCCTCTCCTGCTGATGTTCAGGTGTATATCAGTATGTAGTGTCTCTACTTTAAAGAGTCCTCTCCTGCTGATGTTCAGGTGTATATCAGTATGTAGTGTCTCTACTTTAAAGAGTCCTCTCCTGCTGATGTTCAGGTGTATATCAGTATGTAGTGTCTCTACTTTAAAGAGTCCTCTCCTGCTGATGTTCAGGTGTATATCAGTATGTAGTGTCTCTACTTTAAAGAGTCCTCTCCTGCTGATGTTCAGGTGTATATCAGTATGTAGTGTCTCTACTTTAAAGAGTCCTCTCCTGCTGATGTTCAGGTGTATATCAGTATGTAGAGTCTCTACTTTAAAGAGTCCTCTCCTGCTGATGTTCAGGTGTATATCAGTATGTAGTGTCTCTACTTTAAAGAGTCCTCTCCTGCTGATGTTCAGGTGTATATCAGTATGTAGTGTCTCTACTTTAAAGAGTCCTCTCCTGCTGATGTTCAGGTGTATATCAGTATGTAGTGTCTCTACTTTAAAGAGTCCTCTCCTGCTGATGTTCAGGTGTATATCAGTATGTAGTGTCTCTACTTTAAAGAGTCCTCTCCTGCTGATGTTCAGGTGTATATCAGTATGTAGTGTCTCTACATGTCTCCATGCTTTAATGTTCAAAAAGCTCTTTATTTCTCATACTACCTGAGCTGCAGCACCTCTTTTCACCCTCTGTCTGAAACCAGAGCCCAGTCTGCTCTGATTGGTTAACTGGCCAGCTCTGTTGTGATTGGTTAACTGCTTAGAGATGTCCCGCCCCTTAGCCTACGTACAAAGTGCTGGAGCGCTAGCCAATTGAAGCGTAAGTGTTACATAGTGATGTCGCTATGTTCAGGAAGTAAACAAAGGAGTCCAATGGAGGCGTATATAGTGGAAATGCTGTAAAGGAAGGTATACACTGAATGGTAGGCCTACGGTGAAATAGAAATAGGTTTTCCTTTGTGGAGTGTTCCTGTGATCCAAAGACTCCGTTGTGTTGAAAGTCTCTGCATCAATGAACACGTGAAATCAAAAAACAGACTGAATAGTGAATCTACAGACTCCCAGCATGCAGTTCACCTTGCTTTAGCAGGCAAGGGTTTAGTTCAGAGTGCAACTTTCCAAATGCTTTGTGTGTTTTCCCATAAACTTTCATTTTAGGAACAGTCCAAAGTTTTCCATCGTACTCAGGTTTAATCCCACACCTCATATAGCTTTATGGCTTTCTGAGCAGCGCTGCGTCACCCGGGGAGGAACCCTTTGATTGCTGCAGTAATAAGTGTGTGTTTGTGTGTAAACCCATGCATGTTGTCAGAAACCCCATTACTGTAATACAACAGTGTCACCAGAGGGACAGCAACAGAAGCTTTGTAGTAACTGATGAAACACAAGAAACCCTTTGAAAACCTTGCCCCAAATGAAACAACAAACATAATATATTAAGGTAGTAAAAACCCAACTGCAGCAATATCTCAACCAGCAGCTGCAGGCCCTCCAGGTGGCCAGATTCTCTCGTTTATTTTTCAAAGTGTAACTTGTTTGTTGTTGGTAAGAGGAAACAATTGGACTGCGTGGCTGTTTTAGGACACATATTTGTATTTAAGCCTTCGGTTTGGATCGGTCTCTATCTGTGAGGAGGAAGAAGATTCCCACCAGTGACCAGACTCCAGAAATTAAGTTGGACGAACTGGTAGCCTCCATAAAATGGAACAGTTGGTCCAGAAATCCTCAAAATAAGTGGATATTCGCTAAAATAGCCAGCGTTATGTGGACATGCAAACATTACATTCACATGTGATAGTTAAACATGTCTTTGTGCTGCTATAACAACCTTTAATCTTCTGGTTAAGACATATGATCATTAGTGAAGTCCAAGTGTTCCCTCAACAAAAAGCAATGGGATTTTTCCATTGGATTTCGGTATATTGCAAACAAACGTTTATGATTCTTACACGTCTTGTTTAGCAGGATAATCTCCACGTATAAAAAACACTTTATGATTATAAATGATGTTGATAAAGGAACTACAGCACAGTCACATGACTTGACTACTGCTAAGCTAAAGGTGGCTAATGTTGGGCTATAAAGGAACTAGAGCACGGTCACATGACTTCACGTCACCACCGCTAAGCTAAAGGTGGCTAATGTTGGGCTATAAAGGAACTACAGCACGGTCACATGACTTCACGTCACCACCGCTAAGCTAAAGGTGGCTAATGTTGGGCTATAAAGGAACTACAGCACGGTCACATGACTTCACGTCACCACAGCTAAGCTAAAGGTGGCTAATGTTGGGCTATAAAGGACAGCACGGTCACATGACTTCACGTCACCACCGCTAAGCTAAAGGTGGCTAATGTTGGGCTATAAAGGAACTACAGCACGGTCACATGACTTCACGTCACCACCGCTAAGCTCAAGGTGGCTAATGTTGGGCTATAAAGGAACTACAGCACGGTCACATGACTTCACGTCACCACCGCTAAGCTAAAGGCGGCTAATGTTGGGCTATAAATGAACTCCAGCACGATCACATGACTTCACGTCACCACCGCTAAACTAAAGGAGGCTAATGTTGGGCTATAAAGGAACTACAGCACGGTCACATGACTTCACGTCACCACCGCTAAGCTAAAGGCGGCTAATCTTGGGCTATAAAGGAACTACAGCACGGTCACATGACTTCACGTCACCACCGCTAAGCTAAAGGCGGCTAATGTTGGGCTATAAAGAAACTACAGCACGGTCACATGACTTCACGTCACCACCGCTAAGCTAAAGGCGGCTAATCTTGGGCTATAAAGGAACTACAGCACGGTCACATGACTTCACGTCACCACCGCTAAGCTAAAGGCGGCTAATGTTGGGCTATAAATGAACTCCAGCACGATCACATGACTTCACGTCACCACCGCTAAGCTAAAGGAGGCTAATGTTGGGCTATAAAGGAACTACAGCACGGTCACATGACTTCACGTCACCACCAATAAGCTAAAGGTGGCTAATGTTGGGCTATAAAGGAACTACAGCACGGTCACATGACTTCACGTCACCACCGCTAAGCTAAAGGAGGCTAATGTTGGGCTATAAAGGAACTACAGCACGGTCACATGACTTCACGTCACCACCAATAAGCTAAAGGTGGCTAATGTTGGGCTATAAAGGAACTACAGCACGGTCACATGACTTCACGTCCTCACCGCTAAGCTAAAGGCGGCTAATGTTGGGCTATAAAGGAACTACAGCACGGTCACATGACTTCACGTCACCACCGCTAAGCTAAAGGCGGCTAATGTTGGGCTATAAAGGAACTACAGCACGGTCACATGACTTCACGTCACCACCGCTAAGCTAAAGGCGGCTAATGTTGGGCTATAAATGAACTCCAGCACGATCACATGACTTCACGTCACCACCGCTAAGCTAAAGGAGGCTAATGTTGGGCTATAAAGGAACTACAGCACGATCACATGACTTCACGTCACCACCGCTAAGCTAAAGGTGGCTAATGTTGGGCTATAAAGGAACTACAGCACGGTCACATGACTTCACGTCACCACCGCTAAGCTAAAGGTGGCTAATGTTGGGCTATAAAGGAACTACAGCGGAACAAAACATTAAAATCTCTTCAGCTGTGTACGACTTATTTCAGGCTTCTAAAAAAAAACAGGTCAACATTTTTTTGAGCCCATGAACCCGAAGTTGTACAATTGTTGTTGTTCTTTGAGTTTTTACCAAAAAATTATATTTTGACACAGTTTATCTCAGGTGTTGACACGTTACGCAGGAGAGCTTCATATCCATCCAAATGTTCAATGCATCTAACAGTCTTTCTGAATAAAGTCTAAACGTGAGCAATAGGACTCTTTATTGGAAAGTATACGAAAAACTGCATCCTCACGGGGGCCGCCAAGTTTTAGTCCCATGTATAGTAATTGCGTCTTATCTTTCGCCACTTGATAGATTTGTCATTGGATCTGATATGGGGTGAGTGAACTGGAAGATGTTCTCGCTTTGATGAGAGGCTTTAGATTTGTCTGCCAATAAGACACCTTTGAATTGCAAATCAAATAAGAGAGCGAGGGCTGCAGATATAATCGCCTCCGTGTTTTTATTAGCTGATGGATCTGCCACCGGGCCGCACCATTGGTTTAACCTCCTAATCAGGTACCGCCTTGCTGCCGCTACTACTTCAATTAAGGCCGAGAGGCTGAGAGAGACAAAGAGAAATAATGAAAGATGGTGGAGGAGATGTGAAAAAATTAAAATGGCTGACAGAGACAGATAGATGGAGAGATTCCTAAAGTATAATGTAGGAGAAATATTTATTATCATTTATTCCTTTTTCTCAAAATGTTTTTATATTTCAGGATGATTCCATACTTCCATTAACACATTTGTTTTCCTGATACTGATGTTATTTCTGCTGGAATTCTTGCTTTATTTCGTCACTTTCGCCAATGTTTACATTAATTATCTTTGTTAGTATTTATTTGAACAATGTCTTATTAACTTGTTGATAGTTTTGCTCTATACATTTCAGTGACATTTAGTTATTTGCTATCTTTCCAAGCGTGAAATCACAAGACAAATACAAAACAACAACACGTCACAACAATTAACCTCCCTAATTATCACAAATGATAGGTTCAACAAACCGGATACAGCTTTGTCGGTGTTGGTAAGCACTATATCTTATATCTCTGCACAGAAAAGTCACGATTTTAGCTAGCTTTACGGTGACTCAATGTGTGCTGATTATATTTGCAATGTGTGATACTTTTTTGTCGAGGACAGATAGTGTGAAATCACCAGAAACTCAAATTATTTCTGACATTTTCTTGCAGTCTTCCCCCGCGTTCTTCCATTCTGTCAGATTGGTTTTTAGTTAAGTTTGTATGTGCAGAATGTGTCTTTGCCCTCAAACCACTGAAAACCTGATACTTTCAATTTTGGGACAATAGTTTGGTCTCGTGTCGCCCTTAGAGTTGCGGTCGCAGTAACTTTTACATTCCAGTAAAGGAGGGTTAAAGAAATATAGATGTTTCAACTAAAGGCATGTCGACGGTTTTGAAGTGAATGTAAGTTGCTTGATATAAAAGCGTCAGCCAAATACCATGTAATATAATAATATACTAGCCATGATAGCTTCCCCTGTATTCAGCATCCATTTTGATTCTTATTAGCAAGTTAAACAGGCATCATCAATGGTTATCACTGAGAGACCAGAAAGTAAAACTTGAAAAACGTAACTCAATAACATGTGATATTTAAAACAGAAGAACACAAGGTTTAAAGGTTTAGGGAGCAATAACTGGTTATAATTCATTGATTTATCATTTGATTTCGATCTTTATTTCGAACAGATTTAAAAAACAAAACTAAAAAAACGTATTAAAAAAAGAATTAGATTGTGATTGGGGTTATTATTGATCTCGAATCTGTACGTAAACACTTCACAAAATGTAAGTTTTACTCACCCCGACTTTAGGGAATTCATGTGACTTATATTGTTTTACTGACTGGGCTTTTGCACACGTGACACCTCGTGACACCTCATGACAATCGACTAACCAACAACAAACACGACGATGGAGAAAGCGACAGACGTGCAGACTTTAAGAACCCACCCTGCAGCCCCAGTCAGAAATGAGCAATTTTCCTGTAAAGCTTTTCAGCAGCTTTCCTGTAAACCACAGCGGTGACCCGGCCGTGGAAATGTCTGTGTTCTGCCTGTAATTACGTCTCTGTAATGGATCCACCTGAGTGAGTCCAGCGCTTTGCTGCAGGCGGGAGTTTCCATTTTGGTTTAATGGGGACTTTGTCATTCAGGCCTGCAGCTGCCTGATGGAAACTGCGAGTACTTTACCTTCCCCCTCCTCTCACCACCCTTTATTTCCCTTTCTTATTTCCTACCTGGGATTATCTTCCTCTCATTATTTCTCTCTGCCTCACTTTGCACCTTCCTAACTTCAATTATTATTTCTCTCCAACTTCCCTGCTCTTCCTCGGTTTCATTGAGCAGTTTTTAGTTTTTTTGTCACCAGGACCCCATTAACAAGGTTCGCTTCATGCTGCTAAACCCACAATGTCCCCGGTGACCGTCAGCTGGTGCCGAGCTCTTGTCAGTCAATGGAGGACATTTCAAACATGTGTCAAGGTGGTAAACCATTGGGAGGGAGTGCAAAGAGAGGAGGAATATGTTGTAGCCTACAGGTGCAGGTCTATTACTGCTGTGTTTCACACTGTGATAAATGACAGTCGCTGCTGGAGAGTGGCTGCACAGTTAGGAAGGAAAAAAGCAAACCTTTGAATGGAGTTTGGATGGAAGTAAAGTTTTAAGTCAGAAAATAGTTAAAGTTTGAAGGTTTAGATCACGTTTAGAGGCATAGAGACTAGAGAGTCGGACCCCCCCCAGACCCCCCCCAACAAAGCAAAAATGCACGTTTCAGAGTGGCCTTTTATGGTGGCCAGCCTAAGGCACACCTGTGCAATAATCATGCTGTCTAATCAGCATCATGATATGCCACACCTGTGAGGTGGGATGGATTATCTCGGCAAAGGAGAAGTGCTCACTATCACAGATATTTTCAGATTTGTGAACAATATTTGAGAGAAATGGATATTTTGTGTTTATAGAAAATGTTTTAGATCTTTGAGTTCATCTCATGAAAAATGGGACCAAACAGAAAAGTGTTGCGTTTGTATTTTTGTTCAGTGTAAAAACATTTGGTGAAAATGTGGAATTTTAACTATGGCTGCTGTGCAAACACACTACATGTTCCAAAGCTTTTTTCATTGGGTGAAACACGCTGCAGCTTCAGAAACAATGCAGTAAGATAACACAATTTCATATTAAGGGGCATGTAAAGGTTAGAAACTAGCTTGTTATTCTTGCATCCACTCAACAATCCAGGAAGAAATGCAACCTGTATTATTATCTGTAGCCAAACAGCCAGAAGCTTCTATTAGATTTATTCTTTCCCCCCCAAATGTATACAAGTCCATTTAATCTGCCCAGCAACCACCAATGACATTTTGAAGTCTGTGCTCATTTTGCTGCCTGAGAGACGCAGACACAGCTCGAGGCCCCTTCGATGTTTACCAAGTTTACATTGATGCTATCCCGTCTTCTCGGACGCTGTAATAGAACTCAATACTTCAGCCCCTGGCCACTCAACCAATACACTGAATCACTGAGTGGGTGCACTGTGATAACAGCCAAAGGTAATGTGCATGCAAGTGTAAATGTTAGAGTGTGCGTGTGTTTATATGTGTGTGTGTGTGTGTGTGTGTGTGTGTGTGTGTGTTTAGGGTGAAATCTATAGTTCTGTTTGGCTGGTGGAACTGCCAACAGCAGAACATTGATGCCAGAAATTGGTGGACGCAGACTCATCTGGACTCAAAAGAAACCTGCTGCAGAGCTGCATGTTAACGAGAAGGCCCTGGGTATTAGTGATTAGAAAACTCTCACTTATACGTCTGTGTGTGTGTGTGTGTGTGTGTGTGTGTGTGTCTATATGTTTACAGCATCTAGAAGCGAATAAATAGATCCATCTGAAAGTCTAAAATCACTTTCCCATCTAATGTTAATTTACTGTTGACTAACCTGCTCTTATACGTCAATATGTTTATTTCACTTTCTAATAGCGCCTGTGTGTGTGTGTGTGTGTGTGTGTGTGTGTGCGTTTGTGATTTGCAATGTCATATTGGATGTTTGTGTGTGTTAGATATCACGTACAATATGTGGAGCGCTAGCCAATAGAAGCGCAAGTCTTACAAAGTGAAGTCACTATATTATGGAAGTAAACATTGGGATTTTAGCCTTTGCAGACCATTTACATGCACTAAAACATATAGAACACACAACAGGAAAAAGACAACCCCAAAAGGATAATAGGGCCTCTTTAAGTCATACAGATGTCTGTCTGCGCAGATAACAAATGAAACATGCAGCATTAGGCCTGAAGGTCGGCCATCTCTCTCACACAGAACAATATTAAAAGTTTGCTGAGTTCAGTTAGTGAAGTATCTTCGAGCTCCATGTTAACCAAAGAGTAGAGTGCATAGGCATTGAGACAAGAGGTGTGTTTCAAGGATCTCTGTATTAAAGAGACGGTAGCTTTGACAAGACAAGCAACTTCTCTCAATGTTCAGTCTCATTTCAAACTTCTCATGTCTCTCCACAAATATAAAAATGAAAAAAAGTATTCCACATTGTTTTGTGACGGATACAGTAATGTTTGTTGTCCACAGTTGAGATTAAATTGACCGGACTTCTTTCTGCGGATTTAATTGACTGCACTTATTCGCTAAATCCTCCCTAGCAACGCTCTGTTTTCCTTAGCAACCGTCTGTTCTCCTTAGCAATGGTCTGTTCTTCTTAACAACGGTCTGTTCTTCTTAGCAACGGTCTATTAGTGAAAATGAACGACCTCTCAAATGTTCGTATTGACCAATCAGAATCGAATATTCAACTAAACATGTAATAATACGGGTTATTTAACCCAAACCACGCCCTCTCCCTTTACCTGAGTGAATTCGCTATTGGCCTAATCTTAAGCAAACCTTAACCATAGCGTTGTCAGAAACGTTTTATTTTTAAAGCATCATCCTGGCATAATGTCAGAAAACTCTTTTATGAGTTTTTCTGGAGGGCATGGATTATAAGACTGGCTAATGAATCTTAAATGCAGATGTAAAAGGTGATTAACATAAAAGGTTATTACGAGGATCATTCTGTCTCACGGTGGAAAGATGCAGCAGGCAGGAGGCGCTTTGTTTGGATGTTGTTTTCAACACCTACAGTAAGTTGTCTCATTTCCTATTCACACTCGAATATATTGTGGAGCTGTCAGGGGACCACAGGCCTTCCTACAGTAGCATAAAATATAAATATAATGCCGTACGTTGACTGACAGATTCACCGCCGGCCCTCTTCCTGTTAGCGGCGATGCCCTCTGCTTCTGACGCCGTTTGAAAATCCTCCCTTCAGTTCTCCAGGAAGATGAAGAGAAGCGGTCCGCCTGCAGAGCCTCTCCGCCTCAGGCTCAATGTCGGAGAATTTGTTTTGTTTTTCCACCTCACTCCCCATTTCTCTTTTTCTCCACGAGTCCATCTGCAGAAATAGATACAAGCTCAGTGGGGTTTGGCGGTGCAGAAAAAAAGAAAAAAAATCACAACTATCAAGCATGAGAGGGGCTTCGTGGTTTAGTCAGCTCTTGTTCTGCTGCTGCTTCCATCTGTGGGCATGTTCACGTCGTAATATAAAAGAAGGATCCCTTCATGAAGTGTCATTGAAGTCTTCTCAACGCTCTCCAGCAGGAAACATCTTACTCTCGGTGACACAGCGTTATGCAGCTAGATAACATAATAACACAATTACTATCGGACTATTTTCCCTTCTGCTAATGAGTCTTGGTGACAGTTTTATTAGCCCAGCCTGGATCTATTGTTCCCCCAACACATCAAAACCGCCTGACAGCGTTATCACTGAACAATAGATGTTGTGATGTTAGCAGTGCTTTACTTTCACACCCTGCAAACACTGAGTCACAACACTATTGGAGAGGTGGTACTTGACTTTTCCTAATTATAAGAGAAGAGAAGAGCCCAGTTGAAATAATATAGCCTAATTGTGCAGCCATGTTTATGTCAATCGTTTTCTACATGTTGTGGTTTTACAAGGTCAGATTAAAAAATATATATTATTGAAAGGGATGACAATGGTTGATTTTTCATATTTAAAAACAATAGTTACATGTTGGGTGTGGTCCCCAAATATGAGAAACTAAAGGCAGATTTAAGACAAATAAATGTTCTACTGCATCGTGGCTCGTGATAATTACAGACACATGAACTTACTGTAAGTAGAAGCAGAATTACTGATCTCAGAATGTCCAGAATTAATTTTTTTGATATTTTCCGATGGCATCACCACACAATTGTTACATGTACACCAATCTGTGTTGTCCATTCGTCCCGGGTTTTGAGCAACATCTTCTTCCTCTGACACCGAGTCGGTACTGGAACTGGTGGTCCCACTCGGCAAGTTCAGAACCGTCGGTACTTTCGGCGGATTCCGGATCGTATGCCACTGTATTCGACCGAATTGGTTCATAAGCATAGTCCATGGGATGCCTGGTAACTGTAGATGATTCCACATCAATGTCATCTCCCGACGAATAGTCAAATTCATCGTTCAAAACGTCCATCTCATTGCAAAATTCCTCCATCGCTGCTATATCTGTTACGTTGTGTTGACTTCCGGTATGGATACCCGGAGCGAAGACCCAGCCAGTGACGTCACCATTTGGGACTCCCCTAATGGCTGCGGCCTGGTCCCGGAATTCCCCACCCGGCCGGTGGATAATTAATTTTCTTTTGGCGAGTAATATCATACACAAAAAATGTTACGATCAATATCCATTGTAAAATGAATAAACTACCGGAATATTATAGCTGTAATTGGTGTTTCCTTTCCCCTTTAAAATAAGTAAAGTTCATTAACCCTTAGATGCATAAGTGGGTCTTTTTGGACCCGGTGAGGTGGTTTTCTTGAAGTATCTTTGTAATTACATTTTTGTATCATTTCATATTCCAGCTATTCCTCAAAAAACATGTTTTGGATATCGTGCAATTCAAATTTTAAGAAATTGTAGTTTTTGTATTTCTACCCAAAGCTTCCATAAGTGGGTCAAAAATGACCCGCATGCATTTCCTATGGGATCCTATGGGAACCTTTGATTCTTATCACCTGTTGCTGTCAGGAATACATTCACTGTGGACCACACAGACTACATCACAAGTGACACCTCTCAGGAAGATTGTTTTACACAGCAAGATCTGATACCTGTCAGTATAATAATAACAATAATAATACATTATATTTGTATAGGGCTTTTCAAGGACTCAACATCGCTTTACAATATAAGGGAAGGTTAGGGTGGGGGGTATAGGACTATCAAACTTGATCAACCGGCATGGATTGATGGGGGGTGGGCTATGAGTAGACAAGAGGAGATGAGTTTTGAAAAGGGACTGGAATACTCGGAGGGTCTCAGAATAGCGGAGATCTTTGCATCAATATGTTCAAAACGGTTTTTTTTCAATATGTTAAAAAAATATGTCTAAAAAATTCTAAATAGTGAACAATTCAATATAAAATATGTCTAGTGTGAACCAAAATATAATACAAAATATTATTCTTAACCAAAATGACAAAAATGCCATAAAAACACATATTATTCTAATACGGGTCCTTTTATGACGCACTTATGGAAGAGTGTGGGTCCAGTCACTCGGGCATCTAAGGGTTAAAAAGCTCCTCAAAGTTACGGCAGTTTAAATACCTGTCTCGGTTTTATTCAACAGCTGTGCCACCACACATAAGAAGCTATGCGCTCCCAATAATTGTATTCAGATGCTGGTTCCTAAAGTGAGAACAGAACAAGGTAAAAAAGCATTTAAATATGGAGCTGAAACTGTCAGATGTGATCACTGTGGGGAATTCAAGTCCATCTTAACCCTTCTCTTGCGTTAGGTCATGCCCCCCTTCCCATGCTATTTTCGGTCAAAATTGGCCGGTGTGTTTTGCACAGTGATATCTCTGGAACCCCATATCCAATTTTGATGGTTGACATCTCATTTGAACAGTCAAAGCAAGTAGAATCAAGGGATGACAGACAGAAGGACACCAGGGGTGAATTTCATATTCTTTTTGGCAGTAAATTCAAAGATAGTGCTTATTTTACATTACTGTATATTATAAAAATGATTGCCATGTAGGCTGTGTTTACTAGAGATTGAAATTATTTAGTTAGTGTTGTAGCTGAGATTCTTCCCGTTCCAATGATGTGTGGGATGTATTGATTTGATACAAGCAAGCTAGTGTTTCATGTCATGGTCCGGACCCACCGGTGGGCCCATCAAGTTCAGCATTCAGTGTGATGAATATAAAATAAGACACTGATGCTGTTTTCCTCAATGAACATTTATTGAAAGAGAGTGTGTGTGTGTGTGTGTGTGTGTGTGTGTGTGTGTGTGTGTGTGTTCACGTGTGTTCACGCACATAGCAATGTGGCAATGCAAAATTGTGGAATGTCACCTCAGGCTCCTCTCCCTCAGGGGCCTCTCAGGCTCTCCCTCAGGGGCCTCTCCTCTCCCTCAGGCTCTCCCTCAGGGGCCTCTCCCTCAGGGGCCTATCTCAGGGGCCTATCCCTCCCTCAGGGGCCTCTCTCTCAGGGGCCTATCTCAGGCTCTCCCTCAGGGGCCTCTCCCTCTCAGGGGCCTCTATCTCAGGGGCTATCCCTCTCCCTCAGGGGCTCTCTCAGGGGCTCATCTCAGCGCCTCTCAGGGGCCTCTCTCAGGGGCCTCCCCTCAGGCTCCTCTCCCTCAGGGGCCTCTCCCTCCTCTCCCTCAGGGGCCTCTATCTCAGGGGCATCTCCCTCAGGCTACTCTCCCTCAGGGGCCTCTCCCTCTCCTCAGGGGCTCTCTCTCAGGGGCCTCTATCTCAGGGGCCTCCCTCAGGGGCCTCTATCTCAGGGGCCTCTCTCAGGCTCCTCCCCTCGGGGGCTCTCCCTCTCCCTCAGGGGCCTCTATCTCAGGGGCTCCCCAGGTCCTCTCCCTCAGGGGCCTCCCTCCTCTCCCTCAGGGGCCTCTCTCTCAGGGGCCTCTATCTCAGGGCCTCTCTCAGGGGCCTCTCTCTCAGGGGCCTCTATCTCAGGGGCCTCTATCTCAGGGGCCTCTCCCTCAGGGGCCTCTATATCAGGGGCCTCTATCTCAGGGGCCTCTCCCTCAGGCTCCTCTCCCTCAGGGGCCTCTCCCTCCTCTCCCTCAGGGGCCTCTCCCTCAGGGGCCTCTCCCTCAGATGCCTCTTCCTGGTCTGTTGTAGGCTCATAGTCTGGATCGCTGTTGTCTTCCATTTCTGAGACATCTTCCTCTATCTGCTCTTCATCTGGTTCAAAAACGTGTCCAGAGCCCCTCGTACAGAAAATCGCCTAATCGTGTCAATGAGTGCAATGTGAGCACGGCACAAATATACCTGCTTGAGAGCCAGTCAGGGAGGCGCATTTAGCACGAGAAAGTGAGAGGTTTGTGTTTCTCGAGGGGCACAGAGCTCGCACCTGTGAGAAGGTTGATACATTGTATCATACAGCGCGAGAAAGGGAGAAGTTCCCGTAACGTGTGGGTGTGTGTGTGTGTGTGTGTGTGTGTGTGTGTGTGTGTGTGTGTATATATAGATGTTTTCCATCTGCAGGATGAACATAATACACTCTTACCCATTTATTTTCTATGGCGGTCAAATCTGACAGAGAACAAGAATCCATTGGTCGATGTGATTGCTCTTATATCCCAGAATTCAAGTCGTTTTACAATTATTATATAATAGTTTCTTTTATTTGCATATTGACTGGTCAATGTGCCATTTCATTTGTGTTTTACAGCTGTATTCGTCTGCCTGTATTGTGTTGTGTTCATTTGTAGTAACCTTGTTCATCCTGCCCTCTTGGCCAGATATTTTAATCTCAATGAGACTTGTACCAAGTGGAGTAGAAATACTTTACTTAAGTACATTTTTATGGTATCAGTATACTCCTCTACTTATTTTTCGGACTACTTTTTACTTTCTGCTTCTTACATGTTGAACTCAAATACCTGTACTTTCTACTTCTTACATGTAGAACACAAATACCTGTACTTTCTACATCTCACATGTTGAACTAAAATACCTGTACTTTCTACTTCTTACATGTAGAACACAAATACCTGTACTTTCTACTTCTCACATGTTGAACTCAAATACCTGTACTTTCTACTTCTCTCATGTTGAACCCAAATACCTGTACTTTCTACTTCTCACATGTTGAACTCAAATACCTGTACTTTCTACTTCTTACATGTAGAACACAAATACCTGTACTTTCTACTTCTCACATGTTGAACTAAAATACCTGTACTTTCTACTTCTTACATGTAGAACACAAATACCTGTACTTTCTACTTCTCACATGTTGAACTCAAATACCTGTACTTTCTACTTCTCTCATGTTGAACTCAAATACCTGTACTTTCTACTTCTCTCATGTTGAACTCAAATACCTGTACTTTCTACTTCTTACATGTTGAACCCAAATACCTGTACTTTCTACTTCTCTCATGTTGAACTCAAATACCTGTACTTTCTACTTCTTACATGTTGAACTCAAATACCTGTACTTTCTACTTCTTACATGTAGAACTCAAATACCTGTACTTTCTACTTCTTACATGTAGAACACAAATACCTGTACTTTCTACTTCTCACATGTTGAACTCAAATACCTGTACTTTCTACTTCTCTCATGTTGAACTCAAATACCTGTACTTTCTACTTCTCTCATGTTGAACTCAAATACCTGTACTTTCTACTTCTCACATGTTGAACCCAAATACCTGTACTTTCTACTTCTCACATGTTGAACTCAAATACCTGTACTTTCTACTTCTCACATGTTGAACTCAAATACCTGTACTTTCTACTTCTTACATGTTGAACTCAAATACCTGTACTTTCTACTTCTTACATGTTGAACTCAAATACCTGTACTTTCTACTTCTTACATGTTGAACTCAAATACCTGTACTTTCTACTTCTTACATGTAGAACTCAAATACCTGTACTTTCTACTTCTCTCATTTCCCAAACAGCTGGTTCCTTTAGTCTGAATGTGTGTTTGGTGCGTGATCATTATTCTTTAGTCATTGCGTGTCTATCGGTTTGAGCACGATCCGTGTATCCATCACTTCCTGGTCTTCTCTAAAGAAGAGGGACCAATGGAAACGTTGTCATGTTGCCGTTGTTCAGCATGGAAACATTCACTAGCTAACAATGACATCATTATTCTATTAATATAAAGGGAGGTCAGGTACTCTTTCAAACAGCTGCTAGTTATGGGTACTTTTTACTGAAGTACACTTCAAAGCCTCTTTACTTTTACTTGAGTAAAGAAGTTTAGTCAGTACTTTTACCAGAGTATTTTTAAACACGAGTATCTGTACTTCGTGAGTAAAGGATGCGTGTACTTTTGCCATCTATATCTAAAACTCTTCAGATCAAACTGATCGTCCTCTCTCTTGATGCTAATGCTATCAGAGACGCAGAGCATCTGTTGGAAATCGCCCGGCGGACCTTCCACCTTTTGGCATTCTTCTCCTCGCTCCACCGTTCACAGACTATTAGAGCGTTGTCGCCGCAGGTAGAGAGGGAGCCGCTGAACTCATTTCACAGGTTAATTAGAACAAAAGGATCAGCCTTTATGCCGGGCGAGAGGCTTTCGATTATTGAAAGGTTGTGGCTCGCTCTCCTCCCCTCCGGCGAGAGGACGGAGTATATACTGGGAACCATCACGGCTAAATGCCACCTATCAATCACAGGACCGCGCCATTAGCGTCCCGTGATTGTGAGAGGTAAGCTTTGTAATCATCCTCGGGCAAATGCAGAGTGGGGATATTAATATGCTGCATGTCTGCTGGGAAATGAAATGACAAGTTGGGTCAACTTCTCAAAGCGAGAGTGAAGGAGCTGAGTGCTGATGGTCTGACTCGCTGACATGGAAGATCAACCTTTCCGACGGGGGGTTTAGTGCAGGACAGTGAATACAGTACCTGAGGTGATGAGGGCTGAGGCTACGCATGTCTTCGTCACAGTAACAATGTCTCATATAGCAGCTAATAGTTGTCTTTCAATGCAGGTGTATATGACCTCGGTGTTGGCTGCTGTGGCTATATCCAGGTTAACCTAATCTGGGAATGTAATGAAAGAGAAAATTAATATTAATAAAATGTTTTTTACTTGAGGGTATTGTGTTAAGACAACAGAACAATGTGACCTTATAAAGAAGAAACCAAGGTATTTAATGGTTTATTGTAAGACCTGCCATTTATTCAGCATAATAACGCATTAGCCACCATTTTGAAAAAAAGTCAGAATTATGTAAAAGTGAGATTTCTGGGGGAAACATTTGATTTTTGGAATAGGGGGGATTTTTGAAATATTCAAAATGTTCTAAAAAGTCAGAATTTGAAAACAAGTTAGAAATACGTTAAAGTCGGGAATTTGGATTTTTTCAACAAATTGAGATTTTTGTAAAACACTTGTAATTATGAAAAAAGTCAGGATTTTGAGAGAAAAATCTAAATTGAACAAAAAGGTGGGAATTTTTAACAAAATAATCAGGATTCTGAGAATGTTTAAAATACGATGATTAGGGACAGCCCCACCTAGTGTCAGCAGAAAGTATTAAAATAATATTCAGCCGTTTTGAGCGACGTGGGTCAAGCCCCGATCAAGCCCCTCCCTCTCACTGTCAAACTGAATGGTTGCTGTAAAAACTACACTGCGTATGCTCAGAGTATTTTCCTATTCAATGTGTGTGGCAAAAAAATAATCACCATAGAGGCAGTGTGCCTGGCATCCCCACCATACGTCATCTCACATCATTCAGAGCTGATTGGCTGCAAGTACGTGTGCCGCGAAAAGTCTAGTGTGTGAAGAGGAGACGAGAGAGCTGCAGTGAGGCATCCTAAAACCCGGAAGTAAGCTGCGCATGGCTTCCCTCGACCTAAAAGCAACGAGATTTCTCCATAGGATTTTAGAAAATAGCTCGAAATAAGATCTGTGGGAAACGTAGCTGTTAGATAAATGCATGTTTTGTTCAGCCCGATAATATCCACATGTCTACCCTACTTTTATCATTTTCGAATCCTAAATCTATTGATTAGATTAGGTTTATGATAGACTTTTGAAACTACAAGAAGATAAGGAGGACTTTTACAAAAAAGTAATAGAGTATTGTCCAGAAGGATAGGCAAATGGACTTCATCTTCAAGTCAAGGTAAGACCACCATGTTATTGAAAATGGGATTTTACTAAGAGAGAACAATTCAATATATAAATGATAAAATTACATTTTTCCGATATCCTTTTGTTGTTGTCTGTTTTAAATTAATCGAAGGATCAGACTAAAAAAGCTTTTGAAATTAATATAATATTTAGATTTAGGTCAAAATATAATATTTGTAAACCTGAAGAGTCAGTGCCAGTGCCAGCCATGAGCCTCGCTGCACGTCACTGCCGAAGCTTATATAATATAAACATCTACGTTTTTTGTGCCCCACCACTTTTGTACATGTTGTAAAACGCCGCTGAATAGGCCTATAGATTCACACTTTCATTGTGTCCTTTTATTGACCGTCTTCAGCCGGCTGCAGGTCAGGAGTTCACGTGTCTCATCCTCACTTCCACCTCTGATTACTGAGAACCCAGAAGGTTTCCTGTCGACATTACATATCCTTTGATAAAGGAAACGGGTGGGAGAGCTGAGCATGTGCCCCTGATTCACGCCTCCAGAGTCCTGTGAATCTCAATGACACACGCAAACATCAGCGCTCTCCTAAAAGCTCTCTTCATATTCACGGGAGTCTTTTTCATTAGTTCTCTGTATTTTTGGTGCGGCCCTCTTAAGCTCAGAAACGGCGAGAATGAAGGAAAACACATTCAGAGAAGTGATGCAGGTCTACTCTGTTTACCTTCAAGAGACGTGAGAGGATGATGGCAGTCAGCAGAGGAAACATATTCTCATATCCAGTGCATTTACCAGCACAGAAGACACATGATGGGGGCACCAGAACCTCACTTTCGATGAATAGGAATATATAAAGTGTCAACATGTATAGTCTCTAAGCTGTAGCTCAACGCGTTTATAGAGTCCTGCCCCCTTTCAAAGGAAACAAGGCTGGTGATGTTCTGTACTTTTCTTATTGTTAAACATCACATCAACAGTCTGAAGAGTAAATGTTGCTGCTGGTGTATCATGTCTAGTTTTCCTCTGTGAAAAACACGTCCATGAAACAAACTGCTACATGTCCTTAGGGTTAGGGTTACCATGAACACACATTAGTTTACTTTTAGTTTACTTTTTTATCTTCAGGTGTATATCAGTATGTAGTGTCTCTACTTTAAAGAGTGCTCTCCTGCTGATGTTCAGGTGTATATCAGGATGTAGTGTCTCTACTTTAAAGAGTCCTCTCCTGCTGATGTTCAGGTGTATATCAGTATGTAGTGTCTCTACTTTAAAGAGTCCTCTCCTGCTGATGTTCAGGTGTATATCAGTATGTAGTGTCTCTACTTTAAAGAGTCCTCTCCTGCTGATGTTCAGGTGTATATCAAGTGTCTCTACTTTAAAGAGTCCTCTCCTGCTGATGTTCAGGTGTATATCAGTATGTAGTGTCTCTACTTTAAAGAGTCCTGTCCTGCTGATGTTCAGGTGTATATCAGTATGTAGTGTCTCTACTTTAAAGAGTCCTCTCCTGCTGATGTTCAGGTGTATATCAAGTGTCTCTACTTTAAAGAGTCCTCTCCTGCTGATGTTCAGGTGTATATCAGTATGTAGTGTCTCTACTTTAAAGAGTCCTCTCCTGCAGATGTTCAGGTGTATATCAGTATGTAGTGTCTCTACTTTAAAGAGTCCTCTCCTGCTGATGTTCAGGTGTATATCAGTATGTAGTGTCTCTACTTTAAAGAGTCCTCTCCTGCTGATGTTCAGGTGTATATCAGTATGTAGCGTCTCTACTTTAAAGAGTCCTCTCCTGCTGATGTTCAGGTGTATATCAGTATGTAGTGTCTCTACTTTAAAGAGTCCTCTCCTGCTGATGTTCAGGTGTATATCAGTATGTAGTCTCTCTACTTTAAAGAGTCCTCTCCTGCTGATGTTCAGGTGTATATCAGTATGTAGTGTCTCTACTTTAAAGAGTCCTCTCCTGCTGATGTTCAGGTGTATATCAGTATGTAGTCTCTCTACTTTAAAGAGTCCTCTCCTGCTGATGTTCAGGTGTATATCAGTATGTAGTGTCTCTACTTTAAAGAGTCCTCTCCTGCTGATGTTCAGGTGTATATCAGTATGTAGTGCCTCTACTGGGACATGTCTCCTTGCTTTAATGTTCAAAAATATCTTATCTATTTTTCTCATACTGCCTGTGCAGAAAAAAGTTGCCACCAATTTGACAATTTTCTCATTCTCAAAAAAAAACTAGTGACCAGCTTTTTGATAAATCTATTGAGCTGATAAATATCCGTGAGGTTTTTGAATATTTTTTCAACACAATTGTTCAATTTCTTGCCAAAAGAAGAGAAAAGGATGGATGTTTCAGGGTAAGGTTAACCTTGTTGTGGATTCCATAGTTAAACAGAGCTTTTTATCCAGGGAGTCGTTCCCTTCTTTGCATACTGCCTGAATACAACTGGAGAATGTATTCGTAATCAGTAAAAGGTTAAAAACTAAATACAGGTCTTGTTCTTTTTGGTTCTAGATGCTTCTGTGTTGCAGTATTACAACCTAAAACTGTGAATTTAAGAACAGACATTTTTAATGGTATTTACCTGCAGAAGCAATCTTAAGTCAGAACCCATGAGGTCAACCAGCAGGAGGCAGATTTCCAGAGGTGGGAAGTACAAATACTTTGTTACTGTACTTAAGTACATTTTTCTTCTATCAGTACTTTACTCCACTACTTATTTTTCTGACGACTTTTTACTTTGACTTCTCACATGTTGAACTCAAATACCTGTACTTTCTACTTCTTACATGTTGAACTCAAATACCTGTACTTTCTACTTCTTACATGTTGAACTCAAATACCTGTACTTTCTACTTCTTACATGTTGAACCCAAATACCTGTACTTTCTACTTCTTACATGTTGAACTCAAATACCTGTACTTTCTACTTCTTACATGTTGAGCACAAATACCTGTACTTTCTACTTCTTACATGTTGAACCCAAATACCTGTACTTTCTACTTCTTACATGTTGAACTCAAATACCTGTACTTTCTACTTCTTACATGTTGAACCCAAATACCTGTACTTTCTACTTCTTACATGTTGAACCCAAATACCTGTACTTTCTACTTCTTACATGTTGAACACAAATACCTGTACTTTCTACAACTTACATGTTGAACACAAATACCTGTACTTTCTACTTCTCGCATGTTGAACACAAATACCTGTACTTTCTACTTTTTACATTTTAAACCCAAATACCTGTACTTTCTATTTCTCACATGTTGAACACAAATACCTGTACTTTCTACTTCTTACATGTTGAACACAAATACCTGTACTTTCTACTTCTCACATGTTGAACCCAAATACCTGTACTTTCTACTTCTTACATGTTGAACTCAAATACCTGTACTTTCTACTTCTTACATGTTGAACTCAAATACCTGTACTTTCTACTTCTCACATGTTGAACCCAAATACCTGTACTTTCTACTTCTTACATCTTGAACTCAAATACCTGTACTTTCTACTTCTCACATGTTGAACTCAAATACCTGTACTTTCTACTTCTTACATGTTGAACTCAAATACCTGTACTTTCTACTTCGTACATGTTGAACCCAAATACCTGTACTTTCTACTTCTCACATGTTGAACCCAAATACCTGTACTTTCTACTTCTTACATGTTGAACACAAATACCTGTACTTTCTACTTCTCTCATGTAGAACTCAAATACCTGTACTTTCTACTTCTTACATGTTGAACTCAAATACCTGTACTTTCTACTTCTCACATGTTGAACACAAATACCTGTACTTTCTACTTCTCACATGTTGAACACAAATACCTGTACTTTCTACTTCTCACATGTTGAACTCAAATACCTGTACTTTCTACTTCTCTCATTTCCCAAACAGCTGGTTCCTTTAGTCTGAATGTGTGTTGGTGCGTGATCATTATTCTTTAGAGTCATTGCGTGCCTATCGGTTTGAGCACGATCCGTGTATCCATCACTTCCTGGTCTTCTCTAAAGAAGAGGGACCAATGGAAACGTTGTCATGTTGCCGTTGTTCAGCATGGAAATATTCATTAGCTAACAATGACATTATTGTTCTATTAATATAAAGGGAGGTCAGGTACTCTTTAAAACAGCTGCTAGTTATGGGTACTTTTTACTGAAGTACATTTCAAAGCCCAAACTTCTTTACTTTGACTTGAGTAAAGAACTTTTGTCAGTACTTCGACTTTCACCAGAGTATTTTTGAACACGAGTATCTGTACTTCTACTGGAGTAAAGGATGTGTGTACCTTTGCCATCTCTGCAGATTTCATATTGTAAGAACAGTTGTACAAAATATGTAAAGCCATATTGCAAAGGTTTGTCACGGAAGAGTTAATACTGTTCATCGTCTACATGCTGGGAAAGCAAGGCGGTGTGCAACAGGGATAACATCGCTCAAACAGGACCCGTCTCCCCCGAAGGAAGCAGACCTGAAAATGATGTTAATGTCTGAGTCTGATGACTTTCCGTGCGATACAGTTTCCTCCAGGTGTCTTCGGTTGGTTTCACTCCGTCACATCCTGCGAGTTGTCATCGATTTACCGGAAAATAAGGTGAAGGATTTCCAGCCAATCAGCAGCCAGACAGAAATCCCCTTGCCTCGGATCAGTGCGACATGTTCTGCTTCACCGGTGAAATGTTTCTCTGAGATATTACACACCCTCTGAACCTCCTTCAGTCACAGCAGGATGAAGCGTTCATGCTCTGAGGATGTGAGGCGGGGAGGAACAGGTCTGATTGTCCGGAAAAAACAGGTCCTACTGTACTGTATGTCCTTTCCTTACCACCTTTCCTTAAACTCTCTTTATGGGGTTATTAAGGAAAGATGTGTGGGAGAATTCCTCAGGACAACTACACTGACACTAGGCACTCATTATGATGATACTGAGTCTGAGACAGCCACTACTTTGATTATTACCATTCAAACATGATGAGTTAAACATATATATGTTAACACCACCAAACTCGGTAAACAGTGAAACCTTATTTGATCATTTGAAAGTGAGTAGGTAACGTTTGTAGTTCGCCTTTTGGCCCGATATGGCATACGTTGTAACATGCTTGAAGAGGCCCGATTCTGATTTTGGGGTTTTCTCCCTTTCCTGTGTGTTATATAGTTTGTTGTGCATGTAAATGGTCTGTAAAGGCTAAGGGGCGGGACATCTCTAAGCTGGTTGACCAATCACAACAGAGCTGGCCAGCTAACCAATCAGAGCAGACTGGGCTCTGGTTTCAGACAGAGGGTGAAAAGAGGTGCTGCAGCACAGGGAGTATGAGAAAAATAAAGAACTCTTTGAACTTTAAAGCATGCAGACATGTAGAGACACTACATACTGATATACACCTGAACATCAGCAGGAGAGCACTCTTTAAAGTAGAGTCACTACATAATGATATACACCTGAACATCAGCAGGAGAGGACTCTTTAAAGTAGAGACACTACATACTGATATACACCTGAACATCAGCAGGAGAGGACTCTTTAAAGTAGAGACACTACATACTGATATACACCTGGACATCAGCAGGAGAGCACTCTTTAAAGTAGAGTCACTACATAATGATATACACCTGAACATCAGCAAGAGAGGACTCTTTAAAGTAGAGACACTACATACTGATATACACCTGAACATCAGCAGGAGAGGACTCTTTAAAGTAGAGACACTACATACTGATATACACCTGAACATCAGCAGGAGAGGACTCTTTAAAGTAGAGACACTACATGCTGATATACACCTGAACATCAGCAGGAGAGGACTCTTTAAAGTAGAGACACTACATACTGATATACACCTGAACATCAGCAGGAGAGGACTCTTTAAAGTAGAGACACTACATACTGATATACACCTGAACATCAGCTGGAGAGGACTCTTTAAAGTAGAGACACTACATACTGATATACACCTGAACATCAGTAGGAGAGGACTCTTTAAAGTAGAGACACTACATACTGATATACACCTGAACATCAGCAGGAGAGGACTCTTTAAAGTAGAGACACTACATACTGATATACACCTGGACATCAGCAGGAGAGCACTCTTTAAAGTAGAGTCACTACATAATGATATACACCTGAACATCAGCAAGAGAGGACTCTTTAAAGTAGAGACACTACATACTGATATACACCTGAACATCAGCAGGAGAGGACTCTTTAAAGTAGAGACACTACATACTGATATACACCTGAACATCAGCAGGAGAGGACTCTTTAAAGTAGAGACACTACATGCTGATATACACCTGAACATCAGCAGGAGAGGACTCTTTAAAGTAGAGACACTACATACTGATATACACCTGAACATCAGCAGGAGAGGACTCTTTAAAGTAGAGACACTACATACTGATATACACCTGAACATCAGCTGGAGAGGACTCTTTAAAGTAGAGACACTACATACTGATATACACCTGAACATCAGTAGGAGAGGACTCTTTAAAGTAGAGACACTACATACTGATATACACCTGAACATCAGCAGGAGAGGACTCTTTAAAGTAGAGACACTACATACTAATATACACCTGAACATCAGCAGGAGAGGACTCTTTAAAGTAGAGACACTAGATACTGATATACACCTGAACATCAGTAGGAGAGGACTCTTTAAAGTAGAGACACTACATACTGATATACACCTGAACATCAGTAGGAGAGGACTCTTTAAAGTAGAGACACTACATACTGATATACACCTGAACATCAGCAGGAGAGGACTCTTTAAAGTAGAGACACTACATACTGATATACACCTGGACATCAGCAGGAGAGCACTCTTTAAAGTAGAGTCACTACATAATGATATACACCTGAACATCAGCAAGAGAGGACTCTTTAAAGTAGAGACACTACATACTGATATACACCTGAACATCAGCAGGAGAGGACTCTTTAAAGTAGAGACACTACATACTGATATACACCTGAACATCAGCAGGAGAGGACTCTTTAAAGTAGAGACACTACATACTGATATACACCTGAACATCAGCAGGAGAGGACTCTTTAAAGTAGAGACACTACATACTGATATACACCTGAACATCAGCTGGAGAGGACTCTTTAAAGTAGAGACACTACATACTGATATACACCTGAACATCAGTAGGAGAGGACTCTTTAAAGTAGAGACACTACATACTGATATACACCTGAACATCAGCAGGAGAGGACTCTTTAAAGTAGAGACACTACATACTGATATACACCTGAACATCAGCAGGAGAGGACTCTTTAAAGTAGAGACACTACATACTGATATACACCTGAACATCAGCAGGAGAGGACTCTTTAAAGTAGAGACACTACATACTAATACACACCTGGACATCAGCAGGAGAGGACTCTTTAAAGTAGAGACACTACATACTGATATACACCTGAACATCAGCAGGAGAGGACTCTTTAAAGTAGAGACACTACATACTGATATACACCTGAACATCAGCAGGAGAGGACTCTTTAAAGTAGAGACACTACATACTGATATACACCTGAACATCAGCAGGAGAGGACTCTTTAAAGTAGAGACACTACATACTGATATACACCTGAACATCAGCAGGAGAGGACTCTTTAATAAGCAACTTAACCTAAATGATCTGCATTTCTTTGAAAGAGCTGTTCTTTCTGTAAACGGATGAACGTTGTGTTAAGCGTTGCTTTCTCTCCTTTCCTTCCACAAAGGATGTTTCCTAAAGTAGATCATGAAGGTGAACGGTAGCTCCTTTTCCTATCATCAACAACCCACTCTGTACATTTTACATTCATATACAACCTACGATTTAATATCCCATTTCTCACTTACAGTATATATATATATATATATATATATATATATATATATATATATATATATACTGCTTTATATTTTGTCACTGTAAATCTGAAATTCAACATTTATATTTACTTCTTTTCTTTGTATTGCACAATGCCTTTATTCTGCTGCAACACAAACATGTATCCGCTTGGGATCAAAAACATTCTTCTTATCTTTTCTTATTTCATACATATTGATATACACCTCTACACCGCTGCTTTCCACCATGCGCTATACAAAAAAAACAGCATAAAAGTGTACATGTTTTGTTTTAAAATAACTGCCATGGAATAAACACTTGTCTTATCAAGAGAATCCACGCAGCTCTTAGGGTGCTTCTGCATCAGAAACCCTGCCTGAGAGAAAGAACAGGACGTTGCGTTGCATATATTAATAGTCGAGGTTCTGGAGGTGACGCAGCAGTGAAGTCTCGCTGCAGGCAGCTGTGTGTGACCCTCACCATGGAGACGAGGAGCACAATTAGCAGGGATGGTGGTGTGAAGTACAGGAACAGATGGGATGGTGCTGCACGCAGAGGAAGCTATGGAGGATGTTTTCTTGTATCAAGTTGCAGGACCTTTGAACTCTCCATCCAGCACAGGTTGCCGTAGTTACACACTGAATCAATGTTCAGTGATTTCTTCAAGTGTTCCTCTTTTTCCACTTTCTTCACTTTCATTTGCTTTCTGTAAAAACGGATGCTTTTATAAAAACGGATGTTCAATTTACACAGTGTATTAATGTTGCTACTTAAAGGTCACCTATCATGCTATTTGTAGGCAATAGCTTAGGTCTCAGATATATAGAAATTAATGCTGTCAAAATTATCGCGTTAACGGCGGTAATTATTTTTTTGAATTAATCGTGTTAAAATATTTAACGCATTTAACGCATGTGCAGAATGGCCCGCCCCATACATCCCACCAGTGGCAGAACATGGATTACCCCCACCATGAAAACTGATGTTAAAGTAAACAAAATAAAGTCCGCCAACTCGCGCAGAGTAAGTTGCACAGACAGCAGTTAGTCAGATTGATTTCAGAAGCCACTTGTCTGGAAATACTGAAGACTAGAAACGATTTTGAAAACTTTTGTCACGTATAGTGATCAGGCTTGTTTGAGACAAGTGAGACCTGCGCAGACCCGCGCAATTTCGATCAACGTCTTGCTGGTGCGTTGCATGATGGTTAGTCATTTTGTCCGACTTGCTCTGGAGGCTCGCCCACATGAGACGTTGAAATCTCGCGGGACAAAGACGCCCGCAGCCTTGAGAGCGAGGCGAGTTGGCGCAGTTCCTCTCCACGGGCTTGGGAAGCGAAATGCTTGATGGGAAACGGCTCGCTGGTATCTCGAGCTGAGCGCTCATTGGTGGGTTTTACCACGTGCTGCTGATGAAGCTCTCCAATTGGCTCGGCTAAAGTTTGTTGTTGTTTTGTGTCAGTTTTACGTCGCCACATCCATTCCCATTTTTCATCATTGTTCCACAATGTTTATCATCATGAAATGAATATCTATATATTTTATACTATACTGCTTACCGTTTTCATACTTTATCTATCTTAGCATATTCATACACACTGTTCATACTGCTCACAGGCTGATATCTAGTGTATTCATACACACTGTTCACACTGCTCTCAGGCTGATATCTAGTGTATTCATACACACTGTTCATACTGCTCACAGGCTGATATCTAGTGTATTCATACACACTGTTCATACTGCTCTCAGGCTGATATCTAGTGTATTCATACACACTGTTCATACTGCTCACAGGCTGATATCTAGTGTATTCATACACACTGTTCATACTGCTCACAGGCTGATATCTAGTGTATTCATACACACTGTTCATACTGCTCACAGGCTGATATCGAGTGTATTCATACACACTGTTCATACTGCTCACAGGCTGATATCTAGTGTATTCATACACACTGTTCATACTGCTCTCAGGCTGATATCTAGTGTATTCATACACACTGTTCATACTGCTCTCAGGCTGATATCTAGTGTATTCATACACACTGTTCATACTGCTCTCAGGCTGATATCTAGTGTATTCATACACACTGTTCATACTGCTCTCAGGCTGATATCTAGTGTATTCATACACACTGTTCATACTGCTCTCAGGCTGATATCTAGTGTATTCATACACACTGTTCATACTGCTCACAGGCTGATATCTAGTGTATTCATTCCCCACTGTTTATTCATCATTCAATTCATTCTATATGTTATTCTGTCTATTGTACATTACTTTCCACTTCTCTGCGTGTTGCACCTGGTTAGAAGCTGAACTGCATTTCGTTGTCTCAGTACCTGTAATATGTGCAATAACAATAAAGTTAAATCTAATCTTGAGCAGGAACAAATGTATTTACTTAGTACATATCTGAAATTAACGATTAAACACATGTGTGCATTCTTTATAAATGCAAACCGAGTCAAGCCGACTCCGGAGGCGGCGGTATGCACCTTCAAGTTGTTTGCAATCCGCCAAAAAACGAGAGAAGAAGAAGCCGACTCCGAGCTGTCCGACTTCAGGCGAGCTTTTTGAAACCTCCCCCGGCTGCGATCGGCTATTCTCGTCTACTTTCGAGGCGA
Organism: Champsocephalus esox; assembly: GCA_036324585.1. Lineage (NCBI taxonomy): Eukaryota > Metazoa > Chordata > Actinopteri > Perciformes > Channichthyidae > Champsocephalus > Champsocephalus esox. Next base: position 7,238,085 of record CM070498.1, on the reverse strand, counting down.
GCCGCAACGCGTCTCAAACAAGCCTATCGTCTTCTCAATAGAACATCTTTGATAATGTCTTCTGGCCAATCAGAATCAAGATAGCGGCGCTGTGTTGTTGCAGGAAGTCCCGACGGAGAATACTTTTGCTGTAGTACAGGTAACACATAACTGGTACGCAGGGTATGGCGTAATCTGAAATGCGTACCGTCACTTGTGTCACAAAGCGCATTTGCGTACCGACGTACTTGTGAAGCTTTTCCAGAAGGCGGTTAGATCACCGGACGACAGAGTCGATCTCCGTGTGCACAGACCGGGCTGCTGTTAACTAGGGATGCCAGCGATTATTCGATTATTCGAATATTCGCTACAGTCTCCATAATCGAATATTATTTTTAAAAATCGATTTTTTTTTATATATATATATATTTTTTTTATGTTTTCTGGCTTAGTTTCAACCAAAATATATATAAATATATATATGCTAATAATAGTAATAGTATTAATAATTGTAAATGGTCATTGGTCACACCACCAGTTTGTTTTACTGTAAACTTGGAGGAAGCCTGCGTGCAGAGCAGACTGCTGCTGCAGCACGCTACACACCGACCCCCCTCTCCCTCTCACATGCGACTAAAGATGAACAAAGCGGCAGGTAAAAAGCGTTCCTCCTCGTGGAACTACTTCGAACATACAAGTCCAAAGGAAGTTAAATGCAAGCTCTGCGAAAAGACGTTGGTCTATCACAGCTCAACCTCAACAGTGCGTTCGCATTTGATGCGAAGCACGCCAGAGAGGTTACAGAGAAAGACGCAGCACAGCCGGCCATTACCAACTTCACTTCAAGGCCACGTCGTTGTGATGACATGCTTGTTTGTTGTTTGTACTGTTAAACATGTTACAGTAAAGAAAACAACGGAATTCCTTTTTTTTTCTCCCCTCCCGCGGGGGGGGTCGAATAATCGATTATTATTCGCCAGGGCTGCCGAATAATCGATTTTGATCATGGTCAGTTTCTGACCCTACCCTACTGTTAACGTCGGTCTGTACAACGGAACTGTGCCAAAACTACGCCAACGGCTGCGGAGGGAGACTCCCCCCCCCTTCACTGGAGAACTGCGCTAAAACAGCTGATCACAACGTTCACACTCTGTGGTCACGAGGTACTCCACTAGCTCTGTCGACTTTCCTGAAGTACTCCCCGTTGATAGAAATCAACACGTAATGAATTAAGACCCCACGGTTTGATGATGGATAGTGTGTGGGCTGTCTTTCATTTTGACATGCAGACAAATGTTATAATAAATGGAATATTTTGGACATAGTTCGAATGGTGATTAATCTGATTAATTAATTTTTAAGCTGTGATTAATCTGATTAAAATGTGTAATCGTTTGACAGCCCTAATAGAAATATATAAAAAGCATGTCTATGAAGTGTTTTGCTCAAAATACCAAATAGATCACCCGTTCTAGCCATGCCTCATTTCCCTCTATTTCACTTCCTGTTTCAAAAGTACTCTACCTAGATTCTACCGGCAGCTACCGTCTAAACTAAATGCTGCCGTGATGAAACGCCATATCATGGATTATCAAGGACCTAAAACAGTCTGGAGCTCAAAGGCTTTCTCTCTTGCCGGTTACACCACAAGGTGAGTTCCTTTCTACTTCCTGCTTCTTCACACACATGCTCTCCAGTACAGGTTAGCTCTGAGTGTTAGCGATGCTAATGTAAACACCGACCACATTACGTCCAAAACAGTCGGGCATTGTTTCTGATAGCAATGTTTCTGATTGGCCCGTGGGTCCACATTTCAGATGTTACGTCATATCGGACGCAAATCTGGATCAGCTCCGTTGTTCCCCGTTTTTAGAGATTTGGGTACGGAGGAAAAGAGAGAGGGGTTTATTTTCTGACGCTGCGTAAGTTCCCCGACGCACCGGAGACACATGTTGATGTATACAAGACATCAAGAAGTGAATTTTGCATGATAGGTCCCCTTTAAAACAACCGTACCTTCTTTATATGTTAATGCTGCTACTTACCTTTTTCATTTCTACACCATGGATGTGTTGTTAATCTGAATCTTGCACTAATGTACATTCCCAAAGATATTGAAGCGACTGTTATTGTATTGATTGTTGTGCTTTTATCTTAATGTGTGCACATGTATTTAAATGTGTCTGTCGATTGTGTATATATAGGATATACATATTTTTATATATATTTGCATTTTTGTATTCAGGATTGTGGGAAACGGTCTTTCGATCTCTCTGTACACACGAACTGAAAGATGGACAACAAAGTTGACTTTTTTTGAATCTATGAATTATTGAATGTACCTTTTCTCTCCGCTCTGTCTCTTTGCTGTCAAACTGTTGGACGAGTAAAGGGTTTCTGGTTTCCTGAACGCAGCCAAACTACAGCAGCATCAGGATTACTGGAGACTCACGTTAGCTTTAGCTATCGGGACAAATAAACCGGCAACAGTCCTGCAATAAATCCTCTCTTTGTCCGGGTTAAAAAAGAGGATTTAGAGGATGAGATCTGAGGTGCTGTTTAACTTGTTCACAACAAACCAACTTCTCAAGACAAAGAATGTGAGATTTAGACCATTTTGCACAAACCTCCGTGACATGCAGTGAATAATACGTTGTTTTTGTGTTGTTTGAATATAATTCCCCCTTTTCTTGGAAGTTTCTAACATCGAAATCAAGTTTTAAAACAAGTGAGATACAGTGACAGCATGGAGACATTGAAGAACATCAAATTAATCAACATTTAAACATCAAAACAAAGTCCTTTGTGTAATACGATCAGTCATTGGCATTTCAAAAGATCGTGTGATCCGTGAGTGTACGACAGTCTGAGCTGATTCACACACTTCTGTATACGTTTATTTGACCAATAAAAGGTCGACATTATAGTATTTAGTTTGTAAATAAAGCGTATTCCAGTAGCTCATAAGCTGTGACTGATTTCTCCTGTAAATATCACAAGTGTCCTCCTTCTCTCTGTGACATTTTGCAGCCGCGAGCGTTTGTGAGTGTTGGAGGCGGCGGTGATTTAAATGCTCCAGTTTGTTTTCTTTTAAAGCAGCGGCAGAGTTACGGGGCAGTGAACTAGAAAATGACATTTTAAAGTCATCTGTAGCTTCTGCGGAGTGTTGTGCCCTTTCCTCAGCGGGGTAAATATTAACCCCATCCACGCCTTCTTATTCTTCTTCTTTGAGCAACTGGAGCCGTCTGCAGTGAGACCAGGCCGACGTCTGAAGACATGTTGTGTACATTATGTTTTGAAGTATTGGGGGAACGAAAAAAACTTCTCTCGGTATTTTCTGAGCCAATTTGTTCTAACTGACGATGCAAATCTTTAAGAGCTATATTATTTTTTTTATCCCAAGTCTTTGCCTCCTCTCTCTTTAAGTTGTTCGACTTGTATTGGTTGAGGAAGTACTCTTACTCTTAAGGTTCTTTACTTTACTTGAAAAAACTCCATTACGAGCAGAGGTGGGAGAATTAATCAGATCTTGTTCTTGAGTAAAAGTGGAAGTACTCAGGTCTTGTACTTGAGTAAAAGTAGTAGTACTCAGATCTTGTACTTGATTAAAAGTAGAAGTACTCAGATCTTGTACTTGAGTAAAAGTAGAAGTACTCAGGTATTGTACTTGAGTAAAAGTGGAAGTACTCAGGTCTTGTACTTGAGTAAAAGTAGAAGTACTCAGGTCTGGTACTTGAGTAAAAGTAGAAGTACTCAGATCTAGTACTTGAGTAAAAGTAGAAGTAGCCTACTCAGATCTGGTACTTGAGTAAAAGTAGAAGTACTCAGATATTGTACTTGAGTAAAAGTAGAAGTACTCAGATCTGGTACTCGAGTAAAAGTAGAAGTACTCAGATCTGGTACTCGAGTAAAAGTAGAAGGACTCAGATCTTGACGCGAAGGAGGAGCGGCTCTACTCCGAGTCCCTCCCTGATGACCGAACTTCTCACCTTATCCCTAAGGGAGACGCCAGCCACCCTGCGGAGAAAACCCATCTCGGCCGCTTGTATCCGCGATCTCGTTCTTTCGGTCATGACCCATCCTTCATGACCGTAGGTGAGGGTAGGAACGAGAATGACCCGGTAGACAGAGAGCTTTGCCTTCTGGCTCAGCTCCCTTTTCGTGACAGCGGTGCGGTAAAGCGACTGCAGTACTGCTCCCGCTGCTCCGATCCTCCCGGCCCCTACACACGGCGGCGACGGCGTGCGTTGCCGCTTGGTGGTGGGCGTGTCTTGAGCTTGGGGAGTCAACGCGAGCAACCCGACCAACAACCAACCACATGAATGTCCCGCCCCGGACATACAAAGCAAAGCATTCATGCTACATCCATGCTAGATATAAACTCCCCAAACAAGCGAAAACCTACCAGTTTCCCCCACGGTCTCTGCCACCTCCCCCCATGCCTGGCTCCTCCGGTTTGTATCCCTGTAGGTAAAGAGGGACTGGTCATAGAGTACCAGGTGATTCCCTACCGCCACGATAATTTTCTCCTCTTTTTGTTGACATATGGGAAATAACTGCGGTCTGGCTCTCCCAACATACACCCAGTTTGATTGGCTACTGCTTGTACTGTCAGATTTACATACGCGGGATTTGATTGGCTGACGCCTCCGTCGAGGCGGCAAAAGTAGAACATTGCTCTACTTTTGCAGCGAGCACCTCGAGAGAAGCTAAGCTTTGCTCCCACAATGCAGTTCAGCGAATCGTGACGTCACCCCATTCAAAGTGAATGGGCAGAAGCGTTGAAGCGGCAACGCACGCCGCCGCAGTACTCTAGCAATGTTATTATATTCCATCATCATTGCAAACACAGACACTACTTTTCAATCCATTGACAATGTTGGTCTTTTAATATAATATGTTGACAGTAAAAACAACCTTTATATGTGATGTTTCGGTGTTGTTGTATTTTTTGTAGTACGTTTTTGTGTGTGTCTTATTTTCCTACGACACTGTTATGTTTGGCAGTGAATAAGACATATGAAAGACAGACCATCTATGTTCTCTAGAAAGGGGCAGGTCATATGAGATGATGTTCTTCTCCCTGCTCCTTTTCCGTCAATGGTGTGTTAGTAGAGAGACGTTTCATAAATAATACATTAAACCTTAAGTTGTGCATACCATGAACGGAACACATGGAATACCTAAAAGTGCCAGATGGTGGTATCCCCTCTTCTTTATCCCTGTCATCGTCTGTGTGTTCGTGTTTCTCAAACATAATTGTGCTGCCCTTTTTGGCGAGGACCCTTCAGAGAAAGAGACGTGATCTCAGGAGACCGTCCTGTTAAAACAAAAGGTCGAATAAAAGCTAAAGTAAACGATAGCGGACAGGTGTTGCTGTCTGCCACACGTGGAACATGTGGACGGTCTAATTTGAGTACGTTCCCACCCCTCGTTGAGTGAAACAGGACCTGACTCCACCCGGCTGCCTGACTTCACCCGGCTGCCTGACTCCACCCGGCTGCCTGCCCGCATGCACGCCGGAGGACACGACACACACACACTTTCACACATTATAAAAACACACGTTCTCATTTTCACCCTTTAAAAAGACAATTTATCATGGCGCTAACTCGCTAAGTGACGACGGCACACCCATCTCTGCCAGGACGTCGTGGTCGCCTCGTTGTCTGATGGCCGTCTCTCTCCTGCCCGTCACGTGTTCGGTTCTTCTCCTCACTCAGCGCTGATTGGCTCCATTAGTCGAGCATATGTGAGGAGGATTGTGCTGTCGTTCCCAGTCTGTTCATTTGGATCCAGGGCTTTGTCTCGACAGGGAACGCCGCCGCCGCCGCCTCCTCCTCCTCCTCCTCCTCCTCCTCCTCCCAAAAAGAGGGGTTAAGTTCATTTTAAGTTGCCTGTTCTTGCTATTTTGACTGTTTACTTTGAATAGGTTCCCATGTTCCTTTTATCTGTTCCATTTACTTCTATTCATATATTATTCCCTCGACTTTTTTCCTGTCCATTCCCTTTATTTGACTTTCTCTTCTTTCCCCATTCCTCCTGGCCGGACGTAGTCATTTTGACGACATCCTTTGGTTCATTGACATTCATTTAGAACAGGGGTATCAAACTCAAGGCCCGGGGGCTAAAATCCGGCCCGCGACTTCATTTTCTGTGGCCCCGCAAGAGCTTGCAAAGAATATAATACCTTTTATTATACGGTTACGTGTCACTTTACAGAAGCATGTTGACCATAAACTACATGTCCCACAATGCATCTTGTTTTGTGACATGCACACTGAAGAGACTTGCAATTATTTGCCCTGGACTTCTGCTTTCAGACGTAGTTAATTACTAAGTTATTATCCTATCCGGTAATAATCCAATTCAGAGGCAATAATGTAATATAATACATTGTTTTATATATATATATATATATATATAGTTACAACCGGCCCTTTGAGTTCAACCTTTATGCGAATGTCGCCCGTGATGAAATTGAGTTTGACACCCCTGATTTAGAAGTTTGGCATTTTGTCCGACACCATCTTGGCTTTCAAAGTCAAACGTTAGGGTTGCGCTAAGTACAACCGAACGCTGGAACATACATATCTAGGAGAGTTTGATATACTTTCATGAGCAAAAGTAGCCCTTTAGTAAAGAATACATGCTTAAGTGTCTGTTTTACTCTTAATGAGGCAAATGGTTGATATTCTGGGCTCCCTCAATACAAATATCCTGCCCTCTGTCATGAACCTGGGAGTGACCTTCAACAGCGCCTTTACATTTGAGAAGCAGGTTAGCACTGTAAAGACCTGCTTTTTCAAAATACGACTATTAGCTAAGTTGTTTTTATCTTTTAAAGACCTAGAACGGGTTATTAACGCCTTTGTTACCTCGAGACTGGATTACTGCAACGCTCTGTATGTGGGTATGGACCGGGCCTCCATTAGACGCCGGCAGCTAGTTCAGAACGCAGCTGCACGTCTTCTAACTGGCCATAGCTGCTGTTGATCGTGCCTAAGACCAGGCTTAAAACCCGAGGGCATCGAGCTTTCGCAGCGGCTCGCCCCAGGCTCTGGAATACTCTGCCCCTCCGTGTGAGGTCGGCCCAGACCCTGGGGGTTTTAAATCAACACTTAAAACTCACTTTTTCTCTCTGGCTTTTGTTTAATTCTTTATTTGTTTAGTTATCCTCAGAATTGATACTATTTTTAATATTATTAAATGTTATTAATATTATTGGGGTTTTATGGGGTTTCAGTTTCTTATGATTAGTAGGTTGGGGGCGGGGAGACCTTGGAGAAGGTTCTGACTGGTTGCTATGTCTGGTTGCTCGGAGCTGAGTTGGTATAACCCCGAATTAGATTGGAACATTTTAGAAATATGAGGAATAAACTCAGAACTTGTACTTGAGTCAAAGAAGAAGTACTCAGATATTGTACTTGAGTAAGGGTAGAAGTACTCAGATCTTGTGCTTGAGTAAAAGTAGAAGTACTCAGATCTTGTACTTGAGTAAAAGTAGAAGTACTCAGATATTGTACTTGAGTAAAAGTAGAAGTACTCAGATATTGTACTTGAGTAAGAGTAGAAGTACTCAGATATTGTACTTGAGTAAAAGTAGAAGTACTCAGGTCTTGTACTTGAGTAAAAGTAGAAGTACTCAGATCTTGTACTTGAGTAAAAGTAGAAGTACTCAGATCTTGTACTTGAGTAAAAGTAGAAGTACCAGAGTGTAGGAATACTCTGTCACAGTAAAAGTCCTGCATTCAAAATGTTCCTCAAGTGAAAGTAGAAAGTATTCTCATCTAAATATAGTGAAAGACAGTGAAAGTAGTCGTTGTGCAGATTGGTCCATTTCAGAATAATATATATGATGTGTTTTATAATGATTGATCATGAAAGTGTTCTCAAAGCTGGTGAAGGTGCAGCTAGTCTGAAGTACTTTGTAGACTGCAGGGTAGCTGGTGAAGGTGCAGCTAGTCTGAAGTACTTTGTAGACTGCAGGGTAGCTGGTGAAGGTGCAGCTAGTCTGAAGTACTTTGTAGACTGCAGGGTAGCTGGTGGAGGTGCAGCTTGTCTGAAGTACTTTGTAGACTGCAGGGTAGCTGGTGGAGGTGCAGCTAGTCTGAAGTACTTTGTAGACTGCAGGGTAGCTGGTGGAGGTGCAGCTAGTCTGAAGTACTTTGTAGACTGCAGGGTAGCTGGTGGAGGTGCAGCTAGTCTGAAGTACTTTGTAGACTGCAGGGTAGCTGGTGGATTTACTCCAGGTGGAACTAAAGTCTGATTCAACACTTGATTAGATTTACCATCATTCATCCACATCTGTGAAGTAACAGGTATTAGATACATGGAGTACAAGTACACCATTTACCTCTGAATTGTAGTGGAGTAGAAGAACAAAGTAAAGTAAGTAAAGTACAAATACCTCAATATTGTACTTAAGTACAGTTATTGAGTAAATGTACTTAGTTACTTTACATCTCTGAAGTAAAATGACCTGCACAACGGCCATTTTTCATTTAACATAAAGTACTGAAGAATTATCAGCTGAATATACTTCAAGTATCAAATGCACCTGAAATAGGCTACTGTGTAGATTTGTAGAGAACTGCATTTGTATACATGTACATATCAATATTATTTAGTTTTTCCTTCTTTCTGATTTCATTTTACTTTTCATTTTTGAATTAAATCCTCTCCTTCATTCCCCAAGTTTTCATCATTAACCTGTCTTCCTTGCTTATAATTCAGAAATGAGTAATACTGCTGGTACTTGACTCCTCCTGCAGTGATTCTGAGTATTCAGGACTTTTCAGTGCATTTTTATTTAATTTCGCTTCTTCCAGCTCAGTTCGCCGAGTGACGTCTCACGGGGGCTCTGCAATGACTTTCAAAAGGTGGACAGTTTCTGCTCCTCACAGTGAGTCTCTTGTTTGGAGTTAGAGATGTGTGTGTGTGTGTGTGTGTGTGTGTGTGTGTGTGTGTGTGTGTGTGTGTGTGTGTGTGTGTGTGTGTGTGTGTGTGTAATTAGAGAGTGAGAAAGTGAGCGGCGTGTCAGTAGATTCTTGACAAAGTTGCCGTTGGCAGTGCGGCTCCTCATCATCTCCAGATCGGGATGAAATGAGCCCGTGGGACCGGTGCCCCAGAGTCCCTCAGTAGGCTTAATTTAACAGAGTTAAAATCAATTTCTCTGCTCTCTCCTGGGTCAAATTAACTATCTGCTCCGTATGAAGAAGCACCAACTCCTCGACAGCTCGTCCAGACCCCGGCTGTGTGTGTCTGTCTGTCTGTCGGCTGGCAGAGCGCGTTTCGTTCCTCGTCCAATCTCCGATTTTTAACTTGGAGCGAGAGGCGTCCGCATGGCGCGCTTTCGATCTGCCAGAGAGAGAGAGAGAAAGTGACTGCTGCTCTCCATATCTCCGTCTGTTCTGGATCGCAGTAATTGCTCGTATGTGTTGTGACACACAGCGAAGATGACATCGAGCGTTGGAATAAAACGCTGATGAATATGACTATGAGTGTTGATGTCGACTGCAGTTAAATGGCGGGGTCACGTGTGTGTGTGTGTGTCAGTGTATGTGAAATATTGGTTTGGGAAACAGCAGTGAGATTGCCTCGTCTTTACTCATTTGATAGTTGTGATGAAACATTGTGTAGTCACAGCTTTTAGATTTAAAGCATTGGTCCTCTTAAGGCAGGCCGACGCGCTCTCGAGGCGGGATCCAAGAAAAATACTTCACATACAGTATGTCTAGTATTGGGGTGCGATAACGTCATCAGAACAAATAATTATACTTTAGTTTAAACTGTGACTTAAATGTGGCTTGCAAAAACGGGAACACAGACTCCATTTTCCACATTGCATTTAAAAGTTCAGGTTTTTTGAATGTTGTAGACTGGCGTGTAAGAACACCCATACAAGTATTTGTAAACTAAATATTTGTATGAACTTATCATTTTCACACAAACAACAGGTAGCTACAGTATGTGGATGATTATCATGCTTTGTAGTATGTTGTTTTCATTTTCAAGTCTACATTAAAATGTTTACATATTGACTTCTGTATAGGCTTATTCTCAGATGGAGAAAAGGGTGTTGTTGCCGTGCAGATCTGCAGTCAATTTCTGAACTCAACATAAAATGAATTAACATTCATTTTATGGTAAAATATGTTTTGTTTTTCTCTGTTTAAAACTAAAAGGAGTTTACATTAAAGGTTTTCAAGGACAAATATACTGTAATGCGTGTTTGGAAGTGAGGGCCTGATTTTAAAGTATCTTAAGTGTTTTGTTTGGAAAATGTTTGGCTGATTAGTTTATATATTATTCCTAACTGTCAGTACACGCATCCAAAAAGGAAACATCATGGACAGTCCCAAATCTATGTATTCTTGTTTATACCTTCAACCTTTAAGAAAAGTCAAGTTTATTTGAAATACTTGTCATACTGCTTGGTAGCTATACAGCAATAATAACTTCTCATACTTTTCGTTGATTTTATTTTGTATTTATAATCTAAATCTGGAAAGTATCCAGCAAGTGAAGTATACATTAGCATTGGAAATTCCCCAAGTAAAAGTACCTGAACCTTTTTTTTATTACTTTATAGAACTTGATAAAATGTACGAAGTTATATTCCAACACGAAAACTGGCCAGCTCTGTTGTGATTGGTCAACAGCTTAGCCTATCACATACAATGTGTTGGAGTGCTAGTGAGTGTTCCATAGTGATGTCACTATGTTCCGGAAGTAAACAAAGGAGTCCAATGGAGGTGTTTCAGGCAGGAGGGGGAGTGTGTGGGAGAGAAACTCGAGAAACTCAACACAGGGATTTTAGCCTTTGCAGACCATTTACATGCACTAAAATACTGGCTTCCAGTAACTGCTAGAAGTCACTTCAAGACACTGGTACTAGCGTACCATGTTGCCCCAGCTGGTCGACACCTCTTCTAGCAGAAACAAAGGCTACATTAATGTATTAAATCAATGTTAATCCATGCGTGTGGATGTGGAATTAACGGACGTGACATTGTGCGAATGCGTTCCCAGGCAACAGCTTCGGTTCATGTTAATTTACAAACTCTTCAACTACAACCGTAGTTATATTTAAAAACATGTTAGAAGGCCTCACGAAATACTTTAATGTACATTTAAATTGAAATGTGAAGGAATGTGTGTATAACAAAATACATCGGTCATAAACAAAACCGGAAACAGACGTAGGCAAGATCCTCAGCTCGATGATTGGATGGTTTAGCCGCAAAGCATGCTGGGATTTGGTGTTTATGTGATGTGAAAAAAAAATATTACTTTATTCCGAGTGTGCTTGCTTTTCTCTTTGAAAGTCATCACATAACGGCATTGTAATACACGGTTCGGCTGCATTAAGTATTACATATCTGTCGTAGTTCTCTATTTATAGAGCCCTGCTGAGAAGACTCTAGACAAACAGGAGAACTGCCGCCAAAACTGAAAATGTGACGTGGATCATAAATATATCAGCAATTAAACATCTTACATTTATTTTCACACAATACGTCTCCTTGCAGTATCAACACTAATTCGGCTGACTTTTACATCTGATCCAATTGGTAGATAGGCTGTATTTCCACCATAACGGTGCAGAGCTGATAGAAAGGGACACCTGGTGGTTGAAGCACGTTATTGAATTTTATTATTTTATTATTAGATATTAATAGGATCCCTATAAAGTATATTCATTACTCGTTATTCTCTATTAATAGTTAATTAAAGACTGTATATAATGACTAGTTTGCACATCCCTTTCAAGATTTCAAGATTTTCTAAGCTAAGGTTTATTGACATGTCATATACACAACTACGGTGTAGTTATGCAATGAATGAAACACTTGGGTGACTATTACAAAATAAATCATTATTATATTAATATTGACAATAACAACCGGTCGTCGGGGGAGCATCTGCTTGACCTTTCCGGGTATTTCTCCACTGGTTGGGCCATGTTAACAATACCGTGTAACTGTCATGTTTGACGGGACAAAATCGTGACATCTTCACGTCTCTCAGCATGGTACAGTAAGTCGTCACATGTTCAGATCTTGCCGTGATACCGGGTTGACTAACAAAGGGCTGGCTTATCTAAAGCCAGTTGAGTAGCACTTTAAATGTTTTAGCTCTATGAAACCTGATGTACTTATATGATTCTGTTTTTTTCAAGTTTGTATCTTCTTGGTCAAATGCACTTATTGTCAGTCGCTTTGGATAAAAGCGTCAGCTAAATGTAATGTAATATAATGTTAAACCTACAGAACACACAACAGGACAGGGCAAACCCCCAAAAGCATAATAGGGCCTCTTTAATAACCTCACACAATGACTAGGACTCAAAGTACAAACAAAGAAGTCTTTACTAAATGTAAGGAAACAAAGTAAAACAAGAAATCCCTCTTGAAAAGGAAACACTTAGCAAAGGTATAATGTTTAAGTCTATAAAACGTGGCTCTTGGTACAAACTACATAGTTCTTGGCTTGGAAACGATTTGTTTCTTGACATGGCATAGAACAAGACAAACTGGTACAGGACAAAAGGAGACGAGGAATATTTATAAAAGGGTTAATACGACACAGGTAGCAACAATGGATGGTGGGGCTGATAATCACACAGGAAGTGCATGACGAGACTATATAGACCAGGGGTTCTCAAAGTGCGGCCCGCGGGCCAATGGCGGCCCCCGGAAATGTTTCTGGCGGCCCGCGATAGTTAACGTGACACGCTGAAATGCATGCGTTATATTTTGATCCTCCATGGTTGTATCTAGTAAGAATTAGAATGGAATTTAAGAATGGTAAAACTGCGCCCCCTGGGTTGTCATTCCTAAATTATGAATGACAGCTTGTGGAAAGCTTGCGAGACTACTGGTTGCATGGCAACTAGGCATCTCGCGAATTGCGGTAATTGGTTAGTACAATAAAGAAAGGATTTGTTTTGGAATTATTTTGTGTTCCGTTTTTTCTTGGGCGGCCCTCAATCCCATATTGGGTACCTACATTGGCCCTCACTCATCAAAAGTTTGAGAACCCCTGATATAGACAATAGTAACTGCACCCTAACATGTGAACAACAAGACATGAATCTAAACACGGACTATAAACTAAACATGAACCATAACATAAAGCTGACGGTTAAACATGACGACTAAAACAAGAATGAAACATTTTACAAAATTGGCAATTTCCATGAAAAGTTGACATTTTGGAAGTTATACGGTTTTTACTAAACTCATGTTAAAGGTAAAATATGAATCTGGGGAATAATCAGATTGATGTCAGATTAATGTAGAGGAATAACTGAAATGTAATGAAAGGGCGGTACAAAGTGGCTCAGAATGAAAAGTATCTGGACCTGTAAACTCTCATTTAACACAGCGCTGTAGTTAAAGCTCCCAGCAGCCTCGGAGCCGCGCAGCGATGCGAGATAACTCCCCGTGTCACAGGATGCCTTTTAATAATGGCCCGGATGATAAATTGCTTTAATCAGAGGAGCGGGCTTTTCCTGTAACTTATGATACAGGAAGCTTGTGAAGGGAATTGTTACGCCAAGCCTCATTGAGCATCTTAATGTGAATCTTTACGTGTCCGCAATTAGATTAAAGCTGTGACACGGCCTCCTCGGCTGCTTTTACACTGCGATGGATGGAGGAAGCTAAAAAATGGACGTGTGTGTGAGTGTGTGTGAGTGTGTGGGAGCAGGAGTCAGTGAGCGGATCAATGGGAGTCATTATATGGTGCTTACCGTTTGGCCAGGTCGTGGTGTGATGGATGTGTCGTGGCAGGTGCTCTGCAGATGATGAACTCAGATTTGTTTCTCTTGTCAACAACACGTCCAGACCTCATCTGGTTCAGTGGCCGCCCGCGGAGCCTGAAGGCCTCCTCACGCGCAGCGTTTATGGACAAAACGGCACAAATGTAACCCAAATAATTGATGATTTGGGGACAAGACAGTAGTTTAAACACTGACATGAAGTTTAAAAGGCTTCTAAGAAGTGGATCGATAAGGAATGTGCTTCCTGACGACTGAAATACAGCATTCAAGATTCAAGGCTTTTATTGTCATGTGTACATAGCTACTGAATGTTAGGTCACAGGCTCCTCCAACAGAGCGACACAATACAACAGATCACATAGTACAAGTATATAAAATACAATATAATACAAATAGTGCAGAATAGTTTATATTCAAGTTGGGATATTGATAAGTTGCAAACAGATGAATGTTATGGATGTTCTTTCAAAAGTTCAGGTGTTTAACATTATATTTCTTTGAGTTAACGCTTTTATCCAACGCGACTTACAACAAATCCAATAAACCATAAAGATACATTACATGTTAGCCGCTTTTATTCAAAGTGACTTGTGGGCAACCCCCACAGGAGCAATTTGAGTTGAAGAGTCTCAGGGACACAACGACATGCAGCGGGATTTGAACCTGTGACGCCCTGATCCGAACACCAACGCACAACCCACCGCACCACACGCCTCCCATACAGATACACTCATAACAACAAGAAAAGTGCAGATAATTTCACTTTAAATAAGCCGGACCATTGCTAGTTTCAAATGGGCTAAGCTCTTAAAAAGGAAATGTAAAGGTCAAGGTACAAGAGAAACAATGATAAACAGCAACAAATGTTTTAAATAAAAGATTGGTATATTAAGTCACACATGCATAAACAAATATCAAATAGTGTGAGACCTTTTCATCATGAAAATCCAAAATACTGATCTTTTCTGATTAGCTTCTGTAACTCCTTCAAATGAAACAGAATGTTAACGTCAAGAAGACACCGAGGCTAGCAAGGAGGTATCACCATATAGGAAATGCTAGCCATAGTCAGGACAAAAAAACTAGGCGATTTGAAACATTAACATTTTCATTTACCCTTAAAATAAGGACATGTTGTCTATTTATCCTTTCATATTTACAAAATCCCCATCGTGCTGCACTGAAGAAGACTTAAAACTTGACCCGACGACCATAAACTCATTAGGAAAATGCTCAATGAGCTATTAAATCTCGCACGCCATAAATAAAGGGGAGGCTGAGAAAAAGGCAGCGGTGGGTTCAGAGGGTCGAGAAGCTCTAGTAGTGGCTGGATCCTCTAATCTGATTATCACACTGAATTGCCATTTAATTGGGCTTTATTAGATTACGTTTCACATCAAAGTGTACTCACACAATAGCTGAAAACATCTCGCAGCCATTCAGAGGGTTTTTGAGTAGGGCTGTGGATTGCAAAGAAGTAGAATAAAAGGAAGACGTACAAAAGCATTTCTGCCTGGTTGAAGGTTGCAGAAATGCGATGAAGAGAGACGAGCGGGGGCGGGGATGCAGGTCAAACATGAACCATTCTTTACAGAGATGCAGTATCCGTCCATCAGCTCCTGTTCAGGAGGGAAATCATTTAGTGGAGCTTTTGTTCGACTGAGGGCAGGATGCTGTGTGTGTTTCTGACAGTGAATCACATACATGATCGTGAGCATGGACTGCAGCTTCTAACAAATACTATACTGTACGTTAAATATAGAATATATACTTGTGTTTTATTTTGTTAAAATCGTCTTGTATTTTCTGGAATCACTTCCTGTGTTTGTGATTTCCCGCCTTTTGTGATTGTTTGCCCCGCCCTGATTCTATCCCTCTGTGATTGGTGCAGGAACGAATCCTAAAACCAAGATATGAGTCAGCATTTTAGCACTTCTTGTTCCCTTGTCTCAAAGTAATTGAGATTTTAAAGTTTTGTTCTACGATGGTTGCTAACAAGTGTCGAATGGCGCATTTCCACTACAGCGCGGAGTGCGGTTTAAGCGTGCCGTGCCCGGCCTGTTTTTTTGGTTGTGTTTCCACTTGGCGTAG
The DNA here is from genome assembly GCA_036324585.1 of Champsocephalus esox. Taxonomy (NCBI): domain Eukaryota; kingdom Metazoa; phylum Chordata; class Actinopteri; order Perciformes; family Channichthyidae; genus Champsocephalus; species Champsocephalus esox. The sequence goes on along the minus strand of CM070498.1, from coordinate 7,222,226 downwards.
TTCCGGCTAGCGGGTACTTTTTCACAGTTTTCTGGCTCTCCAAAATCGATGTTCTGAGTATGCTGAGTATGCTAAACTAGTGAGAGAATCGCTGACAACTACAACAAAATGAACATATTTGACCGTGATTTAATTCTAATACACGTTTCTAAATGATGCTGAAGTAACAACATACTGATACCGGTTAGTAAAAACCATGAGTTAACGCTTTGACAAGTCTGCAGACAGACGGCAGGCGAAAAATCTTTTAAAATGCGTGTTTTCTGAATGGAGATCGGCTAAGCTAACGCAGTATATGCTCCGACCGTCCACACTCACAACAACGGCCTACACACATAAATAAAGCAGCGACTGTATTCTCCATGACACAGGCAGTCTGTGGTTTGTACTTGTTTAACTTTTGTCCAGTTTCTGAACAGATACGAGGAGCTGTGAGCTCTGAGGGCTAACAGCTAACGGCTGTGTTGGTTTTGTGTTTCGCATTGAAGATGACGTCACGGCTCCACCCACTGCGTTACTATAGTTACTGCCCCAGTTCCTAAACTGTAATGGAAACGCAGCATAAAGTGAGCCTGGCCTACCAAGGCCTAACTATACCGTATAAATGAGACAACTAAACGTCATCACGCCCAACATTAGCCGCCTTTAGCTTAGCAGTGGTGACGTGAAGTCATGTGACCGTGCTGTAGGTCCTTTATAGCCCAATATTAGCCACCTTTAGCTTAGCGGTGGTGACGTGAAGTCATGTGACCGTGCTGTAGGTCCTTTATAGCCCAATATTAGCCACCTTTAGCTTAGCGTGGTGACGTGAAGTCATGTGATCGTGCTGTAGTTCCTTTATAGCCCAACATTAGCCGCCTTTAGCTTAGCGTGGTGACGTGAAGTCATGTGACCGTGCTGTAGTTCCTTTATAGCCCAACATTAGCCGCCTTTAGTTTAGCGGTGGTGACGTGAAGTCATGTGACCGTGCTGTAGCTGCTTTGCAGTTGCGTTTTTATATGTACAAAAGTGGTGGGGCACGAGCAACTTAGATGCTTCTGGTGCTTTATAAACACGTAAACAAATAGCTGAAGGCTATCCATGGTTCCGATAGAGTAAGGTGACCAGATTTTCAAAATTAAAACCGTCTCCTGCTATCACCCTGAAGTGAAATAAGTATTTAATTGACTTCAAATGACTCTTTGATTATGGACAGTTTCCAATAAATAATAATCTAAATATAGATGGACAATAGATCTAATTTGAGATTCTAAACCGCATACATTTTAAATTGTGCTTCAGAAAGTAATGTTATTTTAGGAGTGTTGTGAGATGGTGTCAACATCAATTGAAATTAGTCACCCAGTGGAAATATCAGATATGTCTTTGCATACTTACATTTTACATTCACTCAGTTATAATGTGGTAGTTATACGTAGTTTGGAAAACACAGACACTCATCACGAGGTCACAATATCAATCGGTCCAGCAGAGCAATGGCCTAGAGGCAAAACACAGCAGAAGATACGACACAAAATGAACTTACCAAAGCTGAAGTAGACGGTCGACTTCATTCATTTTCTTTCCGTTTTACTGATTTTAATCGCTATACGCTGCTCTCTCGTCTCCTCTTCACAAACAACTACTATTTTCGCGGCACACGTACTTACAGCCAATCAGCTCTCTCGTTATGAGATGACGTTCGGTAGGTATGTCAGCACATGGTGATTATCTTGTTGCCGCACATATTGAATAGAAAAAGACTCAGAGCATGCTCAGTTGAGTTTTTACAGCAACTATTCACTTAGACAGTGACAGTGAGGGGCTAGATCGGGGCTTGACCCACGTCGCTCAAAACGGCTCAATCGGCACTAATTAGAAGAACACAGACTAAAACAGCAACGTACAGACGATTAAACATGATCGTCTGCCCTCCTGTTTTGTCAATGTGAATAGTTTCTGTCTTCCCGTCGATGCTTCCTGCCCTTGAATCTTGATTATCCTGTTTATCTTGTTGATTTGGTACCAGTGTTTCTCTACCAGCCTATTGTATTCCTATGTTTTGTATAGCTTTCCTGCTCCCTTAGTGTTTTCCAGCTTTACATTACAGACACTTTTATCCAAAGAGACTTACATACTCAATACTGTGGGCAAATCCTCACAGGACATGACGACATGCTGACTGCAGTGGGGTTTGAACATGTGTCCATCTGATCCCCAGACCAAGGCCTATCCACCGCGCCACACGCCTCCACATACATTCATCAAAGCTTGCCTTTCTTTACTTATCGCTGCCACCATTATCTTCTGGCCTGCTGCTTCCAAACCCCATAACAGACCCTTCACCAGGAGAAATCAGAAACCCACCGACGGCTGGCTTTTATCCTGTAAGACGGCCATTTATTGTACCCAGATGAAAGCTGCAGAGCGTTATGAAACGGCTTGGTCCACCCGCAGACTGAAGGAGCGACATGCAGCGAGGATGGAGAGGCCATTTTGTGCTTTTTGGAAAGGCACTTTAACAGCAGCCGCTCTGAGTGCTTTTATCCTTACGCCACTACAGCCTGGCCATTTGTTCTGACCTTGATAAATGGTTTTAAAGGTCTGTGTGTGTGTGTGTGTGTGTGTGGTGTGTGGTGTGTGTGTGTGTGTGTGTGTGTTAGAGAAATTGAGATGTTCCATGGAAATATGTAGTAAGCAGCCCCTGTCGGCCAGGCGTGGATAAGGGGAAAGCTATTTGGGAGGACGGGGGCACAATCCAATTTGTTTGTTCACACTCCAGCAGAGCCAGATCAGAACAATTGATACATTAGGACTGGTTTTAGAGAGCAAATATGGCAGAGAGCGAGGCAGGAGATGAGGGGAGCAGGACTATATATTGCAGAGAAGTGCTTCAAGAGTAAATGTACCTCACGGGCCATTGCACAGGGAGCACTATGAAAAAAATTGCTTTATTCTCCGAGTTATCAATAAAAGTCGGTCTCTGTAGCTCGCCGTCTAATTTTGGCGGCAGGAATCTTTTGTTACCGTGAATTTGCAGTTGCTAAAAAATCTGCACTTGTGAAGGTTCATTCAACACTCCGAGATAAATGCGCTCCAGGAGAGCGATGCCTCTCACAATTTGAAAAGCCACCGGCGTGCTGTAACATCCAAATCCTTCAGACTTGAACATGTCATCTGCAGCGACAAAGGAAATAAATTAGGAGAATACAATGTCCTTAAATGACAATGTGGCTCGGGAGAGGGGGAATAGAAAAAGACGATGCTATCTGAGGAGAGGACACAGTCTGGCTCTGCAGAGAAAAAGGGACAGCTGTTATTTCCTATTCAGATGCTGGATCCCCTGGCCTGATAATGTCTAATAACTCGCCATAAATTAAATCTGCCGCATCAGTGCGCCCGCAACGGCGTCCTCTCGGATAGCTAGTGAGGTTCCATGTCTCAAAACGAGATTTTGGCAAACCATTATGGAGGGCTGTAATCATTTTTCCTTTTTCTATTTAATTTGTTTAATAGGATTATTCATGAGGCGATGATGACACACTGGACCTTGTGCGGCTGTACAAATACAAATACGCATGTGATGACATTTGAGCTTTAACACACCCTCGGATCAGTGTGTGTGTGTACTAAAGTATTTGGCAGATTTTTTAAACCATGAAAAAGCCTCGGTGGAAACACATTGTGACAGCATTCCGCTTCTTTAACGCGATGCATTCCCCATAAGATGTGTTTCATATATTTTTTTTAGATATACAGAGTACTGGCCCCTAACATTTCTCTTTAACTGAACCATTACCTTTTCTCAGTACAGTAGGCGACTTCTTTCTATTAGGTGTGGGTATTCACAGTAAGTGGCAGGTAAAATGGGCCAATTTCCCGCGAGACGAGGCGAATATCTCACCTACTTCAGGTCCAAATGTGCTGCCGTTCGGTTGGAAATACGACTGGAGAATCACTTTTTTATGCGGTAGTCATTTCATATATTCATATATTTCATATCCAGATGTAATACACTTTTACTAATTGTATTTACGCAGTCTCAGTGTCTCCATTAGTCAGAAAATACATATTTTTCTGAAGCAGGTGCCATTTAGGTTAAGTCCTTTTTCACACCTTTCCTTCACCTCGTGACGTTTTCCATCAAGGTTGCAGAATTACATGTTTTACCTTCAGGAACTTGAACGCATCACCTGGAAAATGCTTGAATGTAAGAGGCTTCAAGGAAGGACATTTATAAACATATATTATCCGTCAATGATATTTCACATGACTGAATTGTGAGTTTTCTTTTACTGCATGATTGTACGTCCTCTGAGCTCTTGCCTTTCAAAGTGACTTATCGTAAAATCATGAATTCACTTATAAAATATCCGCGATTTTCATGTGTTTTTTATGTTCCATTTGAAGTCCAGAATACTGTTTCTGTGTTTAATATGGCCTGGTTACCCCATGTTTAATGTCACAAAGCTTTCAAACCACTACTTCCTAGGCAGCGTTTAAAGAAATGCAGATTTACACAGAGTAAGGTCTCAACATGTGAAGACCAAACCACGATATACAAGCCGCCAGCTAAACTTTACCTAATTCAATATCTATTGCTAACAAAATAAAATGGATAGATTGTTTTCATACGAGACTGAGGAAACCTATTTTACCCTCTGGATGTTTTCCTGTAGCTTCATACGCGAAAGACAGCACATTTTAATCCGACAACAGCTGTCATTTTCACAGAGGCTTGTAAGGAAATGTAATGCCGAGATATTTTACTGATGTAGTTTAATTTAAGGAGAAATTATGCCTTTTAAATGAATCAACGTTTTAAACTGTGTTAAAACCAACCGAGTGAGCACTTTTTCAATCATTCTGGAGCGCTTTTCGGTTGCTTGTTTTAACAGAAATATCAGTTTTGACCAACATGTTTGTAGTTAGTATAAATGGAGTATAAGATTTGTGGTCGTGCGTCAAAAAGTCCTCAGTTACTGATGATAGCATGTCACTTTATAAAGCACAGACGCGCCTCTGTTAGCCAACACTCACCTATATATATATATATATATATATATATATAATTACTCAAAGCCTCATTTATTATGAATTATAATTGAAAACTTCAAATGTTGCCACAACGACGACTTTTATACTGTTGCAGATTAAAATAACCTATATTCAATATGCTTTGTTTAATGTCATTAATTCAAGTTCAAACATGCAATACAAGATTATAATGCTATATGTGTAATGGGTAAATAGTACGTCAATGTGTAGAGAAAATGTGTAGAGGCCATGTGTGTGCACGCAAAGAGGCCCTTTTATGCTACATTTCAGGTTCCTTTGGGGAATGTGTGCCTCTGTGACATGGGATTTTAGACTTTGCAGACCATATACTTTCACAAAAACCTATATAACACACTACAGGAGAGGGAAACCCCCTCGCTGCACCCGCACTGCGAGGGGGACCCATCAGCAACAACACGTGGGTTTGCTATCCTGGCTCCAAGATGCTGACATCAGGACAGCAGAACGCTACACACCTTCCGGCGCAGACTGGAAACTCATCTCTTTCGAGCAATACAATTACTAACAAAGCACTTATATACAAACAAAGCACTTATATTTAACAAAGGACTGGCTTATCTAAAGTCAGTTGAGTAGCACTTGAAATCTGATGATGTTTTCTTCAAGTTTGTGTCTTCCTGGTCGAATGCACTGATTGTCGCTTTGGATAAAAGCGTCAGCTAAATGCAATGTACAAAGTATATTAAAGATAATAATGTCATGTACTTAAGACTTGCATCAACATGCCACAACTAAATATTAATGTCAACTCACTGATGTTGTTGTTCTTATGATGAGAGACTTCAAAACATCTATATTTAATGTCCTTTCTTCTTCCATTCTCCTGTAGATATACAACTAATAGTACAGTCTGCTGCATCAGTAAAAAACAAAGTCAAACCAAAGCAAGAGCCCTTTTTATTTCTCCCCCTCTCTCTCTCTGCTTCTTCTTTGTGTCTCTAAGTAACACTCAAAATAAAAAGCCACTTAATCCATCTTCCCCTGCACAAAGCTTCTTTTTCCAGGCAGCCGAGATGCTAAAGTACATAAGTCTGCGGCGGCGACGAGTCATCCGGATACAGAAGAATCTGTCTTCATCATTCTCCGGGCACCATTGATCTGCAGCACTCTGGAAAGTATTTATTATGAAAAGTCTCATTTTTTAAGCGATCCATTTAAAAGTAGCAGCGGCCATAAATCACGCTTGAATCGGAGCAAATCAGAGCGCACCCCCACTGGAATCCATTATTTCTATTATATCAGCTCTAAGTGGACATAACAGCTTAATCTAGTATCGATCTGAGCGTGTGCTGGTCATCCCATCCAATCCCAGTTTGATATCTGAGAGGCTCGCGTCTGCTCCCCCTTTAAATAATCAGAGCGAGCTCGGCTAACTCCTTCCTCATTAGAAAGCAATAAATAAGGTCTGTGTGTGTGAGGTCTAATCCCGGCTAATACTCAGTTTAATACGAGAGAACTTGCAGCCCTGGTAATTAAGTGAGCAGCCGTCTCTTCTGATGGCTCTCATACACACGGGCATCAATTATTGAAGTGCCGTTCAAATAAATAATGAAGTCGATTGCAGCATTTTAGACGTGGGCGGGAGGTTCAATTATGCATGAGCTCAATATTTGTAAGTGTAATAGGAAGTAAGTGTGGTGGTGTTTAGACCGCGCGGAAATAAATCCCCCACCCACCGCTATTAGCCAGCTTTAATTTAAGAGGGGGACAACTCCAGAGTGAAAGTCGACAGCAGATATCAGAGGAAGTGTATAATAGACCCTGCTTCAATCGGTTCAAAGCTTATCGACAACATCTGAATGTTTCATCCATGTATTTTTCCTTTTAATGCTTATTTTATTAGATTTTCTTTTTTAATGCTTAATGTCTTTCATTTTTTGTAAAGCACTTTGAATTGCCTTGCGTTGAACAGTGCTATATAAATCAACTTGCCTTGCCTTGCCTTGCCTTGCCTTGCCTTGCCTTGCCTTGCCTTGCCTTGCCTGCTTGCCTTGCCTGATCAGTCTCCATTAGCTTTAGCATGTTAGCAGGGAATAGCTAATAAGAAAACGTATTTTGCCATTGGACCAAAACATTTCCACTAAAATCTGACCATTGTTTTAAGTAAGAAAGATTACAATCAGCATTGATTACCAGGACATATTACTGTGAATATACAGTAGCCTATAATATTTATTTACCTTATTATTTGCCCAATTTGTATGTCTTTGTGTAAAGCCGCCTTGAGTCCTTTGAAAGGCGCTATATCTATTATTATTATTACATGTTAGACGCTTTTAACCAAAGCGACTTACATACTCAACACTGTGGGCAATCCCCACAGGAGCCATTTGTGTCTTGCCCAGGGACACAGCGACATGCTGACTGCAGTGGGGTTTGAACCTGTATCCCACTGCGCCACACGCCTCCCTACACTACATACTAATGTTGGATAGAAAAAGGGTATAGAATAATAGTCAGGCTAGGATAATGGATTACATTATTATGTTATCATGATACCAAACAACGGGTTACAGTGTCCCCTTACAGTTCTGTTAAAAAAGGGATAATGGATAACTGTTACATTGCAAACAATTAGGATTACGTGCAGGATAACAATACATTTTAGAGAAACAAGTCTTGAATAAATCATAGCCAGTTTGTCATTATGGCCACTCGTTCAATTCCAATAGATGTGCTATTAATTAATTTTATTAATTAATTTAAATTTTTTATTAATTTTCTCTCTGGCCTTCATTTAGACAACTTTTATCCTTTATCTTATTTTTCAATGCAGTAGATGGACAACAGATACATTTAACAAAAATATTTGTTCGCCTTTAATTAATGCAACTAGTAAATTACTAGTCTGTAGGCCTAGTCTATAATTTACCTTGAATTCTTATAGGCTACTGCATTCAGACGCAACTTTCTCTTGCTCACCACTTGGTTTAGCGCAGAGTAAGCTTTGTGTCCATGGTCAAGTTACCTGCTAGCTTGCGGCGTTACATTCAGGGACTACAGATGAAAAATAGCCTCTTGGCTAACTCTGGCACATGTACAGAAATGTTCATTAATGTTCCTGTTAAATAAAACATGAATAAATAAACAGAGAGCAATTTTACTTTAAGATTGGTTCCCACAGGTTCCCAAAGAGTCCCATGATTAGATTACCATAGGTTTGCATTCTCATGGGTCCTGAATTGAAGAACAGATGTGCGTAGTGAAGGCTGCTGGACAAAAACCCAGAGGTGGATGGACCAATGAGGTTCTGATATATGTTATGGGAACTTATTCTGAATCTGTTGCTGGTAGTTGTTTGTCCATGCTGGATGGGATTGTTTATTGTAAGACATTTCAGTTTTGAGCCCTGTCCTAATGCTAGAGTCAACAAAACCCAACTAAGTTTGGATAGATTGGCTTCACAACAAGAAACAGCATGTACATAATTTAAAAGGATCAGTGGACAACGCCTTGCTCAGGCCAAAAGGAATCAACTATGGGCCATCGTCTTCTGACTGGCCATAAACAGCGTGACCACATCACCCCAATTCTGGCTTCATTGCACTGGCTTCCAGTTCGGTTCAGAATAGATTTTAAAATCCTTTTATTTGTTGTCAAAGCCGTAAATGGGCTGGCTCTATGTAGCCGAACTCCTCCATCGCTACACCCCAGGCAGAGCCTTAAGATCTGCTGATCAGCTGCTGTTGATCGTGCCTAAGACCAGGCTTAAAACCCGAGGGTACCGATCATTCGCAGCGGCTGGCCCCAGGCTCTGGAACATTTTGCCCCTCCGTGTGAGGTCGGCCCAGACCCTGGGGGTTTTTAAATCAATACTTAAAACTCACTTTTTCTCTCTGGCCTTTTAGGCTTCTCTTATCAAGAATAACTTTTACCCAATACCTTTTTCCTCTCTAACCTCTTGAGTTGTATTAGAGGGAAACGGTTTGGAGAGTGGCTTAGATAGGCCGGGGAGTGTTACGATTCGTAGACACAGCGTACCTCCCTATCTCTCATCAATTTCCAACTAAGGCTCCAGTGGGGACCTTGTTCCCTGAGTGTGCCTCTCCACCTGTTTCTTACTCTCTTACTTGCTACCCTTTGCCCTCAACCTATTCTAAGGGACTGCTTGTTCTTCCGTCTGTCTGTCTGTGTCTGTGTATTCTCTTGTTCCGATTAACCCACATTTGTTCTTGTTTTGTATCTATATCTACGCCGGGATCCGGAGTCGAGGCTCATCCTCTTGCTGTAGTCCTGTGTCCTGGATCCTCTATCCCGAGTTCTGGATTAAGTCGTGGACTTCGGGTCGTGGCTGAACCTGTCTCTGCCGTCCTGCCTTGGGTCTCGTCATGCTGCTTCCCTGATGGCTTCCTCAGGATTGTAGCTGACCTCCTCATGGATTCATCTTCTCATTACAGACACATGCATTTCCTAACATTCGGTCTATATGCTGTGAAATGTATTATCTCTTCGATTTACACACGGTATCTATTGCACGTCTGTCCGTCCTGGGAGAGGGATCCCTCCTCTGTTCCCTGAGGTTTCTCCCATGTTCCCCTTTAAACTGTGGGTTTTCTCTGGAAGTATTTCCTTGTACGATGTGAGGGTCTAAAGGGTGTCGTTTTTTCTCATACTGATATTCTGAACAATCTGTGTTGTTGTATTTGCTGTAAAGTGTCTCTACTGTAGGCTATTCTTATTTTATGTACAGCACTTTGGCTCGACCAAAAATCGTTTATAAATGTGCTCTATAAATAAAACTTGATTTGATTTGATGGGCGAAAGAGTCAAGTATTCAATAAATAAAAGCCAAACCTTTCAGTCACTAGACCTTGACTGAAGCTAATAGTAGACAACAGGAAATCCCCAAGTGTATAATGACATACATCACAGCTGTAATGGTAGTTTGCAGGGTCCATATAGACAATACCACATATCACAAGAACTGAGGATACATCTATACAAAAAGCAATCAGGAAATACATGCCAATAAAATGGAGGAAAATATTGCCCCAGGTGTAGTTACTGTACCTTACTCCCTTCAATCACATCTATAAACTCCACCTATGGAGGGATGCTCATAAAGAATCCACATGTAGATCCCCTGGCTATAAGTCTGTAATATATGAATCCAATAAAGGTTCCTTTGTTTCTCCCTCATGGCGAATGTACATGTTCAACACTCTGAAAGCAAAGAAGAAACAGAGAGAATATAAATGAAACTAATGAAAGACATTTTAATCTGCTGTAAAGTTGTTCAGATGTGTATTTTGTATATTTTGATGGATAACAGATTACTGATGCTTTCAGATGTGCTTTCTTTGAGTGTTTCTTCAAAGATGCAATAACACACTTTACGTCTGTAGAAATTACCCTGCCAAATCAATATTCAGTTGCAAACATTGAAGGAATTAAACTAACATGTTTGATTCAAGTCAAGAATGGGTTGTGCAACAAAACCTACGATTGTTCCACGATAAAGTGGACTAAATGCATGTTTCATTTCTTTTTGTTGTTAGCTTGTTAGCTACTGGCAGTGGCTGACATAAGGGCAGTTAGCTTGTTTCATTTGTTTGCATTGTTTGTTAGCATGTTAGCTGGTAACTAGCAGTGGCTAATATCATAAGGGCAGTTAGCATGATGTCTCTGTTGTGGTTGGTGTTTGTTAGCTTACCTGGCAGTGGCTGACATGGTAAGTGCAGTTAGCTTGTTTAATTTGTTTACGTTGTTTGTTAGCATGTTAGCTGGTAACTAGCAGTGGCTAATATCATAAGGGCAGTTTAGCTTGTTCCATTTGTTTGCATTGTTTGTTAGCATGTTAGCTGTTAACTAGCCGTGGCTAATATCATAAGGGCAGTTAGCATGATTCCTTTGCTGTGGTTGGTGTTTGTTAGCTTATATGGTAAAAGGGTTAGAATTGATTCATTTGTTTGCATTGTTTGTTAGCATGTTAGCTGGTAACTAGCAGTGGCTAATATCATAAGGGCAGTTAGCATGATTCCTTTGTTGTGGTTAGTGTTTGTTAGCTTATATGGTAAAAGGGTTAGAATTGATTCATTTGTTTATGTTGTTTGTTAGCATGTTAGCTTGTAACTAGCAGTGGCTAATATCATAAGGGCAGTTAGCATGATTCCTTTGCTGTGGTTGGGGTTTGTTAGCTTACCTGGCAGTGGCTGACATGGTAAGTGCAGTTAGTTTGTTTAATTTGTTTACGTTGTTTGTTAGCATGTTAGCTGGTAACTAGCCGTGGCTAATATCATAAGGGCAGTTAGCATGATTCCTTTGCTGTGGTTGGTGTTTGTTAGCTTATATGGTAAAAGGGTTAGAATTGATTCATTTGTTTAAGTTGTTTGTTAGCATGTTAGCATGTTAGCTTGTAACTGCAGGGGCTGGCATGGCAAATGCAGTTTGTGTGTTTCATTAGTTTATGTTGTTCGTTAGCTTTGCGCTTGTAGTGGCAGAGGGCGCAAATGGCTGTCAAACATACCGTAACATACCATGTGGTGGGATTTGTTTTGGTACATAGTGAAAGGAAGCTCCAGGGTTACGTTTATATAAAAACAACTGCGCACTTGGTGTCAAAACATTCACTTTGCTGTGGCTAGCTCTTGCTTCCCCTATGCTAATGCTAACTCTCGCTTTCACGATGCTAATGCTAACTCTTGCTCTCTGTGCTGATAGTCTGCTATGAATTGGAGGTTTCAGGTTTCTTTGTTAGCATTTGTATATGAGAAAAGCAATCTAGGTTGCCTGGTGAACGTTTGAATCTCAGACAACATGGAAACTGCACCAACATCTCCCTATACCCCACCCATCCTTTAACCTTTTAGAGTATTTTATGAATTGTACAGTGTCCTTGGGTGTCTTGATAGGCACTCACACATGCACGCACGCACGCACACACACACACACACACACACACACACACACACACACACACACACACACACACACACACACACACCTAGGTTAGTTCCTGTCAGTAATGGCCTCATACCTCCCTCCTCCGTCTCATCTATAAATAGGCTGAAGCAGAGCGTGAAATGAAAAGCAAGAGAACAGCATGAAATGAGACCAAAGTTGGAAAATGGACATATTTATCCTTTTGTTTTTTGAAGAATGCCGCGGAAAATAATGGCACAATTTTAACATAAAGCCATGCAATCTTCACAAACACTGCTGGTATTATGCTCATATTTACACCCTGCTCTTGTTTTATGCTGTGAAATAATGGATCATTGTCACCGACTGATGTACGACGGACAGAGGTCTGCCGGTGTTTCAGTGTGATATGTAAATGGGAAACATCATGGGGGGAAATAACAGGAATTATCCGTAAACAAGCAAAATGTTGAAATATTTTACTCACTCAGCCAAAGATAAGAGTCTGGTTTTTCCGCAACTGTAAATATATGACATTGTTTTTCTTGTATTTGGTAATGACCATTTGGTTAACTGTTAGCACTCGAACCATGACCCAATTCAAATGATGGGTCTTTCGTGAGTGATGTTTATTGCAATTACTATATTCCATTTTCTGATTTTTCCATAATTTCCAAAAGTATGATTTAAAAATCCATCAAAGTTTTCAGAAAAACTTATAAACACAACTTTCTTGTGTACATATTATATTGTCCTTGAAACCAGCAGTGCAGTACCTTTGTTTTTGTAAACCCTAGACTTCTCCATCATCAGGACAAACTAATCTTATCTGGTTGAGATCTTGAACATCATTGCTTTGACTTCAAATGTGAAATGTTGCTTGTGATGGTATGAGTACGCACCGAAACTACCAAACATTATCTGTTTCCAGCATCAGCGGTGTGGAGCTTTTCTTCTGATTTATAACTCTGTAAACTGAACGTCTTTCCGTTTTAACTCTGGGAATCGTTGGAAATCGTTTGTCATGTTGGACACGACCCAGACTAAACGGCACATCAGAACATGACAGTAATCATTCATGGCAAATTGAAATTCATATTAACTGCAGCCCTGATTTAATACCCAGAATATTCTGATTACTTCACATCTGCCATTGTGTGAAACCCATTGTTTCCATTCAGCCGAGCTCTCCAAGTGCACCATGGGAAAGTTCATCCGCACAAGGTTACCCCACAATTGATCTCAGACAACATGTATTGTGTGTGACCGAGCGTTCAATAGCATTAACAAAAGCCTCACACAATACACCGGTTCATTCTGCAAACCACCCGACTGCAGCATCACACACACCGCGGTCCTTAGAGGTGTGTGTGTGTGTTTGTTTGCATGTCAGTGTGTGTGTTGGGACACAATTAAAACGTCCTCTTGGCGGCGAGTGCCAATGCATCAACCTGATGACAGTGGACAGGCTGTTTGCTTTGCTGCCGCTGATATCGAGCTTAATGATGTTGTCCTTCATTGCCGCCGCTGACCTGCCCATCAGTGATGCGTGGCAGCTGGTTTTCAATTGGGACGAGTTGTGTGTGTGTGTGTGTGTGTGTGTGTTCAGGCCGATTGAACCGCTGCTTGGACGCCGAGGTGCGAAGATGCCAGCAGGGATTTTTGTATCCCAGCAGCCAGAAACAGATCATGGTGTGTTTGACAAGCAGAGCTGCGGGAAGGGATGGTGATAGATGCCAGGGCCACATTCTGCAGAGGTACGGTCAGAGTAACTTCACTGTGGAGAAAAGCCTCCAGGAGCTGCAGTTGATATAACAGTCTCTTTATTTTCGTGATAAACTGCCTCCCAGTGAAAGGGTCGGAGTCAGAGGAAGAGGAAGTGGAACTGCTGGATGCTCCTCTGATGCAGCCAGGCAGCCGTGCGTGCTACTAAATTACCCAGCAGACCACCCTCAATTTATCTGCTTCATACTTTTAATAACTTAAAATGACCTTAATCATCCAGGTGGATTCTTTCCAACATGCCAACGGTTTTTAAATCAAAATAAATCAGCATTAAGTCTTGAAAAGGTGCTTTAAGGCTCCATTAAATGTCCAACAATTAGTATATATTTTAAATCAAGGTATCCTCAAGTCAACTAAGATTTCTCCCTATCTTTCTTCTTCTGCTGTTCCCATTAGTGTTTACTTCCTCTCTGTCTCCTTCTGCTGTTCCCTTTAGTGTTTACTTCCTCTCTGTCTTCTTCTGCTGTTCCCTTTAGTGTTTACTTCCTCTCTGTCTTCTTCTACTGTTCCCGTTAGTGTTTACTTCCTGTCTGTCTTCTTCTGCTGTTCCCTTTAGTGTGTACTTCCTATCCGTCTTCTTCTGCTGTTCCCTTTAGTGTTTACTTCCTCTCTGTCTTCTTCTGCTGTTCCCTTTAGTGTGTACTTCCTGTCTGTCTTCTTCTGCTGTTCCCTTTAGTGTTTACTTCCTCTCTGTCTTCTTCTGCTGTTCCCTTTAGTGTTTACTTCCTGTCTGTCTTCTTCTGCTGTTCCCTTTAGTGTTTACTTCCTGTCTGTCTTCTTCTGCTGTTCCTTTTAGTGTTTACTTCCTGTCTGTCTTCTTCTGCTGTTCCCTTTAGTGTTTTGTGATGGATAAAAAAACTTGTTTTCCACAGTGGACGTTAAATTAACCGGACTCCATTCTGCGGATTGATATGTCTGCACATAGACCCCATGACCATCCAACGGCCTGTTGTCCTTAGCAACGGTCTGTGAGTGAAAATTAAGAGACCTCTGGAATATGCAAATTGAATCATAATTGATCATAATCAAGTATTCAACTAAGTAGTGTTATAATATATTATATATCGTTCTTATTTGGAAACCATCCGAGCAGATGTTTGTGAGCTCAGCCAGTCAATAAAAAAGTGCTGAGAGGTGCTGCTGGGTTTGAGCACCTGGGTAATTCTTCAACAGGAAGTTAAGTTCGGACATAAAACCTTTATGAAAGAATCCATTGTGTGTGTGTGTGTGTGTGTGGTGTGAGTGTGTATTTCTGCTGTGTTCACCTCTCAGACTGAAGAAAAATGACTTACACCAGATTGTTGATAAATGTGAGTGTGTGTAAATGTCTCCTAATGTATAGTCAGCATAACTGACTCTGAATTATTCCTTCTTTCATTACACTAATGGCTCAGCAGAACGCCGCGCAGTCGATTCAGACACGGTGTGAGGAGAGAGAGGAAAGGAAATGATTATATTTTCAGCAGGGTTTCACACACAGGTGGAGAAAGGGCAAACTCTCAACTGGTGACGTTCATCAGCCGCTGTTGGAAAGGTCGCGCCGTGTCTCTCGACGTGCACCCGAAGGCGTTTTTTCCCCCGCTGGGGGCCCCCCACCTCTCATCCAAACCCCCCCCCACACTATGCTTTTAAAAGCCCCCGTGGAAGAGAGGCTGCTGAAGCGACTAAAAAGCATGTTCACACACAGCGGCCGTTTAATATCCTCATTCAGAGAGTTTGCTGATGACTCCACGCCGTTATAGTGAAAAGCCACATTTAAGCTATGACCGCGCAGCTGCATAACTCATCGAAATTTCGTCCAAATTGCAATATCGAATACTGCTTAATTGAATCGCAGGAAGCACAATATTTGTTAAAGGCTAAATAATAAGTATGTTGGTGCTGCAGGGATATGCGGGCCGACAAATTATATTATTCAAGCACCAAAAATCACAGTATGACCTTTAAAATCAATTTGATTCATTGTTGGATGAGAATAATTTATTCACAAAGTATCATTCCCTTCTATATCGTAATTGCAATATCAGTGAAAATAATCAAATTTAGTTTTCTTCTTTCTAAATTATGCAGTAGACAGTTCACTTGTCGTTTCGTTTTATTTGAGGCAGTTGGCTTTAAATCAAACCCAAATATGTCCACGCTGAAATTAAAGATAATTCCTCAGTGAGAAAAACTCCTTCTGCAGGGAAAGCCTTTGCAGACCATTTACATGCACACAATTTACATTTCTGGACAGGGAAAACCCCCTCAAAAGCAAAATAGCTTTTACTGCGACCCTTTTTTTACAGTAACATGTTTGGAAAAATCAAAACACAACCACCTCACCGTTGACCTATTTCACCATCTGCTGATGCCGGTTTTGTTTCTCCAATTCAGCATGAGTTCAAATCAGTCACTTTGTCCAGGCTGAACGATTACGACTTTGCCTCAGTGGGACGTGTGATAATATATGGACCCGCCTGACGACATTAATAACAGTCACTGAGTTTCTTTGTGCTTACATCATGTTCTGCAATCTCGGCAGAAAGTCCGCCAAACACATTTAATCCATACATCACCGAGATCATGTCACCCGGAGGTAAAGTGGGGCAGAGGTGTGATGTGTCACTGGGAGACTTTATTCAGACTTTTAACCTCCACAACAACAAGGGAAGACATCAACATATACCTACTATTAACGATACAAGAGAAGCAAATGTATATCATCATTTTAATGTGTTTATGGTACAATAATTGCACGACAACGATGACCTGCGTGTAACAACAAAAGACCAAACGAGAAAAAGGTATGTTTACATAAAAAAAACGTTTGTACGAGGACAAAGGCAGTGTTGGAAGAAGTCTTCAAATTTGACTTAAAATAAGAAATGAAATTGTAAAAATAATCTATTACAAGTAAAAGTCGTCAATTCCAAATTTTACCTATAAGTGAAAATCTTAAAAGTCAAACAAAATATATCGTAAAAGTATTGGCATCAAAATATAATTAGTACCAAAAGTCGAAGGTATTATAAATGTCAGATACATGTCGTGAAGTAAATATTGGCTTACTAAAGGTTGAGTACAAGTAGGGCAGGTAAAGAATAAGTACCTCAATACTGTTCCATAGTAGCCGACAGTACTTTAGTCAACGTGCTTGAGACGCTTTTTGTTCAGTAAAATGTTTAATTAAAAGTTTGTCTCCACTTTTATCGTAGCTTACCTCACTGAGGACCTTTATTGCAACCCTGTCTCCTAAACATTACGTTCCCACAGAACTAAACTGCATTCTCAATTACGTTTAGCGAGAAACGCATTTTCTCCCACGTTACGTTTATTTTCTACATATCTTTGCCATTTATTGTCTTGCTTATAATAATGAGAATAGTCATTTATAAATATCATTTTAGAGCGCACATTTGAAATCGAGAATCGGGCTCGATATATGGATGAATTAAAATCAGTAGGCGAGGCTGTAATTTCGCCGGCTGTTACTCTCATGAGCGAGGCGGAACATAATACTTTTAACATGACACAAAGCTGCGGAGTCGTTTATTGCAGCTCAAACATTAAAACACATCCAGAGTTCAGTGTTTCTGAACTTCCTCTAAGAAGAAAGGACAGTAACAGAAGAGCTCTGTGGCTTCAGGCTTGATCGCCGTTCAAATGACAGCGTTGGTTTCCCCAAAAGTGGGCGGGGCTGTAAAGTGACGTAGATTTTACTCTCATCTATGATTCAAAACCATTCTATTTATTCTAGCGTAAATTACATGCCAGTGTTTTATCTTATGTTTAACTGGGAATGTTTTCATGTTCGCTGATTGGATGTTTTAGCCGCAATGCACATTGGGATATGGTTGTTGGAGCTATATGTCTCTTTATATTATTTAATAGTTTAACATTTATTTTCTTTATTTTCAGAAGTTAAAGTAGTTTCTATGCTTTTATTTTGAAGGCATGTGTTGGGCACTGGGTGATTAGAGCACCTGGTGTAATGGTATATATTGGAGACAGGTGGGTGGTAGGAGCCAGAGCACTAGTAGGCAAACGTTTTTTTACCAGGGTGTTTCAAGCTACACAAGGGAAAGCCATAGGAAAGGCTTAAGGAACGAGATATAGGAAACCTGTTCATTGTATTTTGTTATAGGAATAAAATGCACAACGGAGAATCTTGTCTGGACCTGGATCATTGCCCTGCGTAAGATCCGCTAGCTAGTGCCTCAGAGGCTGTTAAGTTATCTGTTTTAGTTCTATATGATTTTGGCCGCTACAATGGTGTTAATGCGATATGATATCCGAAAAATAATTCAGAGTTTAGGATGGCCGAAGACACTACACTACCCATAATCCCCAGCTATCGTTTGGGACTACAGTCCCGTTGACAAACCCCGTGATTAATCTTCAAGCTCTGGGATTGGATGTTGGAGTTGCGGTGCGCCACGGTTGACTATTCAAAACTGGACTCGAACGCCCCCCCGAGAACTACACATGCTGGCTATTGTGTTTCGCAACATGTTCTCCATGGCACGTCTCTACTGGGAATTGTAGTTTTAAAAGATGTTTTCGTTTTTCCCAAATTTAGAAGTTGACAGTATTAAACTGTGTACAGCCCTGGAGGTTTAGGCGATAGGAAACACATTGGTGTGTACGCATTTAAAACATGTAATTACTGAATGGGTGAAAATCGCTTGTGTCCATAATGGGCAGCATTAATGCCGTATACCCACATGACAGCTCATTGCTACTTTGTAATTCTACTCCACTACAATTCAGAGGTTAACCTGGTATTTTTTCTCCACTGCATTTATTTGAGTTACTTTGCAGATTCTGATTAATGATGTGAAATATAAACAACCCATAAATCAGACTTTAGTTACACCTGAGTAAAATTCAGGGAAGGTGATTGTCAAGTGCCAACAATCAGGAGAGATATTTGATAGTTGGTGCTTGAGAAGACTAAACATGTATCTTTGACATGAATGGAAACGAGTAATAAAGTATATTCATGACTCGTTATTCTCTACTAATAGTTCATTAAAGACTGTGTTGTGCGTAGACGGCTCTGCTAAGATTGTTCCCTATAGGTTTCATGTTATGTGTTTGGATAGGTTCCTGTTTTGTTTTGATAGTCTTGTCTACCCTCATGTGTCTAAAGTACGTTTCCTGCCTCGTCTGGTTTCCCACGGTTGTGATTGTCTAATTGTCTTCACCTGGTGATGTCTGTCTACAGTTGTGTATATATAGTTCTCGTCTTCCCCTGTCTCGTTGCCAGATTGTCTTGTGTGTTCCAAGCCTTCCAGCGTAAGACCCTTTTGTCATCGTCCATAGAGTTATCGTCCATAGAGTTAGATTAGTGTATTAGTATTTTTAGTTTTGTTGCTTTATGTATTCAGTGTGTTATGACCTGTCTACATTAAAACACTTTATTTTGATACTTTGTTTGTCTCTGCATCGTGCATTTGATTCCACGCCCTTCTACAGCCCTAACACACTGTATATTATGGCTATTTTGCACATCCCTTTCAAGATTTCAAGATGTTCTAAGGTTTATTGACATATCATATACACAACTACGGTGTATGCAATGAATGAAACATCTTTGGTCACAGGTTCATCAACAATAAATCGATCAATATGTGTGTGTACCTCCACCATTAAACTGTCATATTCTGCACATTTCTTATTCTATCTACATACATAAGAGTATAATGCATGTGTATAATATCAGTTAAAAGTGCTTCAACATAGTTAACATTGCAGGAAAGCAATATATTAGACGTTAAGTACTTTGTCAGGTTTAATATATATCTGTAGATCGATACCCCCAAAGCTTTTTTCTTATTTGAAAGAAGATCTTAACCTAAAGTATTATTTAATGTGAATTAGTTTGTCTGTTTTGCACATCCTCCTGTTTTATTGTAGAAATCCCTTATAGTATCTTCTTGATTTTGTATATTCTATATTTCTATCATTGACCTTCTACTTTCCATCTATGAAAGTATGTATTCTTAATATTTGTTTCATCAAATAACATTATTATTAACAAAAATAATTCAATAACGTGCTTTAACCACTAGGCGGTGCACACAAGGCACACACAGCATACTAATAATAACTTTGTATTATTAGTATCGGACACTTATGTATGTATAACATCTGAAGATGTGTGGTTTTATTCATGTTTTTACATAACTTTACAGGATATTGCTATACTATTTATCATGTTTTACTTCTACACATTAATATCTGATTTGTAAAACATCACAGACAGAAAGGCATATCTGTCATTTAATGGTCAGCTATTGAAATTGTGATTCCATAGATGTGTCTCCCATCACCCAAATCCCCTGACTATTCTCTCAACTCAGTATTTACATTCTGATATTCAAATAAAATCCGTAATATCTTTAAAAAGTCCTTTTCTATCAGCTGTGCGCCGTTATGGTGTAAATATAACCTTCATCCCTCCATATTCTTCTTCTATACCCTCAAAGCTTTTTTCTTATTCAAAAGAAAACGTTAACCTAAAGTATTCTTAAATGTTTAAATTAAGCCTTATTAGTTTGTCTGTTTTGCAGATCCTCCTATTAATATCTAATAATAAATAATACAATGTAATAACGTGCTTTAACCACCAGGTGTCCCTTTCTATCAGCTGTGCACCGTTATGGTGTAAATACAGCTACCAATTGGATCAGATCAGAAGTCAGCCGAATTAATGCTGATACTGCAAGGAGACGTATTGCGTGAAGAGAAATTGAAGATGTTGTTTAATTGTTGATATATTTATGATCCACGTCACGTATTCAGTTTCGGTCGCAGTTCTTCAAGTTTGTCCAGAAGTCTTCTCATCAGGGCTCTCTAAATAAAGAACTACTGCAGATCTGTAATATTTAATGCAACCGAACCGTGTATTACAATGCCGTTATATGTGATGACTTTCAAAGAGAAAACGACTTTTAAATGTTTTCGGATTTCACATCCCAACGTGCATTGCGGCTAAGACATCCAATCAGCCAACATGAAAACATTCCCAGTTAAACATGCAAAATTGTGAAATAAAAAGATAAAACACTGGCATGTAATATACGTTAGAATAAATAGAATGGTTTTGAATCATAGATGAGAGTAAAATCTACGTCACTTTACAGCCCCGCCCACTTTTGGGGAAACCAACGCTGTCATTTTAACGGCGATCGAGCCTGAAGCCACAGAGCTCTTCTGTTACTGTCCTTTCCTCTGATGCCCCTTTTACACCAGCGCCTTTTCAGCTCCGGCTCGGAGCTAGAGCCTGAAAAGCGCCGGGTTTTCCTGTTCACACCGCAGCGGCGCCGGCTCTTAGCTCCGGAATCCGCTTCATTTCCAGCTCCAAAAAATTGTCGGTCCAGAGGCAAGAGCTTTGGAGCTAAGAGGCGACGTCGCTTACGTCTCTCTTACGTCGAGGCGTGCAGGAAACTAAACCCACCTCTCCTGAACATGGGTCGACTGTCATGCCTGCCTACAAGCAGTAGTGCCTATAAACACACTTTATAAAGTCAGGCAGCACTAACCAGGCTTCGTGTGGTTCTGTTTATCTGTACCTTACTTTGACCATCCGTTCACTGTTATCGATCATTGTGGAGAGAGGCAGACGTGTTGTTTTGTATTATTGCAGCTATCGGATGCAAGTAGTCAGTTTAGCTTCGGTTGCTATGCCAACATCACCCGTTTGATACCAGAGACACTTTCATAACAGCGTTGTGATACCAAACAGTGTCAATTCAGACTGACACACATTCACTTGGGGAACTGGGGATATGCATCAGCTGCTTGTGTGAGTCGGACAGTGAATACTTTAGAGCGGCCGCTGCAGTGTGAGCTAACCGGGAGCTAACGGGAGAATAAACTCCCGTGGAAGAGCAGCCAGCACTGCAGCGGTCGGTACATGCTGCAGAAACACATGAATAAACAATGAACCACGGCACTCTGGAGCAAAGCATCAGGTTGGAGAAGTCGTTATTCAATTTATTCTGGCTTCGTGTGATTAAAAGCAACACGATCATCGACCCGACGCAGTTGTTGTTGTTGTTGTTGTGAGCGCCGTAATGGCTGCCGTTGGGGAGCAAACCAGCGATGTAAACGGTGACGTCATGACGCAGCAGCGGGCAGCTCTGGGGCGCCAGTGGGCCGTGTGCACAGAGCGGGAGCTGAAAAGGGAAACCGGAGCTGAACCAGAAAAGCTCCCGCTCGGAGCTAGAAACTGAAAAGCGCTGGTGTGAAAGCCGCATGAGAGGAAGTCCAGAAACACGTAACTCTGGATTTGTTTTAATGTTTGAGGTGCAATAAACGACTCAGCAGCTTTTTGCATGTTAAAACTATTATTTTCTGCCTCTCTCATGAGAGGAACAGCTGGAGAAATTACAGCCTCGCCTACTGATTTCAAATGTGTGCTCTACAATAATATTTATAAATGACTATTATCATTATTATAAGCAAGACAATAAATGGCAAAGATATGTAGAAAATAAACGTATTTAAGATATGTTCATAACAAATGTAACGTGGGAGAAAATACGTTTCTATCTAAACGTAATTGAGAATACAGTTTAGTTCTGTGGGAACGTGATTTTTAGGAGACAGGGTTGTTTATTGTGAGTGTGTGTGTTACAATGTTTTTCCCTGAGTCATTTTCTCCTTTGAATTGATGATTAGAAGAAACATCGCATCAAGATGTTAGCCAGCCAGCAGAAAGGTTTATGTACTCATTAATTTGGAAGTGCTTGGTTTCATTTCGGTACATTTCCAACTCTCCGTCCTCACACACTTGCTTTGCTTCTCTGTCAGCAGGTGTTTTGGGGGATGCCATGTTCCTGACCGGCTGTATTTTTAACATCGAGGCCGCTGCACCCATTCAGTCGAACGCAGACTGATCCCGCCCCTCTGTGATTTAGCACACAAGGCTTTATGCAGAAGGGGGGGGGACTCAGCCTACTTTATCAACGTTAATTTCAAAGCCTTGATCTGCCCGCTCAGCGAATTTATGTGGCGGCGGAGTCGTGCTCCTCTTCAGCTGCCCTCCTTTTTTTCTGCCACCTCAGCAGTCTGGCTGCCTGCGGACCCTCGTCGCTCCCAAACATCTCCTCAAAGCTCACGAAGCACTGGAAGAGAAAGGCAGGTCAAAGACTGATTTTCCACTTCCTGTGCTGGTGATTGACAGAGAAGGCAAAAGTACACACATCCTTTACTCAAGTAGAAGTACAGATACTCGTGTTTAAAAATACTCTGGTAAAAGTAGAAGTACTGACTAAAGTTCTTTACTCAAGTAAAAGTCAAAGAGGCTTTGAAATGTGCTTCAGTAAAAAGTACCCATAACTAGCAGCTGTTTTAAAGAGTACCTGACCTCCCTTTATATCAATAGAACACTAATGTCATTGTTAGCTAATGAATGTTTCCATGGTGACCAACGGCAACATGACAACGTTTCCATTGGTCCCTCTTCTTTAGAGAAGACCAGGAAGTGATGGATACACGGATCGTGTTCCAATCAATAGGCACGCAGTGACTCTAGATAATAATGATCACGCACCAACACACATTCAGACTAAAGGAACCAGCTGTTTGGGAAATGAGAGAAGTAGAAAGTACAGGTATTTGAGTTCAACATGAGAGAAGTAGAAAGTACAGGTATTTGAGTTCAACATGTGAGAAGTAGAAAGTACAGGTATTTGAGTTCAACATGAGAGAAGTAGAAAGTACAGGTATTTGAGTTCAACATGTAAGAAGTAGAAAGTACAGGTATTTGAGTTCAACATGTAAGAAGTAGAAAGTACAGGTATTTGAGTTCAACATGTAAGAAGTAGAAAGTACAGGTATTTGAGTTCAACATGAAGAAGTAGAAAGTACAGGTATTTGAGTTCAACATGTAAGAAGTAGAAAGTACAGGTATTTGAGTTCAACATGTGAGAAGTAGAAAGTACAGGTATTTGAGTTCAACATGTAAGAAGTAGAAAGTACAGGTATTTGAGTTCAACATGTGAGAAGTAGAAAGTACAGGTATTTGAGTTCAACATGAGAGAAGTAGAAAGTACAGGTATTTGAGTTCAACATGAGAGAAGTAGAAAGTACAGGTATTTGAGTTCAACATGTAAGAAGTAGAAAGTACAGGTATTTGAGTTCAACATGTGAGAAGTAGAAAGTACAGGTATTTGAGTTCAACATGTAGAAGTAGAAAGTACAGGTATTTGAGTTCAACATGAGAGAAGTAGAAAGTTCAGGTATTTGAGTTCAACATGTGAGAAGTAGAAAGTACAGGTATTTGTGTTCAACATGAGAGAAGTAGAAAGTACAGGTTACTCACAAGTCCCCGGTTGGGTGCTTCGTTGTTGGAGTTTACCCCAGTGGACGAGAGGGTCGCCTCCCTACGCCTGCGGGCTATGGGGGGGAAAACTCTGACTGTTATGTGTGCTTATGCACCCAACAGCAGTTCAGGGTATTCGGCCTTCTTGGAGACCCTGGAAAGAGTCCTGTATGGGGCTCCTGAAGGGGACTCTTTAGTCTTGCTGGGAGACTTCAACGCCCATGTGGGCAATGATGGAGACACTTGGAGGGGCGTGATTGGGGGGAACGGCCCCCCTGATCTGAACCGGAGTGGTGGTTTGTTACTGGACTTCTGTGCTAGTCATGGATTGGCCATAACAAACACCATGTTCGAACATAAGGATGCTCATAAGTGTACGTGGTACCAGAGCACCCTAGGCAGAAGGTCCTTGATCGATTTTGTTTCCTCCGCAGTGTGGCTGGCGTCTCCCTTAGGAATAAGGTGAGAAGTTCGGTCATCCGGGAGGGACTCGGAGTTGAGCCGCTCCTCCTTCGCGTCGAAAAGAGCCAGTTGAGGTGGTTCGGGCACCTAGTTAGGATGCCACCTGGGCGCCTCCCTAGGGAGGTGTTCCAGGCACGTCCAGCTGGGAAGAGACCGAGGGGTAGACCTAGGACCAGGTGGAGGGATTATATCTCTTCGCTGGCCTGGGAGCGCCTTGGGACCCCCCCAGTCAGAGCTGGTTGATGAGGGGAAAGGAATGTTTGGGGCTCTCTACTGGAACTGCTACCCCCGAGACCCGACCACGGATAAGCGGGAGAAGATGGATAGATGGATGTAAGAAGTAGAAAGTACAGGTATTTGTGTTCAAAATGTAAGAAGTAAAAGTAAAAAGTCGTCAGAAAAATAAGTAGTGGAGTAAAGTACTGATACCAGAAAAATGTACTTAAGTACAGCAACAAAGTATTTGTACTCCACTGCTTCCCACCTCTGGTGATTGACAGATTGCCATGTTGGACGCAGAATGTTTTCCCCCTTTTTTTCCATCCTGCGTCGGCACTTTGGAGAGTCGCTGTTTGTTCAGGATTCGCTTGTCAGCCGCTGGAGCAGAACTGACGACTAACGGGCAAACACACCCAAAGCTGTTTCTCACCAGGAGGCCATTTGCCTCGCTGGACGGTTATTGACAGCAGCAGATACTAAAGTATAGTTTGAGTCACTTAGTGATATATATGTCAGTCAGCAGAACTCCCACGGACGGTTGTGTCCTCAAAGTACCTGAAACAACGAGAGGTATTGGCAGAGGTGGGAAGTAGCTAAGAACATTTACTCAAGTACTTTAGGGCAAAGCTAAATTGTAAAAATAAAGTGAAAGTTCTGAATCCCAAATCTTACCTAAGTGAAAGTCTTAAAAGTCATAACAAGTGGTACATGTAATGGCATACTTAAAGTACCAAAAGTTACGAAACATAGTCGAGTACAGGTCAGATAAAGTGCAAGTCCCTCCAAATTGTACAATATGTCATTACTTTAGTAAACATACATGAAACGATTATTGTACAGTAACATGTTTTATTAAAAGTTATTTTCCACAAACACTAAATCCCTGGTATGAATGTATTATGTTGTGTTCGGAGTTCGGTGCTGCCTGGCGTCTCTGTGTTGATCTCCCTATGATCCGATCCTTTTAGCTTCCCGCCAACATGCTACAGTAGCTCCAGGTTTGCAGACGGGCACTAACCGAGTCCATCAGCCTTCAGAAGAGCTGTAACGATAATCACCCGCAGCAGAACACACTTCACCCTGCTGCACATCTTCCTCCCGCTCATGCATTTCAATTTCCTTTTCAAGCGATTCCCACTTCACCTGTACACTTAGCTCCCATGCATATGGAAGAAGGACAGAGGGGGAGATGTCCTTTGAAGCGGGAGCTTTGTCAGGAGAGCCATCGCTGCTTTCATTGCCATCTCCATAACAGCGAGTCACTGGGGTCTGCTTTTCACTTCAGGCGACATCAAGCAACTTGACGGAGGAGGCGAGTGGTGGGCACTTCAACATCGTTGATTTATTTGTTTGTTCAGCTGGAAGTCAGGCAGGGGCCCCCCGCCATCCCAGGGTTTTTATCACAGCCGAGTCCATCAGTTTTAACAAGAGAATCCCTCTACTGTCTCTTGTTGTCGTGGAGGATTTCACTCTCTCTCTGTGGCTTCTTCCAGAAAGCATATAGAGCAGATAATGTGGTCAGATTCAGTTTATTATGCTGCGTTTCTACCCCCATGGAGGCTGAGCCTAAGCAGGGTGATTTCCATAAAAGCTGCTGTAGATATTCATAAGAGGATGAAAGTTTTATAACAACCATGTCTCTCTGGGACCAGGATTATATTTAAATGTGCTCGGCTGCCCAGCACACTGTGTGATCTAATATGGCATTACAAACATGACATTTGCCGAGAATATTCACGATCCCCAGAGGATGAACTCTTTCCATTCAAATCACTTTTTAACTCTCAGAATATGAGATGTGTTCAACGCTAAGGGTTTTATTGCCATGAAATGTGAAACACCACATTTCTAGTTTCTGAGAGGAGCTTTGAAGACGGCTCTATTATTGTTGTTGCCGTGGCCTTTAATCAAAGTTATACTCGGTATGTTTAGGACAGCTGCTTGAATATATTCTGGATGGTTAATTAAAAAGGTTAGTAAAACGCTCAGTGCTGTTGGGATCAAAAGGTTTCATCTGCTTCTAAACAAAAAAATTATGTTGTTTTTACTCTAAGGCAGCGGTGTCAAACTCAAATACACAGTGGGCCAAAAATAAAAAAATGGGTGCTAGTCGAGGGCCGGACTGGTTCAATGTTTATTGCGAAACGTATTGAGATTAATTTATTGCACATGGAACTAACAAAGCTTATTATTGCCTATAAAAACAACATTAAATAATCAGTTGCATTCATTTCTCATGGCTCTACTGTATCTGCAGCTTTTCCAGAGTCATTTCTTATGATTACATTTTCCCACAGGCCAACAACAGCTTCAAAATAATAGTAATTAGAAATGATCCTGCGGGCCGAAATTAAATCCACCAAGGCCCTGATTTGGCCCCCGGGCCTTGGGTTTGACAAATGTGCAACGGTGATACATTTACAACTATTAGAAACACCAGAGGAGTTAGGATTGGGAACGTCTGCACCAGCGTCGACCCTGGCTCCAGCTGTGGACATGTTGCCTCCTCTGAAGTTTGTATCTCCACACCCTGATGATATCATCACCTCTGGATGTGAGAGGGGCAGCTCCCCCACTTTTAATTACTCTCACGACCAGACGGCGAGCGTTGACAAGTCCCGCGGACACCTTTCTACAACTTGTCACTCGAATCCCCACGGTACACCCAGCACCATCTTTTTTTAAAACTTTTATTACCAACAGAGAACATTCTCGAGGCCAGCAGATAACACCTCGTAGGCTCTCTCCGGCTGCTGGAAAACACACGTAACACCACGAGGATTTACAGTTGATCAGCACCTCTCCACTCTGGAAACACACACACATTTCGCCGTTACCCCCGAGACTCGTGTTGTCGTTCTCATCTCCTCTGCGACGGAGCGGAAGCTCAGGTGACGGCAGCTGTTTCTCCTCGCAGCCCGGCGCCTGCTAATTAGACAGAGGAGTTATTAATTAAATTAGGATCTGACGTGCTGATTGGCTGTCCCAGGGTTTAACTCTCAACGGACGTTGCACTTCATCTGGCACATCAATGAACTTGACAAAATGAAACTTCAATAAGTGTGTGTTTGTGTGTGATGTTAGTAATTGGAAGTGTTGAATGCTGCCGTGGTTGCCAAGTCATGTGACACCTGCAGCAGCAGAGAAAAAGCCTGTGTGTGTGTCTGTTCAATATTTCATATTTTCAGTCACGATGTAACACAAGGACCTACAATTAAGAGAAGACATGCCGAAAACCACAAAACAACAGCAGGCACAACAAAGGGGAGCATTAGTATCACAACTTTAGTTTTTAACAAAATGTGAGTAACTGTCAGTGTGTAAATAACAACCCGGTATCACGGCAAGACGTGATCATGTGACGATTTACCATGCTGGGAGACATGAAGATGTCACGATTTCGTCCCTTCAAACGTGACAGTTACACGGTATTGTTAACATGGCCCAACCAGTGGAGAAATACCCGGAAATGCCAAGCAGATGCTCCCCCGACGGTCGGTTGTTATTGTCAATATTAATATAATAATGATTTATTTTGTAATAGTCGCACTTGATTACGCCAATTTTCTTGTTGCCCCAGCTGGTCGACGTGGCTAAACCATCGAATCACCGAGCTGAGGATCTTGCCTACGTCTGTTTCCGGTATTGTACGGATGTATTTTGTTGTACACACATTCCTTCACATTTAAATTTCTATTTACATTAAAGTATTTCGTGAGGCCTTCTAACATGTTTTTAAATATAACTACGGTTCGAGTTGAAGAGTTTGTAAATGAACATGAAGCCAAGTTGTTGCCTGGCAACGCAATCGCACAACGTCAGGTCCATTAATTCCACATCCACACGCATGGATTAACATCGATTTAATACATTAATGTAGCCTTTGTTTCTGCTAGAAGAGGTGTCGACCAGTTGGGGCAACAAGAACATCGGCGTAATCGAGTGTGACTATTACAAAATAAATCATTATTATATTAATATTGACAATAACAACCGACCGTCGGGGGAGCGTTTTCTTGGCATTTCCGGGTATTTCTCCACTGGTTGGGCCATGTTAACAATACCGTGTAACTGTCACGTTTGAAGGGACGAAATCGTGACATCTTCTCGTCTCCCAGCATGGTAAATCGTCTTGCCGTGATACCGGGTTGGTAAATAAATAGTAAATCAGCTCTATTAAATTGGAAAAAAACTCTGACCTGCATTCAAAATATTACTTAAAGTACAAAAGTATTATCATCAAAATATAGTAGCGACAGTAAAAGTAGTCATTGTGCCATTCTGAAAACACACATTTTAAAAGGTTGTTCGCCTGCCGTCTGTCTGCAGACTTGTCAAAGCATTAATTCATGGTTTTTACTAACCGGTATCAGTATGTTGTTACTTCGGCATCATTTTGAAACGTGTATTACAATTAAATCACGGTCAAATATGTTCATTTTTGTTGAAGTTGTCAGCGATTCTCTCGCTAGTTTAGCATACTCCGCCCGACTCAGCCCGGTTGTTGGCCCGGAAAGAACCTCGATTTTATGGGGCCAGAAAAACTGTGAAAAAGTACCCGCTAGCCGGAACTACGCCTAGTGGAAACGCAACCAAAAACGGGCCGGGCAAAGTAGCAGAAAATGGAAATACTTAAAGTACAAGTACCTCAACATTGTACTTAAGTACAGTACTTGAGTAAATGTACTTAGTTACTTCCCACCTCTGTGTATATATATTTCAGTGTTTATTTATTAGTTGATTTATATTTTTGAATTAACTAATAATCTGAATATATTAAGAAACTAAAGCTAACAAATACATGTAGTGGAGTAACAAGTATTACGTAGCATTAAATATAAATTATACCTTTGGCATCAGTTTTCAAACCATGCTATTATTTAAGGGGGTTTTCATCCAATCATCCGACCCTTTCTGTCATAATGTCAGGTGTACCTGTGTCTATGTTATATATCTTGCTTAAAACTGACCCCCGAAAGTTAACGTTTTATTGCACAAAGATGACTGTTTGTTCCACAGCTATCACTTCTATCAGCACAGAGGGAACACAGGATCACTCGTGTGTCTGAAGAGCGTTGAGGTGTTGTTGCGCGTGACCTTTGGATGTGTGTCTGCAGGCTGGATCCGTATTATTCTGCATTGTTGGATTCAAGTTGGTCGGCAGGGGATGTGACTCTCAGAGAACAGAAATACATTTCATGTCCGCAGCATCCAGGGGTGGAAATGATCAGAATCAGAATCAGGTTTATTACCAGGTGGTCGAGACATACAAGGGATTTGATTTGGTATTGTGGTGCATACATACAAGTGAAACAGAAATGTAAAACACAGGGAGAAAACTATTTTAAGAAAACTATAATAGCATAACAAAATATAAAAGAATGCAGTAAAATATAGCAGTATTTAAATTGTAATTGAATGGGAATGTTCTGTCTGTTCACCACTTTGTTCCAGACTTCAATATAATGTCTTTAGTAAACAAGGACCATGCATTTAACTATTTGCTCATTTCCATCTGGGCCGGTACACAGATAGCAATCAACAAACCCTTTAAAAAGTTGTCAATACAAGAAGATTTATCAGTAAAATTCGAATATATCACAATTTGTTAGAACTAAAACATTGTCGTTGAAGGTGGGGTAGGTAAGTTTGAGAAACCGGCTCGAGATCGCTAGAATTTGAAAATACACAACCGGAGAAAATCTGCCACTTCCTCACAGAGCCCCTCCTCCAACACACACGAACGCGCACATGACCAATGAGGGCACGAGATAAGTGTGTGCCCCGATGGAAGGCTGACAGGCAGGTAAGCCATCCGATTGGTTGTACTTTTTACAGTATTACGGCTTCTATAGATGACATTTTTGTATGGATTTTTTGTCAAAGCACTTCAGATATTCGTTGCTATCGGGATGTTAAGAGCATTCCATGGAATATAACAAAAAGTGTATCTCGAGCCGGTTTCTGAAACTTACCTACCCCACCTTTAAGTTAATGTTGACAAAACTGGTTGCTTAATTTCCATATTTTTGCTCCATTTGTGAAAGTCATGTGCACGTTTTAAAGAGGCCCTCTGTGGGGTTTTCCCTTTCCTGTCGTGTGTTCTATCGGTTTGAGTGCATGTCAATGGTCTGCAAAGGCTAACATCCCTGTGTTCCCTGTGAGTTTCTTGTTAAACCTCGAAGAAGCATCTCAATGTTTGAGAGGCGGTATTTTAAATGGTCTCGAAAACCAAGAACAGAACGAGATGTTCTAAACTGAAGAGAATAGCTTGTTAGATTGTAATGAATGATCTTCATGTTTTCCACGGGAAGTATTCTGATAACTTTGCTGATCCCCTGACTTTCCACGCAGAGCCACCAGCAGGCTGACATTTCTTTGTTTTTTGTACTCAAATGTCTCGACAACAACCAGAGGATACATGGTTGTAACTTTGATCTCCTGACCTTTCCTGTGGTGCCACAACACGTCTGTCACATGTGGACCCTCGGCGGCGCTTTATAGCTCACCGGGTTTCCTTTAATGTCATTCTGGACAACTTCTTGGGATCCCGTGTATTCAGCTCTCATATTATCATCTGGATTATCAACAAGTTGTTTTCAGAAGCACAAGTATATAATTGAGATGTGTTGTATGCAGAGGATTGCATGAAAGAGAGGGTTGTCAAATTAAAATATATAAATATGTTTTTCTTAGCCTCTATTGTTGGAAAAGCTAATCACAACACCATTTATGAAAGTGATTTTTTGGAAAAATCACAAACTATACTTAGATGTCTTGCCAGAAACGGATCAACATCAAGGCGATGAGTTGACGCGAGTTCTCAAAACCAATTCATGTGATGAGTAAAAGGATTTAACAGATAATAATGGCAGAAATACAAAGAGACAAATATAAGGAATGTGAAAAGAAAAAGCAACAAGCTTCTTCAAACTCTGCAGACACACACACACGCACACACACACACACACACACACCAAAACCAGACCTTCTGCACAAAGGGTGTATTGATCTTGCTTGTTGCCTGGTATTCTTATCCAGCTGAATGCCAAACAGCCGAAGCAAAAAGAGCTGGAGGTAAAAAAGGAGGCCGAAAGTCTGGTGTGTTTTGGGTGACATTGGCAAGGGTACAACAGGGGACAACAGGTAAGGGTACGGTTAGTGTATTTGTGTAGCACAGTTTAAGACTGTGCAATTTAAAGTTTTTCGACATTTAACACATAATAATTGAAAACAAAACAAACAAAAACAAAAACACTAGGGCTGTCAGTCGATTAAAATAGTTAATCGAAAATTAATCGCACGTTTTTTTATCTGTTCTAAATGTACCTTAGTGGAATATTTTTCAAGTTTGTAATACTCTTATCAACATATGAGTGGACAAATATGCTTTATGCTAATGTTTGTTTATTATCATTTGATCAATGACAAATATACTCATGAATATTAAACACAACAACCTCTGAACATTATACATGTTCGCCTCAATTCAACCTGGAACCTCTCTCATACAATACAAAGTGTGTGTGTGTGTGTGTGTGTGTGTGTGTATGTGTGTGTGTGTGTGTGTGTGATGGATCGTTGGAGCTATGTGCAACTCAAGGCATATGCTCGAACGGGAGCTGCCTGGACGCTGCAATCATGTTGCGCGCTATCCGTGCTGAGTGTGCTGACTTCTCCTACAACGTCCCGCTGTCTGCTTCCTGCATCAAGTCAAGTGCTCGGCGCAGTTGTCGGCGAAATGTCGCTCCTCTGTTTTCATTGAAACAGCACCTTATATCCGTTAGCACCAGATGCTAACAACAGTACACGTAAGGTGTGCACGTTCTCTCTCTCTCTCTCTCTCGGGCCACACATACACACACCCTCCCGGTCCTCCAGATGGCCAGTCGGTGCCTGCCGGTGAGCGTGGAAGTGTGGTCTGCCACAAGCGGGCGGCAGGAGCGGGGCTGTCAGCATCAGCGTGTAGATGGTATTTTAAACTCGATGCGCTCTGAAGCTACGGGGCGGCCGAGGACAAAAAATACACATGCGTTAATCGCGTTAAAAATGTAATTTTTTGTTGCGTTAACGCGTTATTAACGTGTTACCTTCACAGCCCTAAAAAAAACACAATTCATAAAAGCGATACAAAAATAGCTGCAGCTAAAAGTGCAAAGTGCACGGTTAAAGGATCTCAGGATAGGAAAGGTTTTTTAACACTCTGTGTGAGTGTGTGTGTGTGTGGTGTGAGTGATGCAGCCGGTGACTCTGACAAAGTCACCGTATTCACCTTTTAATTTAGCGCCGAGCGCTGACACATGTGCGGCGCTCTTGAGGAGAGAAGAAGTGGAGCGTTGAGAGGGCATGTGTATTTACAGTCACACCCACCGTGTGTTTGTCTAGCTGCTGAAGTGGGGACCGCCAGCGGAGAAGGGTCCTTCTGGTGTCGTCGACTTCCTAAACGACCCCTCTTAGTCACAACAGCTCACAACAGCCTCTCCGCGACGGGCTGATGATGACAAACCGCTGAACTCTGACCCGACACAAGGACCGTTACATTCCTGCCCACTGCCATATGTCTATATAACAAATCACTTCTGCTCCATAGCTTCTTGGACAACTGGACTTGGAAGAGCTTTGTGAACATTGAAACAGGGACACATGTTACAGTGGAGACACTACACACTGATATGAACCTTAAAGACAGAAAGAGAGGCCTCCTTTAAGTCATCTACAGTTATTTGGCTTCAGAAGACATTAGTTTTAGATCCGACCAGAGTGGAGTTGGAGTTCCGGTGCCGCTGCCATAATGCTGCCATTTGCATTGGGCACTCTCGTGATGCTACCCTGTGAAGTTTTGACTCTTAGTTCTGTGGATAAATGTTGTTATGAGCTCGTTCCCATTTGGCACGTGTCTTGAACATGTGCCTGCACCACACTCAACATGCCAGCAGCGGGAGAGTCCTTCATGTGCGATTCACCGCTTTCATGTAGCCTTATCTGTGGGTCTGGGTGCATAAAGTAAATGTTTTCTATTTTACTCATTAAACCGTATTATGCAGGAAGAGCCCAAGGTGATATCAATGTGTGTCCAGGTACATACGAACGATGAAAACACACACACACACACACACACGCACACACACACACACACACACACACACACACACACACACACACACACACACACACACACACACACAGAGCATCATGCCACGACATAAAGACATCAGATCCTTTGGAAACGATCCAGACACAGAGAGACAGAAAGGAAAACCCTACCTGGATCTCTTTCATTCCCTTGCAGCCTTTTTTTGTCTCGAACATCTCAAAGTCAAAGAAATCCCCACAAGGTTAAATTGCTCAGGAATGAAAGAGCGACAATGGGGATTTTTCTGAGGGACATAAGAGACAGAAGCGCTCAGCGGGCACTTTAGTTTCCGTTTGATTGGGAGACACTTTTAATTTTTCTTTCTGTGGCGACACGACGAGCGTCCGCTAATCACCTCCACGTCCGCCACCCCTCCCCCGACACAGGATTGGGTTTCTAGGGGGAACTGTTGACCTCTCCACCTTCTCCCAGGTGAGTAAAAAGGAGGGATTTTCATTCTTTCTCCGTCCCTTTCATCACCTGGGTTGTAATTAGCCGGAGCTGAGATTTTCTCCCTTTGTCGGCGCCATGAAAGGTGGATAAGCATCCTTTGTGCCTCCTCACACCTTTTTTATTTCCTTTTTAACAAGCTTCATTTTCCCAGAAGAAACTCGAAGCCAGGCGCCGCCGCTGCCGTCTTAGAAGAGAGCTGATAACCGAGAGGGAGTTTCTACTTCTCTCTCCGCCGCCGTCTTTATCTCCCAGGACACAATTAGCTGCTCTATCGCTCATCACCATGCTGCTATTTTTCTCCCGGTTTTCTTCTTCTTCTACTTCTCGCATTTAAAAAGCAGCCATCCCTTTGTGGAGGCTCACTCTTGGAAACGTGGCATTGGAGGAAACACAACTGTGTGTGAAGAGATAAAATGGCCTCAAACCGCTTTGTTGAAACAGAAACAGCAGCATCCTGAATGCATCCATTTAGAGAAGTCGTCAGAAAACCACAAAGAGAAAAGTTTCTTCTTCTTACAGTTTTAAGTACTCAAATGTTCTCTCCACTGCTCCACCTGAAGCACTTTGGCATTAAAGAGGAGCTCAATGTGTTTATTAATGTTACTTCGTATTCTCACATCCTCCGGTCATTTTAAATATCGTCTCTTGATTGATTTATTCTAATCATCCTCACACACTGGATCTTACAAAGGGTCATAACATCCCCAACAGACTAAATGGGACGAGGATATATGGTGTCCATTTTATTAAGTGATAGTACCTGTTCACTTCATGATTCAGTGCGACAAACCACTCCTTCTATATTTCTACTTCACATGGACTAACGTAAACATATCATATCATCTTCAGAGTGTACAGAGGAACATGACATTTGATTTAGCTGATGCTCCTATTCAAAGAAACGTACAATGGAGATAAACTCTGTTAAGTGCCTCCATGAACAGTCATCTGCATCTTGCAGTGTATTTATTATATATATATATATATATATATATATATATATGATATTCCATTTACGTGTATAAAGATAATTCTTGCACAATTTTATTTATTTATTTATTTCACTATTTGTATTAGTATTATTTGTTTTATGTCCTCTATATATTCATGTTGCACTGTTGGAGGAGCCTGACTGTAGATCATGTGCACATGACAATAAAGCCTTGAATCGTGAATTGAAAAGAAAGAAAAGCGAAGATGTATTCTCCTCAAAGTCAGCTTGGAGTCAGCGTGGCTAACAGGGAAACACACTTCAGTGACAAGTA
Source organism: Champsocephalus esox (assembly GCA_036324585.1). Taxonomy (NCBI): domain Eukaryota; kingdom Metazoa; phylum Chordata; class Actinopteri; order Perciformes; family Channichthyidae; genus Champsocephalus; species Champsocephalus esox. The sequence goes on along the minus strand of CM070498.1, from coordinate 7,186,675 downwards.
CAAGTCCTGCATTCAATACCGACTTCAAAATCAAACATTTGGTCTGACATTGTTGAGAGTTCAACAAATAAGCACTTAAAGGGGACCTATCATGCAAAATGCACTCTTGATGTCTTCTATACATCAACATGTGTCCCCGGTGTGTCGGGAAACTCACGCAGCGTCATCAAATAAACCCTCTCTCTTTTCCTCCGTACCCAAATCTCTAAAAACGGGTGAACAACGGAGCTGATCCAGATTTGCGTCCGATATGACGTCATATCTGAAATGTGGACCCACGGGCCAATCAGAAACGTTGCCATCAGAAACAATGCACGACTGTTGTGGACGGTGTTTACGTTAGCATCGCTAACACTCAGAGCTAACCTGTGCTGGAGAGCATGTGTGTGAATAAGCAGGAAGTAGAAAGGAACTCACCTTGTGGTATAACCGGCAAGAGAGAAAGCCTTTGAGCTCCAGACTGTTTCAGATCCTTGATAACCCATGATATGGCGTTTCATCACGGCAGCATTTAGTTTAGACGGTAGCTGCCGGGTGTCGCATAAGCTCAGACCCCTCCTTTTTAAAGCTTTATACCCAAATCAGTACTTTTGAAACAGGAAGTGAAATAGAGGACATGAGGCATGGCTAGAATGGGTGATCTGTTTGGTATTTTGAGCAAAACACTTCATAGACATGTTTTTATATATTTCTATATATCTGAGACTATTGTTATTGCCTAAAAATAGCACGATAGGTGACCTTTAACTTGACTACGATCACATTTTAGATTGGGGTTAGCGATAAAAAAAAAGAAATGATGGAGATCGGCCGATACTCCCTCTCTACCGATCGATCGGTGCTCTCTAAACATGCCGATCGCGAGAGCCGATCGCATGACGTAAAATACATGACACTTTTCTCTCGCCAAAATGGCTTCACCGGTCTGGCAGTATTTTAAGGTGTCCGAAAAAGACAGTAAAATAGCGGATTGCAACGTGTGCGAAGCAGAAATCCTGCAACTCCGCCCGCCGGACAGGTGAGCGGAGCGAAACACACACACTAAGAGTTAGACCTAACACACTTAGCTATTTTATCTACCTCTGGAACAAGCTATACTAGTTATACATATATGTATTCTTCACTGTCGATACAGACAGGCTGCCAGGAGAGAGAGAGAGAGAGAGAGAGAGAGAGAGAGAGAGAGAGAGAGAGAGAGAGAGAGAGAGGATTTAAAGTGATGTTTAAATCTTCCCTTTAGGCCCCGCCCACTCGATCGGATCGGCGATCGGTATTGGCCGATACTGATTCCGGCGATCGGCCCCAAAATTGGCGATCGGAGCATCCCTACTTTAGTGACATGCTCTGGGGGAATTTAAATGTCTTCAAGTTTGACAAGGCGGATAAAGTTAGCTTTCTTACTGGAGACTAATGTTTGTTCCGTCCGCACAACGAGATTGATTAATGGATACAAAATCAACACTTTTCCGACGAGTCATATTCAAAGTTTTCACGACATTAACAACATTTCAGAAATCCTTTTAGTGCATTTTGAATAACATATCAAAACATATTGATTATCTTTTAAAAACCCCGTTGTGAAAAGGATTCAATGCTAATAAGTCTTTATTGCAAATGAGCAGCAGATGAACACATTTGCAGAAGTTATATTTACTGACCGCTCTGCTCACGCTTTAATTTATTACGTGGTTATCCGAAGCACAAAGAGGCTGCTCATCATGTCGTCCTAATCTGCGCGTGAGTGCCGTTCGGCTCCACAGATTCACTTTTAACTGCAGCTCCGCTCTGTGGCTGCAGATGAAGTGAGAAAGCATGGGGCTGAATGTTTGTTTACATCGTTACGGAGGCACGGAGTGATACATCGAGATACACAGACGAGAGGCCGAAGGTCACGCACATCAGTCCACGATCCAAACCTCTCATCTTCAATTCCCGAGGAAAAACATACAAACACGGAGACACAAACAAACCAACAAAAAAGGCGCGTTTAAAAAACGTCAGATACAGAATCCGAAATTAGAAACGGTAAACATTTAAAGGAACGGTTTCTTATTAAAAAGTAAACATTTTCTCGAGATAAGTTCATCTGCCAGTGAGAATAGATGATTTTAAATTAAATGTAGGTAAAAAGAGCAAAATGTACTGGAGTACAAGTATACATAAAGTATACTTAGGTAAAGTACAAGTACCATCATTTTCCATTTAAGTTCAGTTATATTCCAACGCTGCATAATATCGTGAGTGGACAGGAGGTTGAGCAAACATTTCCTTTTAAATTATTGTAATGCTAAGCATGCTAATTAAGTTACATTTGTCTCTGTTGTCGTTTAAAGGTCCCCTATTATACTGTTTTTCATCAATATTACCCATAATCCCCTCTGTTTCAGCCCTGTTTCCAAAGTGAAGAGGGGACACATGTTGATGTAGAAGAGACATGAAGAAGAGTGGACACATGTTGATGTCGAAGAGACATGAAGAAGAGGGGACACATGTTGATGTAGAAGAGACATGAAGAAGAGGGGACACATGTTGATGCAGAAGAGACATGGAGAAGAGGGGACACATGTTGATGTAGAAGAGACATGAAGAAGAGTGGACACATGTTGATGTCGAAGAGACATGAAGAAGAGGGGACACATGTTGATGTAGAAGAGACATGAAGAAGAGGGGACACATGTTGATGCAGAAGAGACATGGAGAAGAGGGGACACATGTTGATGTAGAAGAGACATGAAGAAGAGGGGACACATGTTGATGTAGAAGAGACATGGAGAAGAGGGGACACATGTTGATGTTGTTCTTATAGTCTGCTGTACGGAACATCTTAGTTTCCCCACAGCAGTCTCTTTACACCCTGATAGATCCTCCTTCACTTCCTTCCTTACTGAGGAGATGGAGCATGCTCATAAGGAAGCAGAGATGGGCGTGGTGGCTCAACAGTCTGCCTGCGAGGGAACAGTTCATACTGAGGGACTAACGAGGGGACGGGGAGCAGGTGTGGTGCGGGTGAGAGCAGGCGATTAGGAGTGACAGGGAAGCGCTGAGGACGAGGACGGAACCACAGGAGGATCAGTGATTGGCCGGCGTGAGAGATAAACGGAAAGACACAAAGCTCACGAAGAAGCTGTTCAGCAAAATCAAGAGGTGCTACCAAACAACTACAAGTCTGACTCAACATCCACACCATCAAACATATCGGCAACATATCTTCTTTCCCCGCCGCTTCACACGGCAACGACCTCAGCTCAGCTCTTTCCACGTGTTAAGATGCTTCCATATGGCAACCTGAGCTGTGTTGACACTGGGCGATTGCTGCAAAACAAAATCAACAGGTTTATTTTCATACTTTTCTTTCACATGAAATATAGTGTTTCTTTGTCGTTCTACACAAATGAAAGAATAACTTGTATGGATTCATTGGCCAACATTTGATTTAAATGTACTTCGCGGGTGTCGGGGATAACGGACCATGAGGATAACGACATTTCCAAAAATACCTGTACATTAAAACTCATCTGGATTGTGTTGTAGACCAGGGGTGTCGAACTCAATTTCATCGCGGGCCACATTAACATTATGGTTGCACTCAAAGGGCCGGTTGTAACTTTAAGACTATATAAAAATACATATAAATAATATAAATATTTAATATATATAAAATAACGTATTATATTACATTATTGCTTCTGCATTGGATTATTTTCAGATAGGGAAATCACTTCATAATTAACTACGTCTGAAAGAAGAAGTCTAGAGCAAATAATTGCAAGACTTTTCAGTGAGAATGCCACGTTCTGAAAAAAAAAGGAAGGGACATTTTGAAAAAAAGTCAAATTCTGAGAAAAAAGCAACTCCTAAGAAAAAGGCATATTTTGAAGAAAGAAAAGTCAAATGTTGAGAAACAAATTTTAAATTTTAGATGCATTGTGGGACATGTAGTTTATGGGCAACGTGCTTCTGTAAAGTAGCATCTAACCGTATTATAAACATATTATATTCTTTGCGAGCTCTTGTGGGGCCGCAGAAAATGAAGTCACGGGCCGGATTTGGCCCCCGGGCCTTGAGTTTGACACCCCTGCTCTAGAACCACCCTGTTTTCTCAAAACTTGTGTTATTCAAATGAAATGGTCCAATATAAACACGTACTGTGATTAGCTAACGGCAGCTAGTTTAGCAAAGTCGAATGCTTCTTAGAGGGAAACCTTATTGATCCACTATAGGGGAATTTCAATCTGATGCAGAAGGGAATAACGTTATCGTAAAATGCAAGACATTTTGATTAATACCCATAACGTTCAAAACTGAATCTAATGCCCGGATGTAAATAGCATTAGTGACTATTGACACTTGGGTGCATGTGTTTACCATTCTGTATAACCCTGGGTTTAAATAGCAACATTGGCTATAGCAACCCAGGTACAAATAGCATTGCTTTGTCTAGACACCCGGGTGCGTAAAGCTTTGGAACAAAGTTAGATTGTTTTGGAAAAAATTTAGAATTTTTGGAAAAAGTTAGAAATATGTTAAAGGTCATGAATTTACGGCATACCATCCAACCTCCTCAATAAACTCCAAAATATCCAGAACTCTGCTGTCCGCCTCCTCACCCACACCCGCTCCCGAGACCACATCACTCCCGTCCTCCAGAACCTCCACTGGCTCCCCGTCCGTCAAAGAATCGACTTCAAAGTCCTCCTCATTACTCACAAACCCCCAACAATCAGCCCCCCCCCTACCTCACAGACCTGCTGCACCACCACACCCCTTCCCGCTGCCTCCGCTCATCAGAAGCCAGCCTCCTACCCATCCCCACCCGCATCGATCGGGACCTGGGGGGACAGAGCCTTCTCCGTCGCTGCCCCCTCCCTCTGGAACTCACTCCCCCCACCCATCAGAGACTGCCCTGACCTCACCTCCTTCAACACACTCTATCTTCAATCTGGCTTTTAATGTGTGATTGTTTTTGTATTATTTGACTTTGACTATAACTATATATTTATTTGTTGTTCCTTACTTTTCTTTTCTCTTCACTATATCTGTAAAGCGTCTTTGAGCACCTGTAAAAGCGCTAACAAAATAAATGTATTATTATTATTATTTTAAACAAGTCCGATTTTTGAAAAATAAGTCCATTTTTTTTTAAAGTTAGATGTTTTTCAATTAACTGAGATGTCGACATTTGGAAACAAATCATAATGTAAAAGAATAAGCATCGTTTGCTCTAGCCACCCGGGTGCAAATAGCATCGTTTGCTATAGCCACCCGGGTGCAAATAGCATCGTTTGCTATAGCCACCCGGGTGCAAATAGCATCGTTTGCTATAGACACCCGGGTGCAAATAGCATCGTTTGCTATAGCCACCCGGGTGCAAATAGCATCGTTTGCTATAGCCACCCGGGTGCAGATAGCATCGTTTGCTATAGCCACCCGGGTGCAAATAGCATTGTTTGCTCTAGACACCCGGGTGCAAATAGCATCGTTTGCTATAGCCACCCGGGTGCAAATAGCATCGTTTGCTATAGCCACCCAGGGTGCAGATAGCATCGTTTGCTATAGCCACCCGGGTGCAAATAGCATCGTTTGCTATAGCCACCCGGGTGCAAATAGCATCGTTTGCTATAGCCACCCGGGTGCAGATAGCATCGTTTGCTATAGCCACCCGGGTGCAGATAGCATCGTTTGCTCTAGACACCCGGGTGCAAATAGCATCGTTTGCTATAGCCACCCGGGTGCAAATAGCATCGTTTGCTATAGCCACCCAGGGTGCAGATAGCATCGTTTGCTATAGACACCCGGGTGCAAATAGCATCGTTTGCTATAGCCACCCGGGTGCAGATAGCATCGTTTGCTATAGACACCCGGGTGCAGATAGCATCGTTTGCTATAGCCACCCGGGTGCAGATAGCATCGTTTGCTATAGCCACCCGGGTGCAAATAGCATTGTTTGCTATAGCCACCCGGGTGCAGATAGCATCGTTTGCTATAGCCACCCGGGTGCAAATAGCATCGTTTGCTATAGACACCCGGGTGCAAATAGCATCGTTTGCTATAGCCACCCGGGTGCAGATAGCATCGTTTGCTATAGCCACCCGGGTGCAAATAGCATCGTTTGCTATAGCCACCCGGGTGCAGATAGCATTGTTTGCTATAGACACCCGGGTGCAGATAGCATTGTTTGCTATAGCCACCCGGGTGCAAATAGCATCGTTTGCTATAGCCACCCGGGTGCAAATAGCATTGTTTGCTATAGCCACCCGGGTGCAAATAGCATCGTTTGCTCTAGCCACCCGGGTGCAAATAGCATCGTTTGCTATAGCCACCCGGGTGCAAATAGCATCGTTTGCTATAGCCACCCGGGTGCAAATAGCATCGTTTGCTATAGCCACCCGGGTGCAAATAGCATTGTTTGCTATAGCCACCCGGGTGCAAATAGCATTGTTTGCTATAGCCACCCGGGTGCAGATAGCATCGTTTGCTATAGCCACCCGGGTGCAAATAGCATCGTTTGCTCTAGCCACCCGGGTGCAAATAGCATCGTTTGCTCTAGCCACCCGGGTGCAAATAGCATCGTTTGCTATAGCCACCCGGGTGCAAATAGCATCGTTTGCTCTAGCCACCCGGGTGCAAATAGCATTGTTTGCTATAGCCACCCGGGTGCAAATAGCATTGTTTGCTATAGACACCCGGGTGCAAATAGCATCGTTTGCTCTAGCCACCCGGGTGCAGATAGCATTGTTTGCTATAGACACCCGGGTGCAGATAGCATTGTTTGCTCTAGCCACCCGGGTGCAAATAGCATCGTTTGCTATAGCCACCCGGGTGCAAATAGCATCGTTTGCTATAGCCACCCGGGTGCAAATAGCATCGTTTGCTCTAGCCACCCGGGTGCAAATAGCATCGTTTGCTATAGACACCCAGGTGCAAATAGCATTGTTTGCTATAGCCACCCGGGTGCAAATAGCATCGTTTGCTATAGCCACCCGGGTGCAGATAGCATCGTTTGCTATAGCCACCCGGGTGCAAATAGCATCGTTTGCTATAGCCACCCGGGTGCAGATAGCATCGTTTGCTATAGCCACCCGGGTGCAGATAGCATCGTTTGCTATAGCCACCCGGGTGCAAATAGCATCGTTTGCTATAGCCACCCGGGTGCAAAAAACTCTTATTTTTTTTCAAAAGTCAGATTATTTTGAAAATGTCAAAAAAGTCAGATTTTGTATCAAACACATTTAGAAATATGTTAAAGTTCAGGAATTGGAAAAAAGTAAGATTTCGGAAAAAATAAATCCGATCTTTTGTTAAAAGTAATTTTTTTCGATAAATGTACATTTTTGGAAAAAAGTTAGAATTATGAAATACGACGAAAATAATCAATATTTTGAAAAAAAAATCAGAATTTTTACAAATAAATCGATTTTTATAGACACCCGGGTTCAAACGGTAGACACCGTATGGCAGATTACCACTGTGAGGTCAAATCTTCGCTCAAGGTCCTCCTTCATGTTTTCCAGTGCTTTCAGCCACATCTCACGGTCTTCCCCAACACACAGAATACATTTCATGGAGTGCTAAATATGGTTTGATGGTTTTCATTTGGCCACTAATAAATGACAACTCAGCAAACTATCTGCAGAGGGAGACGTGGTGAAAAAGCTTCTCTGCTTTAATTGGAAAATGTAATCAGTGACTTCAAGTCTGAATGTCCTTTTAATTAAATCACTTTGTTTTCAAAGCCCCGGTAAATAAATCATCTTTCAATTTTATTATTTAAGTTATTATAAATGTCACTCTTGTAACAGTTTCCAAGACAACTGTTTTCTATATTATTCAAACTCTCCAGCGCAATATTATTTGTGTGATGGTTGCTCAAAGGAAGCATGAACAATACAAAGCGGTGAGTTGGCATTGATTTTTTTAAATACTATTAATTTCCATAGGGGATGGAAAAGCACTCAAGCATTTCCTTAGATATGGTCTATTGATAACATATGTTCAAAAGCATGCAAAAAAAACCACAAGGACCTTGCACAGATATATTCTCTGTTCAAAGAACCCTGAACGACTGAAAGAGATTCAACAAAGTCTGACAACCTCGTCGTCATTAGTCACACTCTCCAAAACCTCGCTTTACTTCTCACGCTTCAATGCCGCCTCCTCTGATGGCGGATGTGCTTGTTAAAAGTTCTGTCAAAGTAGTTGGTGGCTTTTACTAAAATACTGCTCGTACACGGTGAGCAGGAACTATGAGATGGTGGGAGATGGCTGGACATTGGAACCACACACACACTTCGTTTAATGAATGTGAGCACGAGAATTCAAATCACGGATGAAAAGTGTTTGAACTTTGACCCTTAAGGAAATGTAATCCTGGAGTGTCGATTAATGCAATGAAGTAGAATCTGAGCTAACAGAGAATGCTCAGTTGTTGTTAAATTAATACACACTTTAATCTCACACACACTATTTTATGAACATATATGCTGAATTGAAACAGAACAAATGAATCAAAAGGCGCATTCACACTGTGGTACTTTTCCCACAAAGGTTCATGCGAACTTAGTTCATGGAAACTCTTTAGTTCTGCATGACTAAGTTCAGATCGCATTCACACTGGAAAAAGTCCCTGGGGGGAGGATTAGGCAAATGAAGCCGCTGACGTCACTTCTTCTTCTTCTGCTTTGGGTTTACTGGCAGGCCGCAACCCACTTCACGGCGTATACTGCCGCCCGAAAGTCCCCGGCCGGAAGTCCCCGGAGTTGGGGAAGGCTTCAGTAGCAGCTGCTGGGAGTCCCAGCAGCTGCTACTGAAGCCTTCCGAGTAAATCGCCAGAACGCCGACACCTCCTCATCTCCACCGCTCCCATGTTTTATTTTGTGTTGCCATAAGTTAGTCTCTCTGCGTTTCTGCGCTAGGCTAATGCTAATGCTAATAATGCTAATGCGAGGATAATAAAATGGCGGCTTCACAAAACTTTGTGGGAGTTTTACGAGGCGTGGTTTGCAATCCGCCCAGCCAATCAGGAATATAGCTCTTTTCTCAAAAAGAGCTCTCGAGGGGGTAAAAAGGTTCGCATGAACTACTTTTAGTACCGGCTCTTTTTGGTGTGAACGCGATCATGAACTAAGTTCGCATGAACCTTTGTGGGAAAAGTACAGCAGTGTGAATGCGCCTAAAGAAAGTGAAAACCATGAAGCAGATTAAGGCGGTAGAGATAGATTCACACCTAAAGTATTAGACGACAGAACAGAACAGCTTTCAAAGAAGAGACAACAGCTAACACTCCGAATTTTTATAAAAAGTGAGTTTTGAAAACAGTAAGAATCATGAAAAAAGTCACGAAATTTAAAAATGTTTTATTTTAGAGATAAAAGTGAGAATTTAAAAAAATCACAAAAAGGAAGATTTTTTTCCAAAAAATCACAAAAAGTCAGATTTTGTAATTAAGAAGTATGTTACATGTCAGGAATTAAATTAAATTAAAGGTGGGCTTTTTACAGTATCACGGCTTCTACAGATGACATTTTTTTATGGACTTCTTGTCAAAGCACTTCAGATATTCATTGCTATCGGGATGTTAAGAGCATTCCATGGAATATAACAACAAGTGTATCTCGAGCCGGTTTCCGAAAACTTACCCACCCCACCTTTAAGTCAGAATTGTCAAGATTTTGAGTTTTTTTTTACACGTGTACTTACAGTAAAGTATTATCCTACAGAACAGCACCGTTTACAGAGAAGAGACAACAGCTGATCCTTTAACTTTAAGGCAACACAGCACATCTAAGGTAATATTTTAAACACTATGGTCTGAATCTAGAGCACACGGAGTTGTAAGCTTGCTGATTCATCTCAAAATGCACCATCACTTGTAAATAACTCGTGGTGCTACATGTTTATCCACAGTGGGAATGCCTTAGACTTTTATGAAAGAGACCGATATGTTCAAACACGGTTAATCTCTTGTATTGAGGATTTAACCATGAGGGTTTCTGTTCATCCAGACGTTCACGTGCTGCTGACAACAATGGCTGGGAATCCTTGACACCGGCAAACAAATCTTCCCACTTCACTTATTAAGAATCTGTAATAATGAAAAGAAAACTATACCAGTGGCATTGGGAGTTAAGGACTTGAGATGCTCGAGAAAACACCCAGACAGACGATGTGTTTTCAGTTGTTTCCATTGATTTGGGGAATTGCTGTTGTCAGGAACCTTTCAGCCTCTAGGGGGCGCCATGTTGTTCAGGCGTAGGGAAAGCCCTAATGCTAATCCGCCTCTGAAGCTGCAGGTGTGTTCCTGGCAAAGTGTTTTCACCGTGAGTGGTGTAAAGCGATGAACGAGCCATCATGTATTCATTGATTTCTGCTCTCAGGGTTTATTTGGCAGAGGATTGTTGTGGGATGTGAGCGGCGTCTCATGTCGTGTAAAGAGCTCGCTCCCCACGGCAGGCTTTGAACCCGCGGGAAAACAGACGTTCATTCTTCAAATACTACAGTCTGTCTGTCTCGCTCTGTCTGTCTTTGCGGATCAGGTTACGATCGTAAGATACGAGGCACTTTCCCCTAAAAAAGGACCTTAACAATTGGGATGAAGGCACTGTAAGTCGGAAGCAACACATTCAAAGATAATTTATTGTAAATATTGCAGGGGTTGCACGACGAAATATCTTGTTGTATCCTGTGAGTGTTACTTACTGTAGTATACACACGTTAATATTTAAAGTCATATTTAGCAGAACATACTAAAAAAAGGCAGGTTTTCAAACTGATGTAGATATTTTTACTCTTGCAAACCAAATATATAATTGCTTGCTTGTCCAACAACATTTTTTTTTATTGTTTTACGAAATGTTGATTGAATTGTATTATATTCTTGTAATTTCATGATATGTTTTCACATTGTTATTCATGTTTGTTGATCTGTACATCCCCCTGAAACAAATGTGTTATGTGATATTGGGCTGTACAAAAACATTTGATTTGATCTGAAATCAAAAACACTTATAAGATGAAATGATTCTTCACTCTTAGCATTTAAGACGTTACGGAAAAGTGGGCAATGTGTTTTTGTTTAAATAAATTCCAGGAACAGGAAACAGCATCGTGTTTTACTCATACACATCTAGTGTTGCTGAATCCAATGATCCTTTATCAAATGAACCATCCAAAGGTTGCTTTATGAAGACTGGGCGACTTTATTACCTGCCTTACAAGCATCAACACGATAATATTATGATCATGGCAAGAATTGAGAGGTCTTCTGCTTGTCAGAGTAAAACAAGATAGTATAATTTGTATTCATGTATTTATTTAAACAAGGACCATGCATACAAATACATTAACGCCAGATTTGAGCTAATTGCTAATTTCCATCTGCAGTCCTTAGGCAGGTACACAACAATCAACACACACTAAAAGCATTGCATAATCTCTCTTTAACACTAGCACCGCCAGAGGTCGCTGTCTACCTATATCCGCCAACGGGTACAGTTTACCCGCTATTGATTTCCAAGGTACAATGTACCATACAGAACGGTGAGTTGTGATCGCACAGGGATGAAATGTATACCAATATAATCTGTGGACTCTCAGTTTTTCATATTATGTGACCCGCTCTATCGAAATCAGTCGGAAGTCGCAACGGCTCATTTCAGAATAAACGTGGATTTACGTAAAAAACTATTTTTTCGGGGTTCGGGTGTTTTGTTTGATTTTAAACAAACGAAGTCTTGGCTTTCAGAATATGAAACTTTTATTTCCAAAATCACACGATAAAGTACATTTTTGAAGCTTGTGAAGCAGGGGTGTCAAACTCAATTTCATCAAGGGCCACATTCGCATTATGGTTGCACTCAAAGGGCCGGTTGTAACTTTAAGGCTATATAAAAATACATAAATATTGAATATATATATAAACTAATGTATTATATTACATTATTGCCTTTGCATTGGATTATTATCTGATAGGGTAATAATAAGTTCATATTTAACTACGTCTGAAAGCAGAAGTCTAGGGCAAATAATTGCAAGTCTCTTCAGTGAGAATGTCACAAAATGATTTTAAAAGACATTTTGAAAAAAAAGTCAATTCTGAGAAAAGATGAATATTTAGAAGAATAAAATTCAAATCTGAGAAAAAAAGTCAAATTTGAGATGCATTGTGGGACATGTAGTTTATGGGCAACGTGCTTCTGTAAATCACCATGTAACTGTATTATAAACATATTATATTCTTTGCAAGCTATTGTGGGGCCACATGAAATGAAGTCGCGGGCCGGATTTGGCCCCCGGGCCTTGAGTTTGACACCCCTGTTGTAAAGGGACGAAGACAAGCACCTCTCACTCGCAATCTGCTCTTCCAGCAGCGCCGCGCCCCCTCCCTCCGGCTGACATTATGAACGTAAGAGTATAGTAATCATAGATAACACGGCAGGGTCCGTTACAGTTTGTTTTCATCTGATTTAAATTTAAAAAAAAATTACATACAATAAAAAAACAGCTGCGGGTAAAATGTACCCGTTGGCGGTTCTAGTGTTAAAGTACAGGTCAATACATTAGTACATACTTCAGTTAAAATATAATATTACAATACAATTCAACTCTGATTACAGTGTAATTAATGTTCACCTTCCTTTGAGAAATGCATGCACACACATGGGTCTATTAACTGAAATTCTCATTTGATCACTGACTTGTGCAGATTTATTTTCAGCAGTAAATGAAACCCCATTATAAAACATCATTTTGACATAATCAGAAGAAATTGAGTAGAATGTTTTTTTTTAACTTCCCTAAAGTTTCATTTCATATGTTTATGTTCCTGGAGGGACCGTCCTTCAGCTGCAGACTGATGGCTCAGGGACAGAATAACAAAATGTCGCCTCCCTCCAGGCTCGTCTGAGCGAATGTGCTGAGGTCTGACTTACAGCAGGTGCATTGTGGGTTTGATTCGACAGACAGGCAGGTTGTTATTGTTGTTGTGCAGGGTAAGAAACATCAAACCAGCAGAGTTACAACAGCCCAAGGCCAGAACACTGGATGGAAAAGTGTGGACGGAAAAGTTTTCGGCAGGGAGGTGGATTGATTTCTGGGGAGTCAAAGGGGCTGGTGTTCCCCACAAATGCTAAGAAGAATGTCCACTTATGTTTTTGGTAAATATAGATGTTTGGAGTCTGGTTTTAGGCAAAGCAGTTTTATCCAATATTGAATTACAACTAAAGAAGCACTCACCTCATGAGGAAGAGCAGGTCGAGAGAAAAACTACTACATTTACTACCATTGTACCACTGATACTAAAATTACTACTGCTGTTACGATTTCACACTAACTCTCTAACATTACATTCAATGTCAATGCAGAGATGACCTGGCAACACGAATAACCCAAATGATGCTACGTGAATGTCTACATGTGTTAACTCAAGGGAAAAAATACAATGTTGGCAAGTTTTATGATTTAAAGTGGCTACTGTTGGGCTATAAAGGAACTACAGCACGGTCACATGACTTCACGTCACCACCGCTAAGCTAAAGGTGGCTAATGTTGGGCTATAAAGGAACTACAGTACGGTCACATGACTTCACGTCACCACCGCTAAGCTAAAGGTGGCTACTGTTGGGCTATAAAGGAACTACAGCACGGTCACATGACTTCACGTCACCACCGCTAAGCTAAAGGAGGCTAATGTTGGGCTATAAAGGAACTACAGCACGGTCACATGACTTCACGTCACCACCGCTAAGCTAAAGGCGGCTAATGTTGGGCTATAAAGGAGCTACAGCACGGTCACATGACTTCAAGTCACCACCGCTAAGCTAAAGGCGGCTAACGTTAAGCTACAAATGAACTACAGCACGGTCACATGACTTCACGTCACCACCGCTAAGCTAAAGGTGGCTAATGTTGGGCTATAAAGGAACTACAGCACGGTCACATGACTTCACGTCACCACCGCTAAGCTAAAGGTGGCTAATGTTGGGCTACAAAGGAACTACAGCACGGTCACATGACTTCACGTCACCACCGCTAAGCTAAAGGTGGCTACTGTTGGGCTATAAAGGAACTACAGCACGGTCACATGACTTCACGTCACCACCGCTAAGCTAAAGGTGGCTAATGTTGGGCTATAAAGGAACTACAGTACGGTCACATGACTTCACGTCACCACCGCTAAGCTAAAGGTAGCTACTGTTGGGCTATAAAGGAACTACAGCACGGTCACAAGACTTCACGTCACCACCGCTAAGCTAAAGGTGGCTAATGTTGGGCTATAAAGGAACTACAGCACGGTCACATGACTTCACGTCACCACCGCTAAGCTAAAGGCGGCTAATGTTGGGCTATAAAGGAGCTACAGCACGGTCACATGACTTCACGTCACCACCGCTAAGCTAAAGGCGGCTAACGTTAAGCTACAAATGAACTACAGCACGGTCACATGACTTCACGTCACCACCGCTAAGCTAAAGGTGGCTAATGTTGGGCTATAAAGGAACTACAGCACGGTCACATGACTTCACGTCACCACCGCTAAGCTAAAGGTAGCTAATGTTGGGCTACAAAGGAACTACAGCACGGTCACATGACTTCACGTCACCACCGCTAAGCTAAATGAGGCTAATGTTGGGCTATAAAGGAACTACAGCACGGTCACATGACTTCACGTCACCACCGCTAAGCTAAAGGTGGCTAATGTTGAGCGGGATGACGTTTAGTCGTCTCATTTAGACACTTGTGGAAATCCTCAGACTTTGTTTTATTCAGGCATCTAACCGAAAACCCGTTTGAGACAAGGGAGCCAGAAGTGGTCAAGTCAATAACTGTGGACTCAATCTCGTGATAGCATCAACATTACCTTTGATTACAGAACATGCTCGGATCCCAAAGGTATTCCTGCTACTATGTGTACTCCAACTACAGATGCTACTTTCCTTAAACCCTTCTTATCATCACTTCCAGTACTTCAACTGGTACTACTAACACCCGTCCTGCCACTGCTGCTCCTCCTCTGGCTGCAGCACAAAAGTGGTGGGGCACAAAACACTCAGATGTCTAAATATAAGCTTCTGCAGTGAGGTTCATGGCTGGTGAGGCACCTGACTCTTCAGGTTTACAAATATTATATTTTGACCTAAATGAAAATATTATATTTTGACCTAAATCAAAATATAATATTATTTTCAAAAGCTTTTTTTGTCTGATGCTTCAATTACTTTTAAACAGACAGTTCAACAGAAGGATACCCAAAACATGTAATTTTATCATTTAAATATTGAATTGTTCTCTCTTAGTAAGATCCCATTTTCAATAAAATGGTGGTCTTACCTTGACTTGAAGATGAAGTCCATTTGCCTATCCTTCTGGACAAAAATCTCTATTACTTTTTTGTAAAAGTCCTCCTTATCTTCTTGTAGTTTCAAAAGTCTATCATAAATCTAATCGATAGATTTATGATTCGAAAATTATAAAAGTAGGGTAGACATGTGGATATTATCCGGCCGAACAAAACGTGCATTTATCTAACAGCTACGTTTCCCACAGATCTTATTTGGAGCTATTTTCTAAAATCCTATGGAGAAATCTTGTTGCTTTTTTGTGGAGGGAAGCCATGCGCAGTTTACTTCCGGGTTTTAGGACGCCTCACTGCAGCTCTCTCTCCTCCTCTTCACACACCACACTTTTCGCGGCACACGAAATTTACAGCCAATCAGCTCTGAATTATGTGAGATGACGTATGGTGGGGATGGCAGCACTTTGCCCCTATGGTCATTATTTATTTGCCACACACATTAAATAGGAAAATACTCTGAGCATGCGCAGTGTAGTTTTTACAGTCACCATTGACTTAAACAGGGAGAGGGAGGGGCAGGATCGGGTTTTGTCCCACATGGCTCTAAACAGCTCAATAGGCACACACTGACAGTGTGTGCCTATTGAGCTGTGTGACACTGTAGACACTAATTAGAAGAACACAGACTAAAACAGCAATGTACAGACGAATCAGATGATTAAACATGATCTTAAAATATATTTTATATATATATTTTTTTATTTTGCATTTTTTTGTAATCATTATTTTTAATACTTTCTGCTGACACTAGGTGGGGCTGTGCCCCACCTGCCCCTAATGACCAGTCGCCACTGAGCACAGTGTAAGCCCTCCAGATGTAGATCTTACCCGTCATTTCATCATTGGATGGTAAATCCCACCAGAGGAGTGGAGCGGAGCGTACTGGGAGGACCGGCCAGCGGTGGGGTTTTATTTTTCTTCCCAATCCATGTGACAGTGGGCTGTCCTTTTGTCTCTGTGGGGTTTTGTTCTTCCTCTCGGCGTGTTGGTGCACTGGAAAATATGCCGCTCCAAAGTCAAGTAAAAGACAAATAAAAACAAGCTGTCTTTGCTTGGTAAGACTACTTTAAATAAGACGGGATGTTCAGATACATTACATCTTGTAAACTTATTTTGAACTACATTTGACCGGGACCAGGACATTTCTAAGTGTTCTGTTTTCTGATGTTAGTTGCCATTCAAAACAAGATGTTTTCTAGAGTCTCATTGATGCACTGTCCAAAAACAAGACCCTATATCTCACGGCAGTGTTACTTCTTAAGTTATTGTGTCTTATATCAAGTGTAAAGACATATTCTGAGTATAAATTAGACACATACTCTATTTCTACAGTGTGGTGGAGTCCGGTCCCTCTGCTTTCCCCTCCCGCTGCCTCCACATCTGATTCCTCTCTCCTGCATCGCCTCCCTCCACCTCACTGATGGCTAGAGCTTAGAGTCTATTCACCAGAGAAATGAAGCAACAGCTTTCCACTCCCTCCACCCCTCCACCTTCCACCCTCCACACACACACACACACACACACACACACACACACACACACACACACACACACACACACACACACACACACACACACACACACACACACACACACACACACACACACACACACACACACACACACACCTCCACCCTCCTCTCTAAAGCCCACAGACACATTAATCCTTCTCTCAGGCTCGCTTTCCAGACACAATAGGCCTCAAAGAATTGGACTTGAGATAATTGTGTTGCTATCCCATTTCATCTGGAATGGAACCGCGTGGCACCAGCCACAAAGCTCTGGCTACACGCACACACACACACACACACACACACACACACACACACACACACACACACACACACACACACACACACACACACACACACATATACCATATATACATCACTTCAGGGGACATTCTATTGACTTACATGCATTTCCTGGAGACTTATCCTAACCTTAACCATAACCAACATATCCCTAACCCTAACCCTAACCAAGTCTTCACCCTAAAATTGATGATTCCC
This sequence comes from Champsocephalus esox, assembly GCA_036324585.1. Taxonomy (NCBI): domain Eukaryota; kingdom Metazoa; phylum Chordata; class Actinopteri; order Perciformes; family Channichthyidae; genus Champsocephalus; species Champsocephalus esox. The sequence goes on along the minus strand of CM070498.1, from coordinate 7,169,314 downwards.
CTATGGGGACCTCCAATTTGTCCCCATAAGGGAGGTGAGTCCCCACACGTGACTGTGTAGACATATGTAGGTCCCCACACGTATAGTAATGCTAGACCACACACACACACACACACACACACACACACACACACACACACACACACACACACACACACACACACACACACACACACGTAGCGGTGGTGATGTGAAGTCATGTGACCGTGCTGCATTTCCAACATTAGCCACCTTTATTTCTAAATAATGATGTTTCTCTTTTCACAACATGTCTTACTATGTTGATTGTGTACAACTCTCAATTTAAAACCCTACCAATCTGTGAGACCACACACACACACACACACACACACACACACACACACACACACACACACACACACACACACACACACACACACACACACACACACACACAGATGGAGTCGTTTTTGGCGAGTGCGGCGCTGTAATTATTCCCCCCTCTATTCACGATCATCATCATAAAAATTCACCACCACCGGCTCCCCCCCCCTCCTGGACCCACCGTGTCTGCATGATGTGTTGTCATCACGATATGGCGGCAATATGGTGCCTGCCCGTTGCCCGTGTTGTTGCCGGGGACTGTGGGTAATTAACGGGCGCGCCAATATGGCCGAACACCTGCTCTGGCAGCGCCGCCGGTCATCTGGGTTGGCAGCCCCCCCCCACCCCCCCACCAAACCCCCGACAAACACCAGGAGGGAGGAAACGGTCGGGTGGAAACTCGTTAAAGTCGGAGGTTGGTTGTGTGAGAAGTACGAGCAGGTGGAAACTGTCAGCTGGTGCATCATGGGAGGACAGATTGACGATCTCCCGGCCAATGTAGTCCACTCTGGATGCACTGCCACTGGAGGGGAAAATAGTGTTAGCTTTGGAAAGTTAAAAGGGAAGATTATTCCCTCAGCACTGACATGGCCAGAGTGTGTGGACACCGGAGCATGACCCCCATATGGCAGTTAATCTGCGGCTGTAACGGGATCCACGCTTTGGGAAGGTTTGCCTGGATGGAGGGGTTTTCTCTCATTTAGCAAAAAGAGCATTAGTGACGCTGCACGGTGTCGGTGTTCCGGTTCATCCCAAACATGTTGGATGGGTTCGAGCTTTTCCATATCGTACTAAAAAACATTTCTATGAGGAGCCGTCTCTCCATAGTCAGACACATTATATACTAAAAAAGCCTGCTGTGAGATGTTGGTAGAGTTGTATCGTGAGTTAAATACCTATTATGACCAATTAGTTATTTTATTGAATCAGGTTAGTTGTATTTCATTAATGTATACTTACTGTACTGTATGGGTAATTTAAAATCCATAAATTAACAAGGTAATTAAATGAAGCAACACATGTGTATAACTTGACAATATTTGCAATACGGTGCAAGTATTATAGGCTGTTTGTACTGTAGTTATACTGTACCTACGAAAAGTACTGCATGTAAATCATAAATAACGAATGTAGTGAAGTAATTCAAATCGACATAATCCCGTGCCACGACAGGTCATATCGTACAAAGTTCAATACAAGTTGCCAAGCGACGAGGTCAAGATGGATCCAGACACATTCGACCAAGTCAACAATGACTGATGTAAAAAAAAACGAATTGTCCTCACTACGAGGAATACATAGGCTCGCTTTGGGTTAGATGTCATACGAAACTTTATCATTGTTATTCTGCTCCTGCCGTAAAATATAAATGTTTCCTGTCAGTTGAAGATCTACCAGAAGCCATACCATAGAAGAAGTCACCTACCAAAACAGGAAGAGAAGTTGTTATACAAATACTTTCCTTTTGTGTGTCTCCTTATTACCTTTTGCTTCTTTTCTTCATTCCTTTCTAATCATTTTTCTTCTGCAATTTTGTTGTGGAAAATGTGAACGCTCTTCCACAATTTGGTTTGGAATTGCCTTGAATGTCGGGGTCTTTTGGGGAGGTCATTTTGTAGACATTTCACATCAGTGTGCTGGTGATGAGAGTTTCCTTTCTGGTTATGCGTCGTGCTGGACTGAGGACAGCGATGGTAATCCGTTTGGGAATCCATCTCACTATCCTCCGAAAAGTCTGATATTTGGAAATATATATGAGACTTTCTTTCCGTAAACCAGGAGCAACTCTTGGTACTAATAGTAAAGATGGATTTGAGTTCCTCCTCCCTGCGTATACGTGCTTCAACCTGTTATCTTTTGTTCTGCGTTTGATCTGCTGATTACATAATTGCCATTGTATAAGCGTCTTTTTATAAAACTGACCTGCATAATCAGGCTACCTTAGACTCTCTCTGTGACAAGCTGGAACAATACACATTATGTAAGTGGTAATTGCCGCCACGGGTCAAAACACTTTGTGGTGATTAGACTTTATTATGCACTGAAATACAAATATAAAACACTTTGAGAACAATTGAGATAAAAATCAAAGTAAAGCTGAGACATTTCTCGGTCGACAGATTTTCTTAAAACTATTTTTATTTTTGTATTACTTTTAATATAGTATATTTTAATATTGTTTTAATATCGTCTGCTTATCTGTATTATTGTGTTGCATTGTTGGAGAAGCCTGTGACCTAAGATTTTCAACGACATAATGACTCTGTAGCTATTAGTGTTGCACGGTTTACCGATACTTGAAAGGTACCGCGATACCCTGCCGTTAAAAACGTTACGATTCCTCCGTTTCATTAGTATTGGTACTTTAAGAATGACGGGGGAAAGTACTCCGGTGAGAAAGCGCCGTGTGTGTTCAGCGCTCTGCTTCCACTCCCTGCACTGCAGCCGTGTCTGCAGTCCCACCCGTCTCAAGCACGCACTAAGCCCCTCCCCTCTATCGTGCACGCGGCCACGCGCTAGCTGCCAGAGCATGTGAGAAAACGAGAAGCATGGCTGCAAGTGGGAGTGCAACTGCCGCTGCGCCTCGGCTTGTTAACAAAAAAGACGCCAGAAGCTACATTTGGAAGTATTTTAGTGATATCTCTGACAGTGAGGGCGAGCCTATGGACACCACGAGGCCTGCCTGTGAGACATGTATTAGATCCCGGCAAACCAAGGGAGCCAACACATCAGACTTGGCTAAGCACCCGCCGATCGGCATCCAGAGCTGTTTAAAAAATTTAAAGACAGACCGGTTAGCGAATGTGAGAGATAACATAATTACATCATGCTCAAGCCCATGCCCTCAAATCTAAATCAAACAAGTGTAATTTATTTTTTGACAAACGAACGTTTTCGTAGTTTGACGAGGCAATTAATGGCAATGATAACTGTCTAATATGGCTATCTTTGTAGCTAACTTACCAATGTCATCTGCAATATACATTTTGTCAATACTTTTAATATTACCGTACTATTACATGTTAATAACATAAAGTTAACTATCAAAGAAATCACATAAACTCAAGTATAAAGAAGAGACCATGTTGTAAGAAAACACTTAACAGATAAACTACAATTGTATTCATCATGAAAATAATAAAAGAAAAGTATCGAAAAATAATCGGAATCGCAATTTTTGACTTGGTATCGAAACCAAAATGTTGGTATCGTGACAACACTAGTAGCTATGTTAGTTTGACAATAAAGAACCTTGAATCTTGTCTTTTATTTTTCTGTAGTGATTTATGCAAGATTTAAGGTTTAACAACTCTCCTATATTGTGTTATTGTAATCTGAGTCATAGACCAACGATTACAAACCAAAAGGGGATCCGTCGTGTTGGAGAATGCAACCTTTGAAAACATAAAGGCAGTTATTAATCTACATTTGTCTTCGCTGAATTGGATTTCATTCCCTATCATTTCACATGTTGCATGTCATGAGTTTGAATTCACTAATCCTCCTTGTATTGGACACGATAGTGTGACATGTTAAATCCATCATCCCATTTGGATTATTCTGAAGTCTTCTATAATCAGATTGATCTCACGGCGGTGTTTTCGATACAAATCTGTGTCATAATTATGAATTGTGTTGGGTTTTACCTTCCCATGTATGTTAATGGCATTGTCGTAGTACTTCCCTTAGTGGTGGTATCAATGTTAAAACTATTTGTACATGCATGGATTAAAATGGTTGAAGACCTGCGGTTTGTTGGGCTCTAGGACCTGTACACAATCAGGTTAAGATTAAGATCAAGCAAAACCTTTTCAGTATTGAAAAACAGAATGTGAGAGAAAATAAAACTCATTCAAGCAAAACTAAATGAATATCTTGTGATATCATGTGAACTATAAGTATTTTTCATGCTGTATAACCGATCTTTGCCGTTATGCTGCCTCTCTCGTCATTTTGAGTTTGCGATCCGGGAAAAAACCTCTCGTGTGGGCGGGACTTTCAGGGGTGCATCCTGATTGGCTGCTCTGTTCTTGAGTGACAGCCAAGTACCCGTCCACCCATAGTAGCATTTCTGCCTGATTCTGAAAACGTTTTGCTTGATCTTAACCCTCTGAGATATTGTTGTGTTTTGCCTTGTGAATGGTACTTTTGTAAAGTATAATCAAGTTACTTTTGTAAAGTATAATCAAGTTACTTTTGTAAAGTATAAACAAGTTGTACACATCCCAGAGATCAGCACAACCTCAGGAAATATTTTAGTCACTGCCCCGGTAATGTTACACATCTCAACCGGTCGTCCAATGGACAGCTTCCCCCCCATCTATGTGTATACTCGCATGTTAGACTCTGTTACTAACGGTATATCTGTAGACTTGGTATGTCTTAAATGTCCGGTTAGGATGTATTGGAACGAAATCTAAAATGAAAATTGTAAATAAGCCATCTGTATGTCAAATATGTCTTATATGTCTTATATGTCTTATATGTCTTATATGTCTCATTGTCTTAAATTAAATGATGAATTGGAAATGGGGGACCCTGATGTAAACAAGACGAAATTCTTTCTCTGGTCTGCATCCTCTTAACACTTGTATGTTTTGAGCTGTACTGTACTGTACCCAATATACAAGCTGTTAATACACTTATCAATCAATCAATCAAACTCATTAAAAACGTATACGCACTATAATAGGGGATATTTGCCTATAAACCAAAACAAACTAAAAACGGAGCTTGAATTTGTAACTTATTTTATTAAAACATAACTTAACCATAATATATATGTTTTAAATGGCACAAACCTGACTCCACAGCCCTGCTGGTGATACGTGTGAGACAGTGTGGACTGTTATAAATATGGGATGGATCTTAAGTTGAGGAACTAATGAACACTATGAAGGATATAAAGGATAGTGATTCAAAGAGAGTGAAACTATATGATATTGTCACGACCTCGCTCTCAGGTTCGCTCTCAGGTTCTGAGTGAAAATAAGAGTGCGACTTCTTCAAATATTCAACCTGGCTCTTTGTGTTTCTTAAATTCTAATTACACTATTATTATTTATGTAAAGCAATTATTTGTGTTACAGGTGAGTGGGAGGAAGACTGTTTTTCTTTCTGTACATGTGGGCGCATGACAGATACCGTTTTAAAAACACTTTTGTAAATGCCAACATGTATTTAATGTTCTGGAGCTAAATATATGAAACATTAATGATTTTAATTCCGTTTAGGAGGGAGTCAAGTATCAACATGTATCCAAATCCAGTTCCTTTCTCACTGCTTTACGTCTTTTTGTAATTTAAACCTCTCCTGTTTATATCTCTCTCTGTTTCTTTAACTCTTTCTGGTGACTGTATTGCATGTGTGTCCTCTCTCTTTCCCCTACGCCGGTGGTTTAAAGGCCAAAGATTCACGAGGGAAGTCTTAAAACTGTTTTCAATGTCCTAAAGAAAAGTGGTTTGAAGGTCAAAGTGAAATGAGTGAAAGAGAAGGATGAAAGGAATATAAGAAGGTTAGAAAAGTGTCGAAATAACAATCATTTCACGGGAAGACTAGGGGTAGAGGAATGGCAGAGTTTGGGAGAATCTATTCTATTCACATCTCACTGTAAATGTATTCATGTACCTGTGTTATTCATGTTTTATTATCTCTGCTTTTAAATGTTTCTAATGTGATTTATTTGTATGCTCTTAATGTCTTTCGTTTTTGTAAAGCACTTTGCCTTGTGTTGAAAAGTGCTCTATAGATAAACTCACCTTCCCTAGACCTCCATGTTCCCCCTCCGGCCTGTAGGGGGCACTGTGGCTCTTCTTCTCCCCCCTCGGTGTGACTGCGGTCCCGAAGTGAAATGCCTCCCAGGCATCATTTTCTTGGTCAAAGTATAAAAATGTTTTTTTTGTGCATAATGGAAGATGGAGAATATTAACGGGGCAAATATCTGATTTCATGCAAAAGAAAATATCTGATGTACAGAGAGGAATATTAAACACGTCTCCTGGTATTGTAGTTTTTAGGATGACTTGGTGCTAAACAAAAAGAGCTTTTCACTCTGTCACAGGGAGAGGGGGGAGAGGAGATGAAGAAGAGGGGAGGAAGGTAGACGACAGGTTCTCTGCATTCAACATGTTCAACTACAGCACAGTGTTAAAGGGCCAGTTCCCCCACTTCATTCAACAACATTATGCCACTTACAGTGCAGACATACTACATGCTGATATACACCTGAACATCAGCAGGAGAGGACTCTTTAAAGTAGAGACACTACATACTGATATACACCTGAACATCAGCAGGAGAGGACTCTTTAAAGTAGAGACACTACATACTGATATACACCTGAACATCAGCAGGAGAGGACTCTTTAAAGTAGAGACACTACACACTGATATACACCTGAACATCAGCAGGAGAGGACTCTTTAAAGTAGAGACACTACATACTGATATACACCTGAACATCAGCTGGAGAGGACTCTTTAAAGTAGAGACACTACATACTGATATACACCTGAACATCAGCAGGAGAGGACTCTTTAAAGTAGAGACACTACACACTGATATTCACCTGAACATCAGCAGGAGAGGACTCTTTAAAGTAGAGACACTACATGCTGATATACACCTGAACATCAGCAGGAGAGGACTCTTTAAAGTAGAGACACTACATACTGATATTCACCTGAACATCAGCAGGAGAGGACTCTTTAAAGTCCAAGCTGTCAAACATAATGATTGATGGCTGGAGAAAACCAAGGTATTGTGTAATAATGTAGTATTAGGTATTATGATTCATTAAGGCTCCAATAAGCTTGAAGAATAACTGATATTGTAGTATTTGGTGGCGTTAATACTGATAACTTCGACCTGTGTATTTGAAACTAAACTACACTGTTTCATTACATGTCATACTCAATACTGTGGACAATCCCCACAGTGGGGTTTGAACCTGTGCCCCTCCTTTCTGAACACCAACGCATTAGTCGACTGCGCCACAGCCTCTCACATTCATAAGGACATCATGACTAACATATCAGCCTCTCTGTCATCAGAGCTAACAAAGACACGATAACCAACTCAATGTTTTATGTTTCCCATGCCGGAGCTGATTCTCCTATTCAGTAGACACTCAACAGCAAGTGAATCACTGCTTTGAGCCTCCAAACGCACGAGAACAAAACATTCAGAGATCTGTTGAAATGAACCCAGAGAACCAAATCAACGTCTCCACCTGTTGGACCCAGCAAGACGCTTGGTCTAAGGGTCCTTAAGACGCACTGTACTGACACCATGACGGACGCCACATCTTCTCATGTGTAATTATGCAGTTCAAAACCGCCACCCTGTTTTAAATGGTCGCTCACGTCCGCTCCCGCGTAACGCCGTACACAGAGTCTAATGAACAACAACAACAAGTAAGCATTAGTGCTAACGACGACAACAACGGAGCGCTCATTAAAACCTCGTGTCAGCGTCCTGCGAAGAAGGAGAGCAGAGACACACAACGTGCACGATGTGTATGGGTTCACAGAACATGCATTTGGGGGGTATACTGCGAAGCAGGATTTTCTCTTAGCGGCTAACTTCAGGGGAAACTCCGGCTTTCCGGTCATCCGAAGCTGGTTCTCTTTTTAGCAGGCTAGATCTCCATGGTAATATATGCTAAGCAGCTAACCTGGTCGGGACCAGGTTAGGTTGCAGGCTAAGAGCTCAACTCAGTGAAAGCACCGCCTGCTGACCAATCAGAGCTCAGTGTGCGGAGTTTAAAGCGATCAAGTCATATCACAGGAGAAAGGAAATACAGAAAAACTGCCGTCGCAGGAAAGACGGCCGGCAAAAATCAGCGACTGTGTGAACGTGAACATTAATAGAATATCACCTCCATCTTCAGAGCAATCTGACTGTTATAACATTAGCGTTAAGAAAGCTTACTTAAATATCGGCCACAACATAAGTAACCGGATCAGAGTACATTAAGTACAGTCCGCGGCATATCACTTCATAATGTATCATATATCTCCTGATCTGAGTCAGCTGAGCCGTATCTGGCCGTGCAGCACTCACAGCGTCACAGACTGGATGCAGAAGTATTATTTTAAGCAACACATAAGTTGACGAAACACTCGAGACAAATGTAATTGAAGTCAGATCGTGTTTTAGACGGGGCAGTGATATCATAAACCTGTTAATGTACGCATTCAAACACTTGTTCTGTTACCAGCTGTATTCACCTTGCAGGTGCAGCTATGTGGCTTTAAGTCATGGATGTTTAAAGTTTAACTTCTTCATTTTTGACTAGTATTAAAGTTCACTTTTCATTCAGGAAGTATGACGCTGCGCTGTCAGTGCGCTTCTCCATGTTTGTGATTGGTCGAATGCTCCAGATACCACCCCTTTCATGTGAACGCGCACCTAACTAGATAGGACACGGCTGGCTTGAGCGATCCACTTGATAACCAGCGTCGTAGTACAGTTTAGCGAGAGTGCGTATGTTTTGGATTAGGCCAACCGGCTAACTCAAACATATCCAGGTTAGGTTGAACCAGGTTCGTAGTATAGGCCCCAGGTCTCATGAAGCTAACACACACACACACACACACACACACACACACAGAGACGCACACACACACACACACGCGCGCGCATGCACACACAAAAACACCCCCCCCACACACACAAACATATCAGCGACACGGAGTGTGACAGGGATTTATGTTTTTCAAAAAGAATCGCGTTACAATCATGTCAGGTTTTTGGTGGATTTAATCAAGTCTTGGATTGCAGAGTATGAATCTCCTCTAGCAATTCCCAGACGATATATACGTGTGTAAAGTTTGTGAAGGCAGGAGGAAAAAAGCTTCCGCGATCACCGTCTCCTCTGTTCCTCTAAGCCCCGCCCCCTCCCTGGAAATAATGAGTGACAGGCTGATAGTGACCCGATAGAAACTTTATTATTCACTTAATCACTGAGATATAATGAAGCTAACTTAGCCTCATGCATTCATGGGATTTATGTAACAGTAAAACAGAGAATGTGAGTGTGCACCCACATGCAGTATTTTAGTTTGTATATGCTGTTGTAAATACTCCTGTTGTCTGCTGTGTTCAGACTCACGTCCTGTGTGTGATGCCTCATTCAGGACATTCAGTGTCCTTTCTTAACAGAAGGCTGTGGCTAGAAGCTGCAGCTAGACTGCAGAAGCATTAGCTTTTTGTTTTTGAGGATGGAACAACTTCACACACGGAGGCTAGACCTATACAATTCATTTATTTTGGTTTATAAATGAATGTTAAGACATTTATGTTATTGATTTCTGAAGCACTTTGTAAATAATAAAAAGAGAGTTCATATGTATTTACTGCATGTATGCACTGATGAAAAATAAGCCATGTGCAGTAATATAGAAAATTGAGGATGCAACGCATTGGTATGAATCGTGATGCACCGGGATGCACCGGGATATCGAACCGAATCGAAGACAGGATAATCGTAATCGAATCGAATCGTGATACCAGTGAAGATGCACAGCCCTAACACACACACACACACTATATGTACAGGCGTTCTTCAAACAGGAGACGCACCTGACCCTCAGTATTGTTCACGCGCTGCTCCTGAAACTGTTGAGTCACTCTCCAGACAGTATGAAGAGTACATGCAGCGTGTCAAACATTAATGAGACGTGTTCAGATCACTAAATCCCATTATTTATTTACCCCTTCAAGTTTGTCTCGATGTGCAATCCACACGGCTGATCTTCTGCCACACGCCTGATGAAACACGCTCTCTCACATGTATACCCACGGTGTGTGTCAGACCTCTCCGACTCCTTCGCTGCAGGTCTATTTCCCCACCCTTTGCTTGCTCGGTGAAGCGTACCGTGTGCAGTCGTTCAGATCACACTTTTACTGTATGCTGTGAACATGCGAAGGCTATCTATACGTGTAGTGCCACGACAGGCGTACGGATACGGGGGAGGAGGTGGAAATATACATGACTCAGATCAAAATAAAGACAATGCCATATCTCGCCTCCTCATATAGCCCTGATTAAAAACGACTTTCTTTTCTCCAGGAAACGTCTACAGTAGTTTATCTAGTCTATGTCCCTAGGAACGCCAAATCCTGCGTACTAAATGAGAAAATACATGGTTTACGTTGCAAGATAAAACACACAGGTGTGGTTAGCCTTTGGTAAGGTGTAGGCACACAACGATAAAGAGTTCCCAACAAAAAATACTTTGAGACCTTGATATAAATGTTAAAAAAGGGTTTTGCTCATGGTTAAAATACAAACAGCTGTCTCCCAATGAAACAATGATATTTCTAAAGAAAATTAAAATAAATCATAAATCAATCTTTAAAGGTGGGGTAGGTACGTTTGAGAAACCGGCTCGAGATACACTTTTTGTTATATTCCATGGAATGCTCTCAACATCCCGATAGCAATGAATATCTGAAGTGCTTTGACAAAGAATCCATTAAAAACTTTCATCTGTAGAAGCCGTGATACTGTAAAAAGCACGACCAATCGATGGCCTACCTGCCTGTCAGCCTTCCATCGGGGCACAAACTTATCTCGTGCCCTCATTGGTCATGTGCGCGTTCGTGTGTGTTGGAGGAGGGGCTCTGTGAGGAAGTGGCAGATTTTCTCCGGTTGTGTATTTTCAAATTCTAGCGATCTCGAGCCGGTTTCTCAAACTTACCTACCCCACCTTTAATTTATAACTTATTGAATAAAGGATAAAGAAAATGTTAAAGGGGACCTATCATGCAAAATGCACTTTGTGATGTATTTTATACATAAAAGCGCTTACTCATCACTGTACCCTGTACGCCAAGGCAGGTTTGCCATCACTCTCTGTAGGGAGGCTCAGTCACTGGTACACGTTTATTTATAAAGCTTTGTTGGGTAAACTCCCGTATTGTATCTGCTCTCTGATAACACAGAGAGTTGCAAGCAGCTATTGTCTGAGGTCACATGATGTGGTCTTGTTAGATGTGCCAAGAGCAAGGACTGTCTTAGGTAAGACAGCTTTTATGTGCGCAGCTCCACTTGCTTGGAACAATCTTCAGCAAGAATTGAAACTGAGCAATCTCATTCCTCTGCATGTTTTTAAAGCTAGGGTAAATGAAATGCTCGTTGATACAATGGGCACTTGTAAATGTCTATAAGTAATGTATCCTGTAAATATAATGTATAATGTCCTTTATTGTTTTATGTTTCACGTGGAACCTATATGCTGCAGGTCTCCCTTGAAAAAGAGATCTATGATCTCAATGGGACCAATCTGGTTAAATAAAGGTTTGAAATGAAATGAAATGAAATAAATATGTGTCTGCGTCGGGGAACTCACGCAGCATCACAAAATAAAACCCTCTCTCTTTTCCTCCGTACCCAAATCTTTTAAAAACGGGGTGCACAACGAGCGGATACAGATTTCATCCGAACTGACGTCAATTTGGCGGCGGACCCACAGAAAGTTGCTATCAGAAACAATGCCTGACGTGTTTCGGACGTCTTTGTTTACATTAGCAAGCCTCGCTAACACTCAGAGCTAACCTGTACTGGAGAGCACATGTGTTTAAAAAGCAGGATATGAAGAAAGGAACTCACCTTGTGATAAACCCGCAAGAGAAAAAGCATTTGAGCTCCATACTGTTTCAGAAATAATCCTTGATGTGGTTTAGAACAGGATGGCGTTTTATCACAACCTAATTTAACTTTATCTCCGGTAGAATTCTGATCAGGCATTAGCTCCGCCTCCTCTTTTTTCGTTTTTTCAAGCTAAGGACCCAAGATCCGCATTTCTCTTACAGGGCTGCAAAAGAGGGGTTTGAGCAGGGTGATCGGTTTGGTATTTTGAAAAAGAAACTTCACAGCCATGTTTTGTATAGGTACGGCCCTACAATAGATGTTTAAAATATAGCATGATAGGTCCACTTTAAATCATTTTATTTATATTTGACTCGTGTTTGACAACGTCCATACCGTATACAGTCAACTGTTCAGGACGCTGTGTTGTTTGACATGTGTTACACTTTGCATACTTCTGTATGTGCGTCCCAATGGCAATTATTGGACATGCTCTTAGAGTACTAAATGATGCTCTCTTTATGGTCAACAAGTGTGAAGAGTGTGAAAGGCTGGACACTTTTCACACTTTCCCAGCACCAACTTTTCCACGTAAAGGAAGCAAAACGAGATCAGCTGCGATGGCGTTTGCTCTAGCGAACACAGAACTTTACAAAACAGTTACACATGTGGTACACAAACCACGATACTAGCGACCATTACATTGATTTGGTTAATTGAGAGGTCTGTAATGATTCACTACCAAAAATGACAACGTTTCTTACTAGCTAGTTATCAAGCTTAGCTGTGAGGGCATACTGTAGCAGCCATGTGCGATTTGAGTCAACACCACGGGTTCGAAAAGTAGGGCGTTGTTTCTAGAAAGTAAACAAATATCAGTTCAGAGGACATTTGCTGCAAGAACTGGTGTTGGTTTTTTCATTTTGGGGACAGATCGGACAGGACATGAAGAAGACAGTGACGTCACAACCGAGGTCAGACTTGATTATACTGCAGACGGATGGACGCTTAAGTAAATGGATTGTATAATACACGGTTTTATGCTGTAATGGACAGAGTGATTTACAATCTGCCTTTCATTCAACCATTCAAACACACACACACACACACACACACACACACACACACACACACACACACACACACACACACACACACACACACACTGATCCGTCTTCAAGGGCACTTCCACGGCAGAGCCCCCAGTAGTTTGCCCTCCCGTGCGTCTGGTGTGAATTCGCTGTAACGCTGTATTTCTAATTGAATGTCTTTATTAACAAAGTCGGTTGTCTGTCAGTGTCTTTCAAAATGAGCTATGTTTTAATTTTCGGACCTGAAACCATTTCCGATAATGTCGTGTCTGCAGACCATAATTTAGCTGAGTGGGAGGAACATTTTCAGCCTTGCAGTTATAATTCATAGCAGCGGATATGGGACATTTCTGACAAGTTGGCCAAAATAAATGACTAGGTGTCAAAAAATCGATGTAAAACCTTAATTTGTGCCAGTTATAATCCAACATTGACGCTCATACAATGAATTCAGCTAATTTAATTAGTCGGTTAAACACATGTCTATAATCTCTTCAGCATTGTGGGTAAAGACAGGTGGTGGTGGTGGAGAATGCTTGAAAGTAATTTAATTTAACGATTATTTCCGGAGAAATATTAATTCCAGGGCTAGAAGTAACAATTAACGTTATTATCAATCTGTTGTTTATTTTATAGATTGAAAAATGTCTATCCCAGTTTTACAAAGTCCAAGGTGAAGTCTTGTTTTGTCACTACGGCAACACAAGTGATTACATTTAACTTTATATGATAGAAAAATGGATAGTTTTTATATTTTAAAGACTGAAAAAAACATGTTCGACCATTTTTTATGAATTATACCAATTGATGAATTATCGAAATAGATGGACATCATTCCTTTAGTTGGATTCAATTCAATTCAAAACCTTTATTTATCCAAGTAAAATCCCATTGAGATCAATGATCTCTGTTTCAAGGGAGACCTGCAGCAGTTCCACAAGAAGACATGAAAACATAAACAACAGAACAACAAAAGGACATCACACAGCAACATGTACAGGGATTACAATTTACATATCTAACCGCATGTACAGGTACCAACAGCATCTGACTGAGTAGCATCCAACTGAGCTTTAAAAACATGTAGTGGTACTAGCTTGGTAATTTTCCATTCTTTTTGCAGACTGTTCCAAGTCAGTGGAGCTGCACATCTGAAAGCTTTCTTCCCTAAGACAGTCCTAGCACTTGGCACATTTAATAAAACCACAGCATGCGATCTCAGGCAATAAGTACTTTCAATTCGCCGAGAGATCAGGGAGCAGATATAAGATGGTAGTTTACCCAACATGGCTTCGTAAATGAAAAAGTACCAGTGACTGAGCCTCCGTACAGGAAGTGAAGGCAAAACCGCCTTGGCATACAGGGTACAGTGATGCGTAAGTGCTTTACAATTTGTCAAACATCGCAGATACGCAGCATCTAACTTGCTCAGGTAATAGGCAGGTGCATTCATATACATCAGATCCCCAGAGTCCAGCACAGGTCAAAAGGTCACAGAGCCTTTTCCTGGCCTCAAGCGAGAAACAGGACTTGTTTCTGTAAAAGAACCCGAGCCTAAACCTCAGCTTTTTAAGCAGATTATTTACATGACATTTAAAAGTGAGACAGTCGTCAAGCCAGATGCCCAGGTATTTGCAACAGGCAACCACTTCAAGTTGTATTCCTTACGTAGCTACAATATCCAAAGCAGTCTCCGGTGTATTTTTAGCTTTAGCTTTAGAAAAGAGCATTACCTTGGTTGGTGGATGATTGATTGATTAGTAAGGCAAGGCAAGTTTATTTATAGAGCACTTTTCAACGCAAGGCAATCAAAGGCTTTACACAAAAAAAATACTTAGTAGACTTTTTTTCCATGGCAATTTGGCAAAAATGACCAGTTTCTGCTCGCATTGTCCGAGCATTCATCCTTTGGGAGCATGAATATCGTCACCGCATGTCATGACAATCCATCCAAAGAATCCCGAAACATTTATCCCAAAACTAAAAATGTCAACATTATGCCGACAAGTAAGTAGTCAGTAAGGTTTATCATCTGGGGAGCATGAATAATACGTTCACTAAATGCAAAATGTTTTTCAATCTGGATCTAACGTATGGCACCGCTATCCCTCGAAACTGAAAACGATACTGATGCGGGAACATAAATGCAAATGTGACTTGATGTGTCGGAGTTCAATAAACCCAAAGCTTGAAAGGACCTTTAAAGAATCCTTCTATTTAGTTTCTGTAAATGGGGAATCGACTGCATTCATATAGCGCTTGTACAGTCTTTACAGATGTAGCACCCCAGATCAGACTCAAATGGGTGTGTCCCAGTCAAAAGCCCAGCGGATGCCAGTGGCTGGGGGTGTTGCCAAATTGCTAGAGGGCGTTGCCCAATTTCCCCATGTGTTCAATTACAGGATTTAACCATGAGATGGCGCTTCATTCACAAAATACACAATGGGCGTTGTAGAAACATCAATATTTTAGATCAAATAAAGTATATAGTTTGCTTTATGCAATATATTTCCTGTAATATTGTACAGTAGATTGAAGTAAATCAACTTATACATTAAGATAAGATAAATTCAGTAGTTCAAACAGCAACAGGGTGAGAGTGAAAAACAGGACAGCACAGATTAATAAAATCAAAAATAAGATGAGCGATAAAAATAATAATATTGAGAATGTATGACTCTTTAAAGCGCTTTACTCACATATACAAGTCAGCATTCATATACATTCACACCTCATTGGCCATTGGGAGCAATTTAAGTATCTTGATACATCGACATTTTGAGTTGCAAATAACTCCAAAATGTTCTAAGTTGGAGAGGACCGCACTACCTCACTGCCAAAGATGCCCCAATGTGGTTTTAATTAGTTTATTTTTCATAAGGACAGGTACATAAACAGATACAAAGTCGATAGATACCGTAGTCCAAACAAGTAGTCCATCTAATCCCTCATCCACCTGGACCTGATCGCTCTTCGCCAACTGTTTTCAGCTTGGGTTCATCGCCTCCTTGCTCACACGTGTTAAAAAGCAAAACACTAGTTAAAGCATTTCAAAGGTGGGGGGGGGTTTTATGAGATTGCGCAGGGTCTTTGTGCCTTCGCCCTCATCAACTAAAGCCACAAGAAAACAGCTTTAAAAACGGCAGCGCTGAGCTGCAGACGAGCTGCGAGTGGGAGGACGAGCGAGCAAAGGTGGGAAACAATCCGCTCCGCCTGAAGAAATTACCAGGGCACCGTGAACACATGCAGCTCTGTATCCCGGCGCTGATAAAAAACGGAGGAATAAATAATAAGCAGCACTCCGCCACCTCCCCTGTTCATTTATTCTCACCAGGCGGAGAGTTTATCATTAGTGGTCCACGAAAACATCAGTCATGTTACAGCGTGCTGGTATTTCACCATCGTGGCAGACGCTGAAGTTCCCTGTGAAAAAAACCAAATGTGTGAATTGCTCCATCTGATGTGTTTTTGTAGCCCCGGGCGGCTTTCAAAAGCAAAACACTTGATGAGGAAATTGAAGATCATTTCCACCCACTAAAAGGTCGGAGAACGTTATGAATGTTGAGTTGTTGTAAATAAACACGCTCTAATTTCTCTTTGATGGGAAGTCGCCCGCCACATTTCATCTCACAACACCAAGAGGAACCATCCAATGGAGCTTGAAGCCGTGCGATCAAAATAAAAACATCCTAAGGAGATATTTCTCAGCCACTCAGAAGCTTTCATCACGCCAATCAAGCGTGGTGCAAGTATCGACCCTTCGACCCGTTTAACATCTGGAGGTCTTTGAGGCCTGGACGCTCTCGTCCAGGCCTCAACAGTAATGAACATTAAGAGACAACTTCATTGATCCCGACAGAAGGATACAACTGGAAATGAATCAGAAAAAGAGATTGAATGAAAGCAGGATTGAACAAGTAAAGCGAGACATCCAATGGACCTCGAAGAAGTGCAAATACAATTCAAACATCCCAAGGGGACATTTCGTAGCCAATCAGAGACTTTCATCATGCCAATCGCGGGTGGTCACACGGCGAGTATCGACCCTTCAACTCTTTTAACATCTGGAGGTCTTTAAAAGCGCTGAAAGACGACCTGTGGCAGGAATCAAACCTGCGGCATGCTGGGTAAAGGGAACTGTATGTCCGGGCCTCAACATGAATGACCATTGAAGCTCACCTATTATGCTATATTTGAACATATTATAGGGCCATATCTATAGAAAACATGTCTGAAGTCTCGTATCCCTCTATTACAGCCCTTTTACAAAAGTGCTGATTCTGGGTCTGTCGCTTCAAATGTAATCCGAGCTTTTTATATCCGCCTTTTTTACACATACTCTCTTTAGTACAGCGTTAGATCTAGGGATGCGGTTCTGCTTATCGGTTCCGGTTCTTATCGATTCCCCGTTTCGATTCCAAAATTGTACAAAAAAAGAGGTCAAACGTTTAGATAACAAAAAATATCTTTATTCTTTTAAGCTTTAACTGAAATTGTTACAAATAAAAAATATACATGCAATACAAATGTATGCCGCGGCGATGACGGACCCGCGGCGCAGACGGACCCGCTGGAATACAGGGTCTACCACGCTTAGGAACAGTTAAGCAGAACCGAAATTGTGTATTTTGTATGGGAACCCGGTACCCGGCATTTTCTTATCGGTTCTCATCTGGAACCGAGTTACTTCCAGTATTAATTCCAAAACACGTCGCGCTTGGTTTCTGATACATCAACGTTTCTGGAACGGTATAGTTGGGGAGGAACGTTGCCAGTAGTTCAACGTAAAACCAGCACACATTTTAGTAATGTCGTCATGACAGCAGCACATCTGGATCAGGGGGGTACGGAGGAAAAGAGAGAGGGTTTTGTTTTACACACAGGGCCACGTCATTATGTATAAAAGACATCACTAAGTGCATTGTGCATGATAGGAGACCTCTAAGAGAAACCCTCATTGATCCGGACAGAAGCATAACACTGGGAATGAATCAGAAACATAGATTGAATGAAAGCAGGAGTGAACTGGTAGAGAGCAACGATGGAGAACAGGAAACAGTCGTGTCAGCTTTTAATCAGTCAGTCAGTGAAGCGTTGATCGATGGAGCCGGTCGGTGGATGACTGGTTTTCAGACTCAGCGGGTCGATCTGTGCGGTCGATAGTGAAAACAAGCAGAGACACAACCTGCTGGGTGAATGTGTGTGTGTGTGTGTGTGTGTGTGTGTGTGTGTGTGTGTGTGTGTGTGTGTGTGTGTGTGTGTGTGTGTGTGTGTGTGGTTTCAAAGATTGGTAGGGTTTGAAATTGAGAGTTGTACACAACCAACATAGCAAGACATGTTTTGAAAAGAGAAACATCATTTTTTAGAAATAAAAAGGAACTACAGCATACAGTATGTGTGTGTGTGTGTGTGTGTGTGTGTGTGTGTGTGTGTGTGTGTGTGTGTGTGTGTGTGTTTCCCCTCTGTTTGAATCGGAGTGCAATATAATTGCAACAAACCCAGACTGTACACAAAGACTCAAAGCCACGTTTGTCCAGTCGCATACAGTTTCATATTTAATCTACTCTCACAGATTCAATCTTATTTTTATTATATTGATAAATATATAAAGCACCATGATGAGAAGTTACATTGAGAAATATTGTATGCATTTAATACCCGGATGGGAATAACTGTTTTGAGTAATATAATGCATTTAATAGCTGGACACTCAAGGCACTTTATCACATTGGTTGTGCTTTATGTCCGGTGTTACTTCGTGAAGCCACAAAAAACACTACATATAAAATCTCTGTGTAAAAAGAGCAGATGTGTTGGGAGGGACCATTACTCTCTCACAGCCTGATACTCACAAAATGCTGAATATAAATAAGTTAAACGTTTTGATTGCCTTTTAACGGCTGTAGAAGAAGTACTCAGATATTTTACTTCAGTGATTTAAGTAACAAAGGGAGAATATTCCCTTTGTGAAAAGCCTGAAACGCCTCCATTGAACTTTGTTTACTTCCGGACATTATGAAATCACAATGAAACACTTCTATTGGCTAGTGCTCCAACACATTCCACGTGTGTTGACTAATCACAACAGAACCAGCCAGCTAACCAATCAGAGCAGACTGGGCTCTGGTTTCAGACAGAGGGTGAAAAGAGGTGCTGCAGCACAGACAAATAAAGAGCTTTTTGAACATTAAAGCATGGAGACATGTAGAGACACTACATACTGATATACACCTGAACATCAGCAGGAGAGGACTCTTTAAAGTAGAGACACTACATACTGATATACACCTGAACATCAGCAGGAGAGGACTCTTTAAAGTAGAGACACTACATACTGATATACACCTGAACATCAGCAGGAGAGGACTCTTTAAAGTAGAGACACTACATACTGATATACACCTGAACATCAGCAGGAGAGGACTCTTTAAAGTAGAGACACTACATACTGATATACACCTGAACATCAGCAGGAGAGGACTCTTTAAAGTAGAGACACTACATACTGATATACACCTGAACATCAGCAGGAGAGGACTCTTTAAAGTAGAGACACTACATACTGATATACACCTGAACATCAGCAGGAGAGGACTCTTTAAAGTAGAGACACTACATACTGATATACACCTGAACATCAGCAGGAGAGGACTCTTTAAAGTAGAGACACTACATACTGATATACACCTGAACATCAGCAGGAGAGGACTCTTTAAAGTAGAGACACTACATACTGATATACACCTGAACATCAGCAGGAGAGGACTCTTTAAAGCAGAGACACTACATACTGATATACACCTGAACATCAGCAGGAGAGAACTCTTTAAAGTAGAGACACTACATACTGATATACACCTGAACATCAGCAGGAGAGGACTCTTTAAAGTAGAGACACTACATACTGATATACACCTGAACATCAGCAGGAGAGGACTCTTTAAAGTAGAGACACTACATACTGATATACACCTGAACATCAGCAGGAGAGGACTCTTTAAAGTAGAGACACTACATACTGATATACACCTGAACATCAGCAGGAGAGGACTCTTTAAAGTAGAGACACTACATACTGATATACACCTGAACATCAGCAGGAGAGGACTCTTTAAAGTAGAGACACTACATACTGATATACACCTGAACATCAGCAGGAGAGGACTCTTTAAAGTAGAGACACTACATACTGATATACACCTGAACATCAGCAGGAGAGGACTCTTTAAAGCAGAGACACTACATACTGATATACACCTGAACATCAGCAGGAGAGGACTCTTTAAAGTAGAGACACTACATACTGATATACACCTGAACATCAGCAGGAGAGGACTCTTTAAAGTAGAGACACTACATACTGATATACACCTGAACATCAGCAGGAGAGGACTCTTTAAAGTAGAGACACTACATACTGATATACACCTGAACATCAGCAGGAGAGGACTCTTTAAAGTAGAGACACTACATACTGATATACACCTGAACATCAGCAGGAGAGGACTCTTTAAAGTAGAGACACTACATACTGATATACACCTGAACATCAGCAGGAGAGGACTCTTTAAAGTAGAGACACTACATACTGATATACACCTGAACATCAGCAGGAGAGGACTCTTTAAAGTAGAGACACTACATACTGATATACACCTGAACATCAGCAGGAGAGGACTCTTTAAAGTAGAGACACTACATACTGATATACACCTGAACATCAGCAGGAGAGGACTCTTTAAAGTAGAGACACTACATACTGATATACACCTGAACATCAGCAGGAGAGGACTCTTTAAAGTAGAGACACTACATACTGATATACACCTGAACATCAGCAGGAGAGGACTCTTTAAAGTAGAGACACTACATACTGATATACACCTGAACATCAGCAGGAGAGGACTCTTTAAAGTAGAGACACTACATACTGATATACACCTGAACATCAGCAGGAGAGGACTCTTTAAAGTAGAGACACTACATACTGATATACACCTGAACATCAGCAGGAGAGGACTCTTTAAAGTAGAGACACTACATACTGATATACACCTGAACATCAGCAGGAGAGGACTCTTTAAAGTAGAGACACTACATACTGATATACACCTGAACATCAGCAGGAGAGGACTCTTTAAAGTAGAGACACTACATACTGATATACACCTGAACATCAGCAGGAGAGGACTCTTTAAAGTAGAGACACTACATACTGATATACACCTGAACATCAGCAGGAGAGGACTCTTTAAAGTAGAGACACTACATACTGATATACACCTGAACATCAGCAGGAGAGGACTCTTTAAAGTAGACTCACTACATACTGATATACACCTGAACATCAGCAGGAGAGGACTCTTTAAAGTAGAGACACTACATACTGATATACACCTGAACATCAGCGTTATATGTCCTCTTTAACGATTGGTCCTAGAGTTAGGTTTCTGGGTTTCTTTGGATCTTACAAATTAAGTGTAATACGCATGTTCAAACCTTATATGATTAGAAAACCATTGAATTCCATTTATTTATTTAGATGATTACATTGATTTCCTTTATTGATCCAATAGAATAGAATATAGTGGAATATATCTTATCATACAAAGTACAACGACATTTATTTGGCTTCTCTCACTGCAGTAAACACACAAACAAATAAATAAATATAAGAGTGGTAAAAGCAGAGGTAGTAGCGATGACAGTGCAACGACATACCAATGCCAATGTGCACATTTACACGTACAGTCTAAACACTTTAAATGTACAACACTGTATACATGCAGTGTATTTCTAACTGTGTGTTCATAAAGGGTTTTAGTAACCAAAGGATGCAAGTAAAATAGCCATACATATTTCTAAATAGTAGTGGCTGCAACTCTGACTACTTTTAAATCCAGGCTGAAGACTTTTCTTTTTGTCGCTGCTTTGAATTGAAATATTCAAATCTTAAACTGCACTGTAACTTTTATCCATGTACTTTTTCTTTTAATGTTTATTGTATTAGCTTTTATTTTTAATGACTGATTTGAAATGCCATTTTTTGCCTTGTGTTGAAAAGTGCTATATAAATGCCTTGCCTTGCCTTCAAAGACAACCCTACAGTATTGTGAATATAAATAGTTGAATGTATGTTTAAGGTATAAGATAAGTATATGTGCTCAAAAGCAAAACAAATACGTCGCCTGAGTCCACAGAAAGCAGGAGAAGAGGTAAATATGTGTCAGCTAACAAACATGAAGCCTGCTCTCGAGACTGACAAAGAACTGCACTCGGTTTGCCAAACAGCAAAGTGTTGCCTCTCTTCTCTCGCCAGCCTTCATCATCCTCTCCCCATTCAGAGAAACACCTCGCTGTGGGGAGGAGACTCCTTCCTCGTGTCCCCTGCTGCCTGCAGAAATTGGCCCAGAGGAGGAGGGAGAATAGATTTCAACACACAGAGCCTTCCATTCGGTTCAGACAAAACCTTCCTCTGCAGCCGCTGGTTCACCGTCTGTTCCTCCCATAATGAAGGCAATTCAAGACCACCAACAAAGTTAGCAACTCTTTACTCTCAAAACATAAAAGACTGGAGTTCTTCATGCTTCGTCAAGAAGGGACCGTTAACCCTCTAAAACAAAAATACATATTGTTACCTGTAGGACTATTTATCAATGAAAGGTCCCCTATTATACTGAGTTTCATCAATATATTATAGGTCTCATTTATATACAAAGCCTGTCTCTGATTGGCTGAAACACCAAAAAGATCATTGCAGCATTACCCACAATCCCCTCTGTTTCAGCCCTGTTTCCAAAGTGCTGATTCTCTGTCTGCGACTTTAGATGAAAATAAGGAGCCCCTCCCCACGCCCCTCTGAGATGACATCTGGTTACAAAGAACTCATGGTGATCTAGAGGAGATTCAGGTGATAAGAGTACACTTGTTGCTGATTGGCTAATGGTTACTCAAGACAACACATCGTTGATGACATCATCAAGTGGCCAAAATCTGATCAGCTCATTTTTAGACAGGTTTGTTATAGAAATGGATCAAAAAGAGAGAATCTTTGTTCCTGAAACTTTCAGAGTCACTTTCCACAGAGGGGACACATGTTGATGTAGAAGAGACATGGAGAAGAGGGGACACATGTTGATGTAGAAGAGACATGAAGAAGAGGGGACACATGTTGATGTAGAAGAGACATGAAGAAGAGGGGACACATGTTGATGTAGAAGAGACATGAAGAAGAGGGGACACATGTTGATGTAGAAGAGACATGAAGAAGAGGGGACACATGCTGATGTAGAAGAGACATGGAGAAGAGGGGACACATGTTGATGTAGAAGAGACATGGAGAAGAGGGGACACATGTTGATGTAGAAGAGACATGAAGAAGAGGGGACACATGTTGATGTAGAAGAGACATGGAGAAGAGGGGACACATGTTGATGTAGAAGAGACATGGAGAAGAGGGGACACATGTTGATGTAGAAGAGACATGAAGAAGAGGGGACACATGTTGATGTAGAAGAGACATGAAGAAGAGGGGACACATGTTGATGTAGAAGAGACATGAAGAAGAGGGGACACATGTTGATGTAGAAGAGACATGGAGAAGAGGGGACACATGTTGATGTAGAAGAGACATGGAGAAGAGGGGACACATGTTGATGTAGAAGAGACATGAAGAAGAGGGGACACATGTTGATGTAGAAGAGACATGGAGAAGAGGGGACACATGTTGATGTAGAAGAGACATGGAGAAGAGGGGACACATGTTGATGTAGAAGAGACATGAAGAAGAGGGGACACATGTTGATGTAGAAGAGACATGAAGAAGAGGGGACACATGTTGATGTAGAAGAGACATGGAGAAGAGGGGACACATGTTGATGTAGAAGAGACATGGAGAAGAGGGGACACATGTTGATGTAGAAGAGACATGAAGAAGAGGGGACACATGTTGATGTAGAAGAGACATGGAGAAGAGGGGACACATGTTGATGTAGAAGAGACATGGAGAAGAGGGGACACATGTTGATGTAGAAGAGACGTGAAGAAGAGGGGAACACATGTTGATGTAGAAGAGACGTGGAGAAGAGGGGACACATGTTGATGTAGAAGAGACGTGAGGAAGAGGGGACACATGTTGATGTAGAAGAGACGTGAAGAAGAGGGGACACATGTTGATGTAGAAGAGACATGGAGAAGAGGGGACACATGTTGATGTAGAAGAGACATGGAGAAGAGGGGACACATGTTGATGTAGAAGAGACATGGAGAAGAGGGGACACATGTTGATGTAAAAGAGACATGGAGAAGAGGGGACACATGTTGATGTAGAAGAGACGTGAAGAAGAGGGGACACATGTTGATGTAGAAGAGACGTGAAGAAGAGGGGACACATGTTGATGTAGAAGAGACATGAAGAAGAGGGGACACATGTTGATGTAGAAGAGACATGAAGAAGAGGGGACACATGTTGATGTAGAAGAGACATGAAGAAGAGGGGACACATGTTGATGTAGAAGAGACATGAAGAAGAGGGGACACATGTTGATGTAGAAGAGACATTGTTCAGAGAGATGTCTGCTTTCCCTCTCAACAATTACATTTACCAAACGTATCATCACATGTTACACGCTTTTATCCAAAGCTCAATACTGTGGACGATCCCCACAGGAGCAATTTGCGGGTGAAGTGTCTCAGGGACACAACGACATGCTGACTGCAGTGGGGTTTGAACCTGTACTCCCCTGATCCGAACACCAACGCTCTATCCACTGTGCCACAGGCCTCACTGCAAAGGCTATAAGATAAGAAGTGAACTGGCTTCTCTCCAGGTACCAGTCCACACATTATCTCGTCCAGTTGGGACTTGAACCGGCGACCCTTTAGTTTCCAAGCCAAGTCCCTCCAGACGAGCGACTGCCACCCCGGTGAAAGCTAAAGACCGTTGCCAATATAGTCGTGCTCACTCGTTGGCGGGTGTACTTTGGTAGAAAGAACATATATCCTGCATCAAACTGTTCACAACGAGGTCTGTGGGTTATCTTGTGAATGGGTCGTGATTTCTGGGATGAGACTGAGAGTTTTTCAAAGAACCAAAAGCCGAGAGCCATCCAGTTTCATTATATTGGAAAGTAAAATGATTTGGTTCAAAAAGCAACAGTATTGGGATCATTAGCTTGTAGCATTAGCTTGTAGCATTAGCTTGTAGCATTAGCTTGTAGCATTAGCTTGTAGCATTAGCTTGTAGCATTAGCTTGCACTAGCCAATGATAACACTTTCCTTCATCGTGCGCTGCTGACTGTGACTCAGCCATGACGTGAGCCAGTTTTTATTTGGATTCACTCCGATCTTGTACTTGAGTAAAAGTAGAAGTACTCAGGTCTTGTACTTGAGTAAAAGTAGAAGTACTCTGATCTTGTACTTGAGTAAAAGTAGAAGTACTCCGATCTTGTACTTGAGTAAAAGTAGAAGTACTCCGATCTTGTACTTGAGTAAAAGTAGAAGTACTCCGATCTTGTACTTGAGTAAAAGTAGAAGTACTCCGATCTTGTAC
This sequence comes from Champsocephalus esox, assembly GCA_036324585.1. NCBI lineage: Eukaryota > Metazoa > Chordata > Actinopteri > Perciformes > Channichthyidae > Champsocephalus > Champsocephalus esox. The sequence continues at coordinate 7,143,732 of CM070498.1, read as the reverse complement.
TTGAGTAAAAGTAGAAGTACTCAGGTCTTGTACATGAGTAAAAGTAGAAGTACTCAGGTCTTGTACTTGAGTAAAAGTAGAAGTACTCAGATCTCAGAGCTAAATCCCAGACCAAATGCACGCTGAAGGCTCTTTGAGCATGTTTTTCTCTCACTGATTGTGCTGTTATGTTAAATGTTTGTGTTTCATGTATTTGTGTATGCATATTTGTCTGTTGATGTTGGACATGGAGCTGCTGTGACGTAAGTCAAATTTCAGACTTGATCTGACAATAAAGTAATATCGTATCGTATCTTGTACTTGAGTAAAAGTAGAAGTACTCAGATCTTGTACTGGAGTAAAAGTAGAAGTACTCAGATCTTGTACTTGAGTTAAAGTAGAAGTACTCGGGTATTGTACTTGAGTAAAAGTACCAGAGTGTGGGAATACGCTGTTACAGTAAAAGTCCTGCATTCAAAATGTTCCTCAAGTGAAAGTAGAAAGTATTCTCATCTAAATATAGTGAAAGACAGTGAAAGTAGTCGTTGTGCAGATTGGTCCATTTCAGAATAATATATATGATGTGTTTTATAATGATTGATCATGAAAGTGTTCTCAAAGCTGGTGAAGGTGCAGCTAGTCTGAAGTACTTTGTAGACTGCAGGGTAGCTGGTGAAGGTGCAGCTAGTCTGACGTACTTTGTAGACTGCAGGGTAGCTGGTGGAGGTGCAGCTAGTCTGAAGTACTTTGTAGACTGCAGGGTAGCTGGTGAAGGTGCAGCTAGTCTGAAGTACTTTGTAGACTGCAGGGTAGCTGGTGGAGGAGCAGCTAGTCTGAAGTACTTTGTAGACTGCAGGGTAGCTGGTGAAGGAGCAGCTAGTCTGAAGTACTTTGTAGACTGCAGGGTAGCTGGTGGAGGTGCAGCTAGTCTGAAGTACTTTGTAGACTGCAGGGTAGCTGGTGGAGGTGCAGCTAGTCTGAAGTACTTTGTAGACTGCAGGGTAGCTGGTGGAGGTGCAGCTAGTCTGAAGTACTTTGTAGACTGCAGGGTAGCTGGTGAAGGTGCAGCTAGTCTGAAGTACTTTGTAGACTGCAGGGTAGCTGGTGGAGGTGCAGCTAGTCTGAAGTACTTTGTAGACTGCAGGGTAGCTGGTGAAGGTGCAGCTAGTCTGACGTACTTTGTAGACTGCAGGGTAGCTGGTGGAGGTGCAGCTAGTCTGAAGTACTTTGTAGACTGCAGGGTAGCTGGTGAAGGTGCAGCTAGTCTGAAGTACTTTGTAGACTGCAGGGTAGCTGGTGAAGGAGCAGCTAGTCTGAAGTACTTTGTAGACTGCAGGGTAGCTGGTGGAGGTGCAGCTAGTCTGAAGTACTTTGTAGACTGCAGGGTAGCTGGTGGAGGTGCAGCTAGTCTGAAGTACTTTGTAGACTGCAGGGTAGCTGGTGGATTTACTCCAGGTGGAACTAAAGTCTGATTCAACACTTGGTTAGATTTACCATCATTCATCCACATCTGAGAAGTAACTAAAGGTATTACTAGATACATGTAGTGGAGTAGAAGTACACAGTTTAGGTCTGAATTGTAGTGGAGTAGAAGTACAAAGTATCAAATGGAAATACTCAAGTAAAGTACAAGTGCCTCAACATTGTACATATGTACAGTACTTGAGTAAATGTACTTAGTTACTTTACTATTACCTCTGGTAACGTGTATTATTTTGGTCCAATGCCACATGAACATTACAACTCGCGAGGTCTCTGTGTAACTTTCTGCACAATGTTGGTAAAAGTTTTCGATGTGAAATTGCTCACAACAAAGCCTGTAGATCCTCTCGAGGCGTCCAGGTAATTTATTTTCCCGGAAAGTGACATTGTTCTTGAGTTATTCAAAAGTATTTGTTGTGCTTTGAGCACCTCAAGCTGAGCGCCATCTATTTTTATTATATTGGAGAGAGGAAGATATTTCTACTGCTGATAATTGTAACGCTCTGCGACTCACACCATCGAGAGATTGATAGCACCACAGGGAAGAGGAACAATATGTGTGTGGAGCGTCTGGCTATTTAAATATACCCTCACTTGATGTACTACGACGAATACATATGCAACTACCCCTTATTACTGACTACTACTTATTATGAGCGATATTGTATATATAATCAATGTAGGAAGTTATATTATCATTCATTTGGAGAGAAAAGATGAGTCTATGTTTACATCTTGTTTCAACAGTTACTTTATCACTTTATGTTTAACATTTTATTTTCTTATCATTATTTGTATTCTATCTTCACTTTTTTACTTTTGTGAATCGCGTTTTTCACTCTGTCGCCTGCATTTCCACACGGGAAGAAATAAAGTTCCATCTGATCTTGTCTTTATTGTTTTATGACCCTAAATATTAAAAAACAACATTTCCAGGCTGCTTTTCTGCTCGCCTGTCCGAATATCAAATCAATTGAAACGGTTGCTTTTCATAATTGAATGAACAAACATTATATTTTGTTAAACTGAGCTTGTTCTGTTTCAAATGATGAGCTCCAAAACAAACCTTCTTAACTTCAGCAACATTTCAGCAGGTTTTTTAATAATGTTTGTGATTAACATTACACGTCTTACGCTGCGTTCACACCGGACGCGATGCGATGTGTGGGGGCGGCGCGATTACATGTAAAGTCAATGCAGAGACGCGAATTCGCTCCGACGGCGCGCATGAAGCGGTGGACGCGGCGTGAATCACGCGATTGAGGAGATTGAACGGTGCCACGTCAAATGCAAGAGTTCGTTTTTTTCTACTCGAGCGTCAAATTCACGTGACGCGTTCTCGCGGAAGCCAATCAGCGGTGAGGATCTCAGCCTGCCGTCACTGACGTTCAACCAGATAACATCTAACTGAGTTTCTACCAGATATTCCAATCGCTAGCCAACATGACCGGAGATCATTGGGAAAGATACTTAACTAGAATAAGCATGTATAGACGTCTATGTTTTGGATACACATATTCAATATTCAAAGACTTAATTGTTGAAAACCAAAGTTGGAGTAGGTGACCATCTGAGGGACTTGACACCTGGGACCTAGGGATAGCACCTATCATGCTATTTGTAGGCATATATTATGGGTCTCAGATATATAGAAATATATAAAAAGTAGGGCTGTCAGTCGATTAAAATAGATAATCGCGATTAATCGCACATTTTTTATCTGTTCTAAATGTAACTTAGAGGAATATTTTTCAAGTTTTTAATACTCTTATCAACATATGAGTGGATGAATATGCTTTATGCAAATGTTTATTATCATTTGAACAATGACAAATATTCTCATGAATATTAAACACAACAACCTCTGAACATTACAAATATTCGCCTCAATTCAACCTGGAACCTCTCTCATACAATAATAGTGTGTGAGTGTGTGTGTGTGTGTGTGTGTGTGTGTGTGTGTGTGTGTGGTGTGTGTGTTGGATCGTTGGAGCTATGTGCAACTCAAGGCATATGCTCGAACGGGAGCTGCCTGGACGCTGCAATCATGTTGCACTATCAGTGCTGCTGAGTGTGCTGACTTCTCCTGCAATGTCCCGCTGTCTGCTTCCTGCATCAAGTCAAGTGCTCGGCGCAGTTGTGGCGAAATGTCGCTCCTCAGTTTTCATTTAAACAGCTCCTTATATCCGTTAGCGCAGCGAGCTAGCACCAGATGCTAACAACAACAATGCACGTAAGGTCTCTCGCTCTCTCGCTCGCGCCACACGTACACACACCCTCCCGGTCCTCCAGATGGCCAGTCGGTGCCTGCGGTGAGCGTGGAAGTGTGGTCTGCCACAAGCGGGCGGCAGGAGCGGGGCTGTCAGCATCAGCTTGTAGATGGTATTTTAAACTCGATGCGCTCTGAAGCTACGGGGCGGCCGAGGAAAAAAAATACACATGCGTTAATCGCGTTTAAATAATTAGTGGCGTTAATATTAACTTGACAGCCCTAATAAAAACATGTCTTTGATGTGTTTTGGTCAAAATACGAACAGATCATGCATTTTAGACATCCCTAATATGCCTCTATTCCAGAACTGAACTGATCAGAATTCAGAGTAAATTCTGCTGTGATAAAACGCCATCCCTGTTCTAAACCACATCAAGGATTCTCTCTGAAACAGTATGGAGCTCAAAGGCTTTCTCTCTTGCCGGTTACACCACAAGGTGAGTTCCTTTTTACTTCCTGCTTCTTCACACACATGCTCTCCAGTACAGGTTAGCTCTGAGTGTTAGCGATGCTAATGTAAACACCGACCACATTACGTCCAAAACACGTCAGGCATTGTTTCTGATAGCAACTCTCTGTGGGTCCACCATCCAACATGACGTCATATCGGCAGCACATCTGTATCCGCTCGTTGTACCGCCGTGTTTAAAAGATTTGGGTACGGAGGAAAAGAGAGAGGGTTTTATTTTCTAACGCTGCGTGAGTTCCACCGGGGACACATATTTATATAAAAGACATCAAAAAGTGCATTTTGCATGATAGGTCCCCTTTAACCGATATACCAATAATTAAAAACGAAACCCAATACCAGGAGGAGTTATAATGATCAACGGCTAATATGTGATCAACCAAACTGAGTCAGATCGGTTTAGATGAAGACGACAGATTGGACAAAAACACGTTCAAGGCTGGAAAGGAGAAGCTTGGGACATTTGAAAGTGGGGTATTAACTGATCTATTTTATGTCGCAGAACAAAATGGGAAAATCTAGCCACTACCTTATTTCAGGCTTCTTACCACAAACATGTTAAAATAAAAACATTCATTTTGAGACAAAGGGAACCGTAAGTGGTTAAATACTGATATATTATTATATATATATAATGCTAACTATATTCAGATATGTATTTGGTAAATACACTCTCATTATCAGAGAATTGAATGTCCTCTGTATTTTAAACTTGCACCATGCAGGTAAAAACAAGAGGTGAAATAACGGCTGTGGAGACATTGCTTTCTGTATGCTGTGTGCCAAGACTCTTGGACGACTCTTTGACTAGTCCATTTTAAGAACTTCCACCACAAAACGCTTATGTGAGGTCTAAATATCTATCCCACCCCAACCTGGCACCCCTGTACATGACTGATGTACCAGCAGCAGAGGAATCGACCCGGAGATCGGAGGAGGGGACAACCTGAGAGACTCCGACCCCAATCACATACGTGTTAAACACAGAATGAATGAATGAAGGAAAACACGCAGCGTCCAGCAGGCGCTCGGCTCTCCGCTTGGCCGATTGATAAATGAACTGATCTGAGGAAACTCGCCTTAATGGACTGATCTCCACTGGATCAAAGTTCCCTTTTAGTCCCTGCTCAGGACCCTCACAGCGCGACTCAGCGTGGGCCAACACACACACACACACACACACACACACACACACACACACACACACACACACACACACGTGCGCACACACACACACACACACACACACACACACACACACTCCTCTACCTCCAGGGCATAAATAATATCCCCTGTCAGCTTGTAGAGGAAGCTGAGCAGATAACAGGACAAGGAGGAGTGGGTTTGAGCAGAATCCAGGAGCAGCAGCTGCTCGGATAAGCTTAACTCTGAACTGAGATCAGGTGAACACGTGCAACTGTTGCATCTTTGCCGCAGTGGGGCCTAAAGAAGATGATGCCAGCTTTCTGTCGAACGTGTGCATGAAACACCTGAGAAGAAATGAAGCCAACATATAGTTTTTTACTCTCGGCTGAGGTGGAAAAGTTGGCACATCAAGAAGATAATTTGTTTCAAGGGCTGATAAAAATACACAATTACCAACATAACATGCATGCCCTGACGTCAATCCCAATAACAGGCTTAAGCTTCACCAAAGACTTCATAATAAGCCATAAACAAAAGAAATAAAGGGAGTTCAGGTAACCCCAAAGCAGTGACGTGCTGGGAAGTCATTACTACTGAGCAACCATGTATGTTTGTATCTACTAGGACAGGAGTGTTAAACTCAATTTCATCGCGGGCCACATTAGCATTATCGTTGCACTCAAAGGGCCGGTTGTAACTATATAAATATACATATATAAATACATAATATATATAAAATAATGTATTATATTACATTATTGCCTCTGAATTGGATTATTATCGGATAGGATAAAAACGTAGTAATTAACTACGTCTGAAAGCAGAAGTCCAGGGCAAATAATTACAAGTCTCTTCAGTGTGCATGTCACAAAACGAGATGCATTGTGGGACATGTAGTTTATGGGCAACCTGCTTCTGTAAAGTGGCATGTAACCGTATAATAAACGTATTATAATCTTTGCAAGCTCTTGCGGGGCCACATAAAATGAAGTCGCAGGCCGGATTTGGCCCCGGGGCCTTAAGTTTGATACCCCTGTACTAGGAGGTCGGACAGGCACATGCGGACAGATGATCGGCGTCCACATGGTGAAAGTGAAATCAATGGAGCATCCATGAACACTTGAGCTGGTACATCCTTGGCTTGTCAGTGTTTTATATTTAACGCAGCATCGTTCACTACTTTGACTTTTAACATTACAACGGTTTACTTTGATGATTGACGTTAGCATCGCGATTAAGCCCCTGATGAAGTGTTTACCATAGACATACACGAATTGACCGTATTTCTAAGTATAAGTAAAGAAAATCTGTATCGTTTTTTCTTGATTCTTGATGACAGCAGCTTTTAGGCATGTTGGAAAAAATATTTACGCTCGGTGCCTGATCTTCGTATTCACCTGAAAGTGGGCGGCGGCCTTTATTTTGCCAGGTAGTCAATCAATCAATCAATCAATGTTTATTTATATAGCCCAATATCACAAATGTTACATTTGTCTCAGTGGTCTTCACAGTGTGTACAGAATATCAGTATGACAATACGACACCCTCTGTCCTTAGACCCTCTGTCCTTAGACCCTCTGTCCTTAGACCCTCACATCGTACAAGGAAACACTTCCAAAGAAAACCCAGTTTAAAGGGAACATGGAGAAACCTCAGGGAGAGCAGCAGAGGAGGGATCCCTCTCCCAGGACGGACAGATGTGCAATAGATGCCGTGTGTAGGTAGTGACGTAGCGCTTCTCTTACATGGGAAGGACATGGCTAAATCAGAGCCAGATATGAACCCCATACAAGAAGCTTAAATACACAATTCAATTAAGGAGCTTGCACAAGGACACACCTATTGGTAAAGTCTCTATATATTTCAAATGGTATACAAGCAATCTTTATACACACATGCATAGGGCTAGTAATAATAATAATAATACATTAATTTTATATAGCGCTTTTCTGAACCCAAAGACGCTTTACATTTGGGAGGGAGGGTAGACAAACAAAACAAAAACAAAGACAAAACCAAAAAGAAACAAAACAGAAAAGCAGTCAGGAGGAAGTTGATTGAGAGGGGGCGGGGCTTATGGATAGAGAGTTGAAGAGGTGGGTTTTGAGGCGGGACTTGAACAGGGTGAGGGACTCAGACTCACGGAGGTCTTGGGGGAGGGGGTTCCAGAGCCTCGGGGCCGCCACAGAGAAGGCTCCGTCCCGAAGCTCCGGAGTTTGGCCTTGGGGGTGGAAAGCAAACCGGCTAGTAGGTATTTGATTAATGTTTTATATGAGAACGCAGTTACGACATTCACAAATGAACATGTAATGTCATGGTTTCATCTTCACTTGTACATCATTTCCATTTGTCTATATTTCTGATATGCCTCTGAATTTTAAACGTGCACCATGCCGGTAAAAACAGTAGGAAAAAAACGATTGACATGAAATTTGCAAAAATGAGCAAGAGGTGAAATAACGCCGGAAGCTTCTGATTAATCTGCCGTGGATCACAGATCTGCAATCACCATCCATCTGCTCCATCTGCACACACACACACACACACACACACACACACACACACACACACACACACACACACACACACACACACATACACACACACACACACACACACACACACACACACACACCTCACTGCTGGAGTTCATTTGACTGTTGAATACGTGATTTTTGGTCTGCAGATTGAAAACGCAATCCAGCTGTTTTTGTCCTGACGCATTTCAGATATGACACCCGCTGGCTTAACACATAAATCATTTGAAAGAAAAGTAATATAACATGAACAGTATCCTGGTTTCAACAAATACTAATCAAGGTGTCAGACTTCATTATTATAAAGTGTTTGAATAAGTACTTCAATAAAGACATGACTGAATAATTAAATCTGTTTGTTACTTACATTTTTTTTAAGCTCACTCTTAATTGGAATTGCCTCCATAGTATTTTTCCGAAGGCCTGATAAAGCCTGCGAGCAGCGGTACAGTAAGAGCAGCTCAGCGTTGTTGTTCAGCAGTTTCTCATATACTCAGCTCCTCTCGCTCGTCCAACTTTTAGCTGGAGACGATGAATGAATCTGTGCACGGAGCGTAGGAAGAGATGTTATTCTGCATCAGCAGCACAGACTGTGAATAGATCGTGTTTGAGTGAAACATGTTTCCCTCCAGAACGTCGTCTCCTTTACCTCCTCCACGTGGAGGATTTGTCTGCTTAGAGCCTCAATCTGCTCCGCTCACTCACAGCTTTCCTTCGTCTGTGCTTTGTTTCCTCTTAATTCCTTCATCCTCATTGGATTACGGATTATTGCAGAAAAAAAAGATCTGTGGAAATCACTCATTTATGACATTTACACACTTAGTTCAGCAGAACAATCTCCACATACAACGTCAGGCTATAAAATAAATACATCACGATCACATGACTTCACGTCACCACCGCTAAGCTAAATAATAATAATTCATTTATTTGTATAGGCGCCTTTCAAGGCCCTCAAGGTCGCCGTATGAACACACAAAATACAAGAATACAGACCACCAGCATAAGAAACACAAACTCGACAATGCCGTAGCTAAAGGCGGCTAATGTTGGGTTATAAAGGAACTACAGCACGGTCACATGACTTCACGTCACCACCGCTTAGCTAAAGGCGGCTAATGTTGGGCTATAAAGGAACTACAGCACGGTCACATGACTTCACGTCACCACCGCTAAGCTAAAGGTGGCTAATGTTGGGCTATAAAGGAACTACAGCACGGTCACATGACTTCACGTCACCACCGCTAAGCTAAAGGCGGCTAATGTTGGGCTTTAAAGGAACTACAGTACGGTCACATAACTTCAAGCAGTGGCGGCCGGCCCATAGGAGCGCTAGGGGCGCCGCCCCACCTCTTGCCAGATACAAAAAATATATTTAAAAAAAATATATTTAAAAAAAATATATATTTTATATTTTAATTTGTAATGAACAAGGTAAATATTATACAATTGGTATCACAAAAATGTATAATCTACAAAACAATCTCGTTTAAAATTGTGTAACAATGTCTAAAGTTACTGATAAGTCACCTGTTTCCTGCCTGGCCTTGCCCATGGCATTAGTTTATCATTACCGGGCGGAGCCCCCGAGCGAAACAGCAGCAACCAGCACGTTGCAAAAGTCTCAATAGTAAACTGTGCCGCCGAAACATAATTTCAGCCAATCAGCGCCGTCAAATATTTTGGTCACGTGGGCGCTCACGTTGGCGCCCATGTTGCTTACGTGCGTTGACGTGAGTTGTTTTTTAGACTCGTGAGTGACCAAGGTGACGCAGTATTTGGATGAGAATGGTGTGCAGGTGGAGTCGCCGGAACCTCGGTCCGCCCAAGAGCTACTCTCCAATCCTTTTGAAAGGAGAAGTTTGGGAGATAAATTGATACTTAAAGACCTTGGACCGGACCAACCCGATTTGTATATATCACAGCAAGCTCGTGAAAAAGACAAAACGTATCAACAAGGCTTCTCACATGGCTAGCTGGATGCAAACAGGTAAATGCTATCTTTTGTTTCACATGCTTGCTCTTCAAACAGCCGGGGACAGATACGATCTGTTCAGAAACTAGACAAAAGTGAAACAAGTACAAACCACAGACTGTCTGTGTCATGGAGAATACAGTCGCTGGTTTATTTATGTCTGTAGGCCGTTGGTATGAGTGTGGAGGTGTGGACGGTCGGAGCATATATAGCGTTAGCTCAGCCAAGCTCCATTCAGGAAACAAGCATTCTAAAGGGTTTTTTCGCCTGCCGTCTGTCTGCAGACTTGTCAAAGCATTAATTCATGGTTTTTACTAACCGGTATCAGTGTGTTGTTACGTCGGCATCATTTAGAAACGTGTATTACAATTTAATCACGGTCAAATATGTTCATGTTGTTGTAGTTGTAGCTCCCGAGCCAGTGCATCTTGTTTGAATGATGCGAGTAAACACAGCTGGCAGCTGCGGTGAAACTCGAGCGACTAGAGCGATGCGATAGGAGCATTTAGAGCGAAGCGAATATTCGCATCGCGTCCGGTCTGAACGCAGCATTAAAGCGAGCTCCGCGCTGCACTGGAAACGCGCCATTACATCACCAGAAGTCCTAATTTAAGTGGTCATTTCTCCCAAAAGAAAATGTTTTACTCACTATATCAACAGCCCCACCACAAATATTTTCCACCAGGCGCCACTGACTTCAAGTGACCACCGCTAAGCTAAAAGTGGCTAATATTAGGCTATAAAGGAACTACAGCACGGTCACATAACTTCAAGTGACCACCGCTAAGCTAAAGGTGGCTAAAGTTGGGCATGATGTTGTTAGCAACGACCTTCTTTAAATTCACAAGTTTGGGTATTTACTGACCTATTCTGTGGTATACAGGGGTGCCCAACCAGTCGATCGCGATCGACCGGTCGCGAGATGTGTCTAAAAATAGAACAACAATGTTCTGTTTTATCGTTAATGTCCTATAACATAATCTTCCTGTGCCAGAATAATGCACTTGAACGCATCAAAGCTTTGTGATTGGCCGGCGTAACCCCATGTGTCGGGGCGTGGCTGGTGAGCAGTGGGCAGTGCACTAATTCGTTAACGTTGTCCGTGTCAACAGGGGTGACAGTCCGCACACAAACAAGACCGCAATTATGGCAGAAGCAAAACATATATAATTCTCACTCCGAGTGGGAGGATGATTATTTTTGTATCTATTCCAATTCAAAGTCCATCTGTCTCATCTGCAATGCGAGCGTAGCTTTATTGAAGAAGGGTAATTTAGGAGCGGCATTTCAAAACAGTGCACAAACGATACGAGACTGAATTCCCTCCTGATTCTGCCCTACGCTCCAAAAGGGGAGGGGCCTGAGAGGACAGCTAAAGGGGAGGGGCCTGAGAGGACAGCTAAAGGGGAGGGGCCTGAAAGCACAGCTAAATGCACAGCAGTCCATTTTCACCAGGCCCAACAACAAGAGCAAGGCTGCTCCAGAGCATCATATCGTGTCAGTCACGTTCTTGAGAAACACATGAAGTCTTTCAAAGACGGCGAAGTTGTGAAAGAAGCTTTCCTGGAGGCTGCCGACGCGCTTTTGGGGACAGTGAAAATAACAGAAGCATTTCAACAGGTTTTTGATAGAATAAAAACTCAAGTTAGATACCGTTATTAATCAGCTGTACGTTTTAGTTTGTTTGAACTTACTCATTATAATTATTGTACAAAATGGTATAAGAATGCAAACTTAAATTGATTATAGTCTATTATCAATTCAGGTTAATAAACTAGTGTTGCTTGCATCCTATTTTAAAGGCATTTCTTTTTATAATCAACTAAAATGCAACAAAAAAGGGTTTGATTCTATTAATTTTGTCTTTTTTATTGCACTCTGTGTAGCTTCACATCTGAGTCTTATTAGTAAGCCTCATTTATACTTTTGTTGCAACACTGTTTTTATATAATGGCAAAGAAAGGGTTCAGAGTCTTTTCTTTTTTCCCTGTGTCATGTGGCAGCACTGTTCAATGTTTCCTGAAAACATTACCCACTGTAGTGACGTGTGGATAAACTCCAACTCTGTATCAACAACACTGTTGTGTAACTTCAGTTAAATACTTGTATGTGTGTAGATTAGAAAGAGGTGAGATAAAGGATCTGCAGTATTTTATGAAGTATTAATTGTACGAAGGTCATTTTTATACAAGTGGAAGTGTGTATTTACCTGGCAGTAGGCTGTCAGTAATGCCTCTCTACTTGGACTGGTAGATCTCGGCAGACTGGCAACTTTAAAAGTAGCTCTCGGTTCAAAAAAGGTTGGGCACCCCTGTGTTTGAACAATATGTCAAAATCTCTTCGGCTTAACCACAGGCCTTG
>CM070498.1:7091511-7126511 GCA_036324585.1 Champsocephalus esox | reverse complement strand
ATGTTGAACACAAATACCTGAACTTTCTACTTCTTACATGTTGAACTCAAATACCTGTACTTTCTACTTCTCACATGTTGAACACAAATACCTGTACTTTCTACTTCTCACATGTTGAACTCAAATACCTGTACTTTCTACTTCTTACATGTTGAACTCAAATACCTGTACTTTCTACTTCTCACATGTTGAACCCAAATACCTGTACATTCTACTTCTCACATGTTGAACCCAAATACCTGTGCTTTCTACTTCTTACATGTTGAACTCAAATACCTGTACTTTCTACTTCTCTCATGTTGAACTCAAATACCTGTACTTTCTACTTCTTACATGTTGAACTCAAATACCTGTACTTTCTACTTCTTACATGTTGAACTCAAATACCTGTACTTTCTACTTCTTACATGTTGAACTCAAATACCTGTACTTTCTACTTCTTACATGTTGAACCCAAATACCTGTACTTTCTACTTCTTACATGTTGAACTCTAATACCTGTACTTTCTACTTCTTACATGTTGAACTCAAATACCTGTACTTTCTATCTACTTCTTACATGTTGAACTCAAATACCTGTACTTTCTACTTCTTACATGTTGAACACACATATCTGTACTTTCTACTTCTTACATGTTGAACACAAATACCTGTACTTTCTTCTTCTTACATGTTGAACACAAATACCTGTACTTTCTACTTCTCACATGTTGAACTCAAATACCTGTACTTTCTACTTCTTACATGTTGAACACAAATACCTGTACTTTCTACTTCTTACATGTTGAACTCAAATACCTGTACTTTCTACTTCTTACATGTTGAACACAAATACCTGAACTTTCTACTTCTTACATGTTGAACTCAAATACCTGTACTTTCTACTTCTCACATGTTGAACACAAATACCTGTACTTTCTACTTCTCACATGTTGAACTCAAATACCTGTACTTTCTACTTCTTACATGTTGAACTCAAATACCTGTACTTTCTACTTCTCACATGTTGAACCCAAATTCCTGTACTTTCTACTTCTCACATGTTGAACCCAAATACCTGTGCTTTCTACTTCTTACATGTTGAACTCAAATACCTGTACTTTCTACTTCTCTCATGTTGAACTCAAATACCTGTACTTTCTACTTCTTACATGTTGAACTCAAATACCTGTACTTTCTACTTCTTACATGTTGAACTCAAATACCTGTACTTTCTACTTCTTACATGTTGAACTCAAATACCTGTACTTTCTACTTCTTACATGTTGAACCCAAATACCTGTACTTTCTACTTCTTACATGTTGAACTCTAATACCTGTACTTTCTACTTCTTACATGTTGAAGACAAATACCTGTACTTTCTACTTCTTAAATGTTGAACCCAAATACCTGTACTTTCTACTTCTTACATGTTGAACTCAAATACCTGTACTTTCTACTCAGTCAAGAAGTTTAGTCACTACTTCTACTTTTACCAGAGTATTTTTAAACACGAGTATCTGTACTTCTACTTGAGTAAAGGATGTGTGTACTTTTTCCATCTGATTATGCACTCAAAATACTATTATTACAGACATAAGGAGATTGAGACACAGCATTTATCTGTACTGGACGCACAGAAATGAGATCTCTGACATTGAGTAGGACAGCAAAGAAGTGAGTATTTAAAAGTCTAGCACATGTTAGCTTGTTAGCATCTGATGTCTGCTGTGTGGAGAATTAAAACACCTCTGAACCACAGCCACAGAATGTGTACATCTGGTGTTTGCTTAGTAGCTTAGTCGTTGGTTTGTCACCTGCTGTCCTTTGTTGGTACACATGCATTCACCTGTTCATGTCAATCCAAAATGGCTCCGCCGCCCACCCCTAATGGTAAGCAAACAACCGCCATCAGTGTAAAGACATCCCAACATCCTATTCGTAATGAGTACATGCTGCTCTGCTCGGCTGGCTGTGCACACAAGCTGCTGCATGACATCTTTATTGAACACAAGAGGAAGCAGAGGCTTTTTCTCCGGATCCTTTTCTCTCTCTTTTAATTTGTGGCTCTTTGTGGCTGAGAAGGTCAACAGATTATAAACTCTTCTAAAACACTGGAACACACAAAGTCCCTCCACCTTCAATTTCTCCAAGTGGATCGGCTTCAAATTAGAGGATGGAGGAAATGTCACGGCGCGCACACACTCTGTCTGTCTCTCAGTCAGCCCTTGTGTGGTTTATAGTGCACCACTTCAAAGGTTACTCTCTGACCTTATTCAGACTCATATCTAAGGAAATATAATAGAAGTCAACTCTCAGCTGAATGCTCTTCTTGCAGCCGGCTCCGACTTGTCCTCTTCCTTCTGCTCGCCTCTATTCCCGGAGACTTAATGAAATAGAAAGTTGGAGGAATAGAAACTAAAAAACTCAACCGGTTTTTATTTCACAACAAAAAAAATACTGAATCTTTTTTCCGAGTTGTATTGAGTTTCCTGTGTTCCTGCGGCTTCACACAGTTTAACCACACGCTGCAGGTCGGGGTCAGCATGTATCGGTTTTCATTTCCTTGACTCGTGTGAGGTGTTATTTGAACATTAACCAACGATTGGCACTATTTTCTTCGACAGGTCTGCAGAAGGCCATGTTACCCACAAATAAATACAGATGAATATTAGCAAAACAACCTCTTGGGATCTTGAATTTTCACAACAAATCTCATATCAACACTTCTTCGGTACAAAGCAAATAAGTGCTATCGATAGTACTGTACTTAGGTTATTGCTGTTCCTGAGAAAAGAAACACAAATAAGAGAAAATTCACTGCAATATGCAAAAAAGAAAATGGTGACCCAGAAAGCGACCCAGGTTCTGGTCCAGGCTCTCGTCAGCTCACGCCTAGACGACTGCAACTCCCTCCTGGCTGGTCTGCCTGCATGAGCCATCCGACCTCTGCAGCTCATCCAGAATGCAGCGGCTCGTCTGGTCTTCAACCTTCCTAAATGTTCCCACACCACGCCGCTCCTCTGCTCCCTTCACTGGCTCAAAAACAGCAGCAACTATATTTACATTTCTACAGTGGAAAAGACATAAACCACAAAGACAACTCAATATAAAATGTTGTTGACAGTTGGATTGTAAAAGACCCATATATTACATAGCAGCAACTTATAAACATATGATAGACCAGTGGTTCTCAACTGGTCCGGCCTCGGGACCCACTTTTTCCTTGGTCAATAAATCGCGACCCGAAAATTTGAACCACTCAAATCTATTCAACAAAAGATCTTGCAGTAAAATATACGCTTTGCAGCATACATTATTAATTAAAGTGAAGTACAGTGCTTATATCCCTTCACAGAACTAAAGTATGCTTTAAAAAAAGGTTTATGAGATGATGGAATCAAAGCTGAACTATATAAAAAGACACACATGCTGAAAACCCAAGCCCAGCAGGGGGTCTGGGGGGATTGTCTCCCAGGAGATTTTTAGAAATACTAACATAAACTACGCATTCTGGTACACTCTGAGAAGAAAATAAATAAATCTATTACTACCCGACATATTAATAATATGTTATGCCATTGTTTGTTTTTCACTTAGTTGTGACAGCTTGCTGCTCCTCACAGAGAGAAGAGCAAAGAGGAGTCTGTGTGACTTACTTTAGATTGTGGGTAAGGGTAGATAGCCCCCATTGTTCTGTGACCTGTCAGTCATCAGACCGGGGGAGCATATTTCATTATGTGTTCATTTGTATCTGAAGTCGTACCCATGGATGTATAAAGAATAGTTCTACCGCTAAGTTATTCTCCGTGGGGACTTCCGGCAACAGTCTTGATTCTGATTGGCCAGAAGACTCGAACAAACATCAGAAAGATGTTTTATTGAGAAGATGTTCACCACGTGATAGAAGTTTTCAAAACCGTTCATGGTCTCACGTACTTCCAGTCCAACGCCGACTGCATACACAGCGTTAGAAAATCTGGCCTTCAAAATATGTTGAAGACCCACTTGAAACGGGTTCGCGACCCACTTTTGGGTCGAGACCCACCAGTTGAGAACCACTGTGATTGACAATATATAAAGTACAGTTATGTAAAGTAGCTATGAGGCTTAAATAAAAAAACATCTTGTACAATGAAAAAGAAAATACATTTCAGTCATCTGCTCTCGGATGCGGTTAAGAAATGAAAAGTGAGCTCAGATCTGGAAAGCGATCGATAGCAGCGACAGTCGGAGAGGTTTGAAGAGACTTCTATTTTTCTTTTCACATCATTTTTCTCGTCTCCCCGTCGTCCTGAGCTGCATGTCCAGTCCTCGCTCTGTAATCAGCATCAACGTTTGCCCACGACCGGATGGAAATGTGACATTTCAGAACAAAGCTTGGTGCCAGCAGGGGGGATAAGTGACAGAAAAACAACAGGGCCAGCGAGCAGAAGAGAAGCAAATAGGTGCTAATGAGCTTTTTGGAAGCTTGCAGGTGGTTTTTAGCGATGACAAAGTGGCTTTCACCTGTCTGCTCTGCTGCCATCTCACGTAGCATCGCACATCACCGCAGAGCTCCATTAGATAACAGCACAGAGAGGACGGAAAATGAGAGTGAAACAAAATAGAAAAAGGAGAGTGTGGGTGAGAAATGAGCCGAGAATACCAACGAGAAAATAGGTGTGTTTGTGTGTGTGCGCGTGTGTGTGTGTGTCTATGTGTGTCTGTCAGCTACTGGTCATGATACTCATACATTCAAAAAGGTTTCAGAGATTGGTAAGGTTTTAAATGGAGGGATGTAAACAACCATCACAGTCAGACATATTTTGTAAAGAGAAACACGGTCGTCACCACCGCTAAGCTAATATTGGGCTATAAAGGAACTACAGCACGGTCACATGACTTCACGCCACCACCGCTAAGCTAAAGGAGGCTAATGTTGGGCTATAAAGGAACTACAGCACGGTCACATGACTTCACATCACCACCGCTAAGCTAAATGCGGCTAATGTTGGACTATAAAGGAACTACAGCACGGTCACATGACTTCACGTCACCACCGCTAAGCTAAAGGTGGCTAATGTTGGGCTATAAAGGAACTACAGCAAGGTCACACGACTTCACGTCACCACCGCTAAGCTAAAGGCGGCTAATGTTGGGCTATAAAGGAACTACAGCAAGGTCACACGACTTCACGTCACCACCGCTAAGCTAAAGGCGGCTAATGTTGGGCTATAAAGGAACTACAGCAAGGTCACACGACTTCACGTCACCACCGCTAAGCTAAAGGCGGCTAATGTTGGGCTATAAAGGAACTACAGCAAGGTCACATGACTTCACGTCGCCACCGCTAAGCTAAAGGCAGCTAATATTGGGCGTGATGACGTTTAGTCGTCTCATTTACACACTTGTTAGCAACCACCGTTTTTAAATTCACCAGTGGAGTATTTACTGACGTATTTTATGTCGTAGAACAAAACTATTTCAGGCTAATAGGCTGACTAATGTCTGGGCTTTATGATTAATTTCTGCACCACTATATTCATTTATGGGCTTTTTTTTAATTTGATGGTGATTTGATGTCAGTGCCAATCTGATGGGTGTGAATAAAAACCCAGATGCAGCTGCTCTAACCACACAACCCGATGCTAATCCAGGTGTAAACAGGGACGATGCTGTTGTGTCCTCCCAGGCGTTTGCACAGGCGTCTGCTTCTCGTTTGCATTTCCAGCAGCTTCATTATCACATCTCACTCCTACTCCTTCTTCTCAGTAACAAAGAAAAAGAGCAGACAGTGGCCAAGAGAACAGTAAATTAGCTCATCCTGAGGTCCACATTCCTACTGATTACCGGGGCATTGTTTGAATCAGATAATCAGGCCTGTGCTAACACACACACACACACACACACACACACACACACACACACACAGCCGACTGACTAGCTGGCACATTTTTGTCAATAATAACGGTTTAGTGGGTAGACGTCCCGGAGAGGAGGTGAAGACTGACACTCGAACCATCCCTCCTTCTCTCTTTTTCGCTGGCAGCCCTCATCTGCCATGTTGGAGGGAGCGCTGCCATCACTTGGCACCTTATTTATTTTAATTATTTTGATTCCATCTCTGGCATCCCTGGCTCGGGGAATCGCTGATGGCTGACACTCATTTGTCAATCTCGAGGAGGCTGCCTGCCAATTATAAAATGAAAAGTTTTGGCGAGGCCATTAGAAGCGTCTCTGGCTGTGTCGCTGAGTGTTAACAAGCGATGGCGGCTTGGCGCTGCCCTCTCTTTCCCCTCTCTTTCCCCTCTCTTCCCCCTCTCTTCCCCCTCTCTTTTCCCTCTCTTTCCCCTCTCTTTTCCCTCTCTTTCCCCTCTCTTTTCCCTCTCTTCCCCCTCTCTTTTCCCTCTCTCTGTTCCCTCTCTTTCCCCTCTCTTCCCCCTCTCTTTCCCCTCTCTCCCCCCTCTCTTTTCCCTCTCTTTCCCCTCTCTCTGTTCCCTCTCTGTTCCCTCTCTTTTCCCTCTCTGTTCCCTCTCTTTCCCCTCTCTTTCCCCTCTCTTCCCCTCTCTTTCCCCTCTCTCCCCCTCTCTTTTCCCTCTCTTTCCCCTCTCTCTGTTCCCTCTCTGTTCCCCTCTCTTTTCCCTCTCTGTTCCCTCTCTTTCCCTCTCTGTTCCCCCTCTCTTTCCCCTCTCTCCCCCCTCTCTTTTCCCTCTCTTTCCCCTCTCTCTGTTCCCTCTCTGTTCCCTCTCTTTTCCCTCTCTGTTCCCTCTCTTTCCCCTCTCTTCCCCCTCTCTTCCCCCTCTCTTTTCCCTCTCTGTTCCCTCTCTTTTCCCTCTCTGTTCCCCTCTCTTTCCCCTCTCTTCCCCCCTCTCTTCCCCCTCTCTTTTCCCTCTCTGTTCCCTCTCTTTTCCCCTCTCTGTTCCCCTCTCTTTCCCCTCTCTTCCCCCCTCTCTTTTCCCTCTCTTTCCCCTCTCTTTCCCCTCTCTGTTCCCTCTCTTTTCCCTCTCTGTTCCCTCTCTCTGTTCCCTCTCTGTTCCCTCTCCTGTTCCCTCTCTTTCCCCTCTCTTTTCCCTCTCTTTTCCCCTCTCTGTTCCCTCTCTGTTCCCTCTCTGTTCCCTCTCTTTTCCCTCTCTGTTCCCTCTCTTTTCCCTCTCTGTTCCCTCTCTGTTCCCTCTCTTTCCCTCTCTTTTCCCTCTCTGTTCCCTCTCTGTTCCCTCTCTGTTCCCTCTCTCTGTTCCCTCTCTGTTCCCTCTCTTTTCCCTCTCTGTTCCCTCTCTTTTCCCTCTCTCTGTTCCCTCTCTTTCCCCTCTCTTTTCCCTCTCTGTTCCCTCTCTTTCCCCTCTCTTCCCCCTCTCTTCCCCCTCTCTTTTCCCTCTCTGTTCCCTCTCTTTTCCCTCTCTGTTCCCCCTCTCTTTCCCCTCTCTCCCCCCTCTCTTTCCCCTCTCTTCCCCCTCTCTTCCCCTCTCCTTTCCCTCTCTCTTCCCTCTCTTCCCCCTCTCTTTCCCCTCTCTGTTCCCTCTCTGTTCCCTCTCTTTCCCCTCTCTTTTCCCTCTCTGTTCCCTCTCCTTTCCCTCTCTCTTCCCTCTCTTCCCCCTCTCTTTCCCCTCTCTCTGTTCCCTCTCTGTTCCCTCTCTTTCCCCTCTCTGTTCCCTCTCTGTTCCCTCTCTGTTCCCTCTCTTTCCCCTCTCTCTGTTCCCTCTCTGTTCCCTCTCTGTTCCCTCTCTTTTCCCTCTCTTCCCCCTCTCTTTCCCCTCTCTTTTCCCTCTCTTTCCCCTCTCTTTTCCCTCTCTGTTCCCTCTCTCTGTTCCCTCTCTTTCCCCTCTCTTTTCCCTCTCTTCCCCCTCTCTTCCCCCTCTCTTTTCCCTCTCTTTCCCCTCTCTTTTCCCTCTCTGTTCCCTCTCTTTTCCCCTCTCTTTTCCCTCTCTTTCCCTCTCTTTTCCCTCTCTGTTCCCTCTCTGTTCCCTCTCTGTTCCCTCTCTGTTCCCTCTCTTTTCCCTCTCTTCCCCCTCTCTTTCCCCTCTCTCTGTTCCCTCTCTTCCCCCTCTCTTTCCCCTCTCTCTGTTCCCTCTCTGTTCCCTCTCTTTTCCCTCTCTGTTCCCTCTCTGTTCCCTCTCTGTTCCCTCTCTTTTCCCTCTCTGTTCCCTCTCTTTTCCCCTCTCTGTTCCCTCTCTGTTCCCTCTCTGTTCCCTCTCTGTTCCCTCTCTCTGTTCCCTCTCTTTCCCCTCTCTTTTCCCTCTCTTCCCCCTCTCTTCCCCCTCTCTTTTCCCTCTCTTTCCCCTCTCTTTTCCCTCTCTGTTCCCTCTCTTTTCCCTCTCTGTTCCCTCTCTCTGTTCCCTCTCTTTCCCTCTCTTCCCCCTCTCTTTCCCCTCTCTCTGTTCCCTCTCTGTTCCCTCTCTTTTCCCTCTCTGTTCCCTCTCTGTTCCCTCTCTGTTCCCTCTCTTTTCCCTCTCTGTTCCCTCTCTTTTCCCTCTCTGTTCCCTCTCTGTTCCCTCTCTTTTCCCTCTCTGTTCCCTCTCTTTCCCTCTCTCTTCCCCTCTCTGTTCCCTCTCTTTTCCCTCTCTTTCCCCTCTCTGTTCCCTCTCTGTTCCCTCTCTTTCCCCTCTCTTTCCCCTCTCTGTTCCCTCTCTGTTCCCTCTCTTCCCCCTCTCTGTTCCCTCTCTGTTCCCTCTCTTTTCCCTCTCTGTTCCCTCTCTTCCCCCTCTCTGTTCCCTCTCTGTTCCCTCTCTTTCCCCTCTCTTTCCCCTCTCTGTTCCCTCTCTGTTCCCTCTCTGTTCCCTCTCTGTTCCCTCTCTTTCCCCTCTCTTTCCCCTCTCTGTTCCCTCTCTGTTCCCTCTCTTCCCCCTCTCTGTTCCCTCTCTGTTCCCTCTCTTTCCCCTCTCTTTCCCCTCTCTTTCCCCTCTCTGTTCCCTCTCTGTTCCCTCTCTGTTCCCTCTCTTTCCCCTCTCTTTCCCCTCTCTGTTCCCTCTCTGTTCCCTCTCTTCCCCCTCTCTGTTCCCTCTCTTTCCCCTCTCTGTTCCCTCTCTCTTCCCTCTCTGTTCCCTCTCTGTTCCCTCTCTTTCCCCTCTCGCCACTCGCCAACTATCAGGTGAGGATTTGCCGCCCCGTGTTTGATGTCCCTTCTTTGTTGCTGTACACTTATCAGCGCTCACACTCACTGTGCTACTAGATTTAGAAACTTCAGCATCTCGCTTCTCCTCCTGTCCTCCTCTGTGGGATGGCATCACGCTGGGTTTCTCTCCATCAGCACAATGAAATCTACCAGACAAGCCGGACAGATTTTCAAAAGGTAATAAGTCAGGGGAAGAATGGCGCTGCTGATTTAGCTCATTGCAATGTGGCAGTGGTGACAGGTTTGGAAATATACAAACAAAAACTCAACCGAGCAACATTTTGAATTCCAGCAAATTAAGCTCATTCAAAAACACTTTAGTTTGCGTTCACACTGACATGGACGATGGTACCTGCGTACCATGCTGCGAATGGATCTGGCCCTTCCTACATCCAGGACATGGTTAAACCGTACACCCCAGCACGTGCACTACGCTCTGCATCAGGGCGGTGGTGGCGAAGTCGATAGGGACTTGGTTTGGCAACTGGAAGGTCGCCAGTTCAAGTCCCGGCAAGACCAAGTGCTACCGAGGTGTCCCTGAGCAAGGCACCGTTCCCCACACTGCTCTCAAAATGGCAGCCCACTGCTCCCTAACACGAGGATGGGTCGAATGCAGAGAAACAAATTCCCCACGAGGGATTAATAAAGTATATCAAAATAAAAAATCAACAAAACGGCTCGCTGCACCCGCACTGCGAGGGGGACCCAAGTTCCCATCAGCAGAAACACGTGGGTTTGCTATCCTGGCTCCAAGATGGTGGAATGAGCTCCCATTGACATCAGGGCAGCAGAAAGCTCACACACCTTCCGGCGCAGACTGAAAACTCATCTCTTTCGACTCCACTTCGAGCGATAGAACTGCTAACAGAGCATTTATATACTAACAAAGGACTGGCTCCTCTAAAGCCAGTTGAGTAGCACTTGAAATGTTTTTGCTCTATGAAACCTGATGTACTTATGATTCTGTTTTCTTCAAGGTTGTAACGCACTTATTGAAAGTCGCTTTGGATAAAAGCGTCAGCTAAATGCAATGTCATGTAATGGACAGATCGGCCTCTTAGCGGCCCCTTGGGGCAAAAATGAGAACCCTGATGAACCTGGGTGATGCCCTCTCTGTGCATTCTTAAAGTATTCCTGTGCTGGAATATTACACAACCCACGCTTTGCAATGCAGTAACATCATTTAGAAATGTGCACCATGTAAAGACACGATCAGATGAAGCAATGGAGGTTTTAATGATGGATTTTTACTGTACTTCATATAGATCAAGTTTATTCGCAGCCCATTTGTGTTTAGTATGGCAGTTTCTCTTTTGATGGTGGCTATATTATCTGTTTCAATCAACAGCAAAGTCATTAAAGCCTTTTCCTTTTCCACAGTTATGAAAATGTCGGTTCAACAGTTGTACATCACTATCAACCGCAGCTGTGTGTGTGTATGGCCTAAACACATGTATTTGTCAATGTGTGTCTTCCACCTGTATCTGTGTAACAATAGAGTTTAAACTGAATTTGAAGAAGGGCATATCTTGTCTTATCTATATCTCTAAATACTGTAGTTCCTGAAGTTTTATGAAATACAGTTTTGAAAAATGTAAGATAAGGTTAGTATAGGATATGTCTGTATTCCCAAGGTGGTACCCACTTGTCTGAATAACCATGTTCGATCCCAACCGCTTTTAAAGAGGCCCTATCGTGCTTTTTCGGGGTTGTCCCTTTCCTGTAGTGCGCGATAAAGGCTGATGTGCCTGTACATGGTCTGCAAAGGATAACACGATCATAATCTTCAGGTACGTACTGTAGTGTCTCCACTGTGACATGTGTCCATGCTTAAATGTTCAAAAAGGCCTTTATTTTTCTCATACTGCCTGTGCCGCAGGGAACACGGGGATTTAAGCCCTAGCCGACCATTTACATGCACAGAAACCTATAGTACAACACAGGAAGGGAAAACCACAAAAAGATTAATACTGTAGGACCCTTTTTAATTGGTTCCACAAATAAAGAAAACCAGAAACTAACTCGAAGCAAATTGTCATCCTTTTTTAAGCCAAAGAACATGTCTGTAGGACGGCGTTGTTCCAGTGTCTGTGTGTGTGTGTGTGTGTGTGTGTGTGTGTGTGGGTTGGTGCTGGCAGTGTTGGACCTCACTAATGCTCTGGTCCCAGCAGCAGCTCCCCAACATGTGGTGGAAAAATTGAAACCAAAAGAGCGGAGGCGGTGAGAGCAGCACATCATGGTCGTGGAAAAATACAATGTTTGACATATAAGTGTTTCCTCGTGCTGGATTGCACTGGATCGCATATCTTACCAATGAATATATTAAGTGTAATTTCATGAATGTTCATTATTTCAAGTGGTGAATAATCTTGAACAAACAGCGGTATGTTCCTTTAAAGCTGTCCGTTCTCCTCGCAGAGACAAAGCAGATGCAAGAGAAAATCAGAAGTATATTTTCTTCAGAATTCATTTCCCGTCGTGTTGCTAAAGTCTCGTTTTTAATTAAGGGGAAGCTTGTCTGAAGGATTAACAAGCATTTCAGAGACACCTGCACCGATGGATTATGGGTAAGCACTTTTGTTTGTAGGTTGCATTTTGTGATGAGACGTTTGATCCGGGCAAAAGTGTCATGTCAGGCAGAAAAGCAGACTAACAAGAAGCCTTCTTTCCTCTGGGTATAAAAGCACTGGTTTGCTGTTGTTTCCCTGCGATGCTCGTCCTCCTTTCATCAGCATATTTTAACAGTCGTACAGTAGAGAACAAAAAGGAGACAAATTGGGGTTCGGGAAGGACTAGAGACGTCGGAGTTGCTCTTGAATTAGCAGCGACGAGGCAAAGCTCGGAGCTTAACAGCTCTGTTTCGGCAGCAGGAAGATTTCCACAAAGTGGCGGCTGCTCTCCGCTTCCTCGCAGAATAATTGGATGGAAAATGAAACGACGCCTTTGAGCGGATGTTCCTTTTGTCTTAACTGCGCTGTAAATATACACACGGTACACTGTATTAATGTCACAGCTGTAGTGATCCAAAAGCAGTTAGCTCCTACCAGCAGCATGTCAGAGGTCATTAACTGTGTGTGTGTGTGTGTGTGTGTGTGTGTGTGTGTGTGTGTGTGTGTGTGTGTGTGTGTGTGTGTGTGTGTGTGTGGATCAATGGCAGTGTGATGGTTAGGAGCCATGCTGGCTAATTAAGGCTTCTCAGGCAAGCTGCGCCACTTCTGGCCCCAGCCACAGGGCGTGACACACACACACACACACTCACTCACACACAGACTCACACACACTTTCCTCTGAAGTAAAAACATGCACCAAGTGTTATCCAACATGTTGTGTAGGAGTTGAGCTTCATCTCCAAAGATGCGTCTATGAAAGAGAACATTGTTGTATTTCCTCTTTGCATTTCCCGCTTATTTTGATACGTTTCTCGGTTTGAAACGAACGCTATACTTGAAGTAGGAAGACAGAAAGAGAGTTTGCTTGACTTGTGGTGATGCTACTGGATGTTGATGTCTGTCCAGCTGTCTAAGATCTAACTATCTACTTTTCTCTTGTTTGAACCCTATCCATATGTAGCAGGATGAGCAGTAAATAGTGTTGTAAGGCATATTCTTTTTATCCTACCACCACCAGGGGGCACCCTATAAAGGGGCAGAGGCTTCTAGCTGGCGGCCTCTTGTTCGCTGGTGCCCAGACCTACACACTTCCGTTCTTGCCGTGTTTTTCTTCCGCCACCGGCGTAGCGGAGGGACTTCCTGGCGATGCCCGTCAAGTAGCCGTAACGTAGAGCGCACTCTCTCCTCTCTGCCTGATCGGGCCAAGCTAAGGCTTTAAAGAACCGCTGCTGTTTTGCTGCACCGAAAAGAGACGGGTTTCTGACGCAGGGGCCTCACCCGTACTGCTGATCCTGTGTGACTGGTTTTATAAATTGTATTTTTACTATTGTATACAAATAAACTGTTCTATTTTTGATAATTGGACCACGTCTCTTGTTCCATGAGTAACCGAACCTGTGAGTCCTAGTGACTTAAAATTGTCACATTTCCCTGGGTGAAATTCCCGGGGTGGCGTTGTCGGACTTAGTGGTTTAACCAAACTGTTACATTAATATATTTATTCTGCGGCCACTACATACAACTAAACTGCATCCTCAAGTAATACACAACTTAGTTAACAATCGATTACAGACCTTAACAGACCTTTGCTAAAAAGCATCAAGGGACTATGTGCAGTCATCTCAATACGCAGAAAGAAGTCCGCTCAATGTACCGTCAGCTTTGGAGAACAAACATTAGTTTTCTCCATCAGAACACACTGTGGAATAGTTTTTAATATACATCTTTAAATGTTTGGAGAGCAGGAGACTTTACATCAGGGGTCTCAAACTCAAGTCGCGGGGGCCAAATCCGGCCCGCGACTTCATTTGATGTGGCCTCGCAAGAGCTTGCAAAGAATATAATACGTTTATTATACGGTTACATGCCACTTTACAGAAGCAGGTTGCCCATGAACTACATGTCCCACAATGCATCTTGTTTTGTAACATGCCCTGAAGAGACTTGCAATTATTTGCTTCTGCTTTCAGATGTAGTTAATTACTAAGTTATTATCCTATCCGATACTAATCTAATTCAGAGGCAATAATGTCATATAATACATTATTTTATATATATATAATATATATTTATAAAGTTACAACCGGCCCTTTGAGTGCAACCTTTATGCGAATGTGGCCCGCGATGAAATTGAGTTTGACACCCCTGCTTTACATGCTAGATGGCTAAAATGACCCCAGTAAAGAAAAGAAAAACAGAACAAGAGAAGGGAAAATATTTGAAGAAAGAGCGCCGGACTCCTATGAAATAAACAGAAGAAGACAGACAGGAAGTAAACAAACATCGTATCTCATAATGAAGACTATTTGTCACAAACTGCACACAGGACAGAGAATCGAGCTCGGTGAGAAAGGTCTTTGAATGTAAAATATTTGTTTTAAAAGATCCCCATTAGCTGATGCCGATGGCACCAGAAAGGAAGTGGTTCAAGGTTACTTAAAATCCATTCAATTCAATTACATCATCTTTAATTAATTAGTCTTAGAATTAGTCCATGAAATAGCTTCAAGGGCAATCACCGGGGAACAAGAACAAGACATTATACGTGACCAACACTGGAATATTGATCAGCTGCTTAAGTAATGCCTCCTTTAATGAGCTTTGAATGGTGATTGGCTGTAAGAGGGGCAGCCATATTGCTCCCAATCCTGTCAAATCAACCTGAACGTAAATTATCTATTATTAAAACCAATGATCTAATCCTTCTACAATCGTCTTCTTAGTTCACCAACGAAGAGCAGATCACAGTGTATGACTAGATCAAATAATAGTGGATTTGATTTTTGATATGTTTAGCACAAATATATTTAGTTTGAATTTCATCACAGAACAACATCACCTTCTGTTGTGTCCCCTAAAGCTAATACTTGTCTTATTTCTGAATAGCTTAAAGGTGGGGTGGGTAATTTTGGAGAAACCAGCTCGAGTGCGATAGAATTTGAAAATACACAACATGAGAAAATCTGCCACTTCCTCACAGAGCCCCTCCCCCAACACACACGGACGCGCACATGACCAATGAGGGCACGAGATCAGTGTGTGCCCAGAGGGAAGACTGACAGGCAGGTAGGCCATCCAGTTACTTTAGCCGGCTCAGATGATTGGAGCTTCCGGTTCCGGGGCATTCCGGCTGCGCATCACTCATTCACCAATGGGTAATGTTTAGATGGATTGTAGGAACTTCCCCTCGATTCTGTTGGCTCTAACGGTTAAGAAGAGATGTCAATCATCAAAATCGAACGAGGGGGCCAGAGATATGGAAAATGCACCCAGATGGTTTTCTTTTTCTAAATCTCTCTAAAAAGGTCAAATTCCACTTGTTTTGCATCAATCTTGAAACAGGGTACTTATTGTATGTTATAGTTTGGATTCCTAAAGCTTTTAGTCTGCCATCCCATCATTCAAGGGTGGTTTTCACTATAAGTAACGTTTTGTTTTAGGACGGACACTATCAGTGTGCATCGAGACCGGGTGACGACACTACCTATTGAGGCAGCAACCACTGTAAGTTATATTCTTGTTTAATTAGACTTCTCTGTTTCATTTATTCTACTCTGTATAATTGTTCTGTAGTTATTGTAGCTAAAACGGCGCTTTTGATAGATTTTAAGTGGGCACTCAAGCCTGCATTACAATATAGGCAGGGCCACTCTGCTGTCGCCCATCAGCTGTAGAGAGTTAACTAATTAGAGGGGCGTCCATTTTAGGTAGCTCTTTCCTGGAGCGTCGGCGTCAGGCATTGGAGTCCTGCGGGAGTCAAAGAGGAGGCAAATCCTCCTCTGATTGAGCAAATTACCGCTGGTGTTTTATTTTATTTTATTTAGTTTTCCAGGCTCTCGTCACCTCACGCCTAGACGACTGCAGCTCCCTCCTGGCTGGTCTATCTGCATGTGCCATCCGACCTCTGCAGCTCATCCAGAATGCAGCGGCTCGTCTGGTCTTCAACCTTCCTAAATGTTCCCACACCACGCCGCTCCTCCGCTCCCTCCACTGGCTTCCGGTAACTGCTAGAATCCACTTCAAGACACTGGTACTTGCGTACCATGCTGCGAATGGATCTGGCCCTTCCTACATCCAGGACATGGTTAAACCGTACACCCCAGCACGTGCTCTACGCTCTGCATCAGCCAAACGGCTCGCTGCACCCTCACTGCGAGGGGGACCCAAGTTCCCATCAGCAGAAACACGTGGGTTTGCTATCCTGGCTCCAAGATGGTGGAATGAGCTCCCATTGACATCAGGACCGCAGAAAGCTCACACACCTTCCGGCGCAGACTGAAAACTCATCTCTTTCGACTCCACTTCGAGCGATAGAATTACTAACAAAGAACTACTAACAGAGCACTTATATACTAATAAAGGGCTGGCTTATCTAAAGCCAGTTGAGTAGCACTTGAAATGTTTGGCTCTATGAAACCTACTTTATGATTCTGCTTTCTTCAAGGTTGTGTCTTCCTGGTCGAATGTACTTATTGTCAGTCGCTATAGAATTGACTTTACAATAAAAACATCTATATTTATTCTGACACTTCTACACCCAACTCACCTTGCTTTGAGAAAAAAGATTATTAATGTAACCCATTTAGAAGTGAAGATGTTATGGTCATTTGTTATAGGAATGTCCTTTTCGAGCCTGAGACCAAACAGGCTCAGGGCTTAACAGCTTAAGTATTGCATCCTTTAAGGAGGTTTGAATGACGATTGGCTGAAATAGGGGTTGCCATGACAATGATGGATAACCCAACACATTTTCTCATATTGCTAACAATCCTGTCAATGTGATTTACCAATGAAATAAAAAATATCTATTGTAAAAACAAATGATTTAACCTTATGCAATTGTCGTAATAGTCCACCGACCAGGAACAGATCACAGTTTCTGACTAGTGTTTTTTTTTATGTTTAGTACACATTGTATTTCGTTTTATCTTATCAAAGAACAACATTACCTTGTGTTGTTTCCCCTAAAGCTAATACTTGTCTTATTTCTAAATATCTCAAGAAAAAGACAACAGATTTGGTGGATTTTCGGTCTTTTATTGCAATAAAACCATAGTCATCCAATACCGTCTCTTGTATATTCACAGATATTACAACACCTTACATCAATCACTTATCGACTCTTGATCTTTTCTTTGGATAGCATGTCTCCTAATTTCTGTATTTAGGTTATACGCTCATCCTATTTTGCTCTCGCAGCTCGGTCATCACGGTCTAGGGTCAACATGTTTTTGCAGTTCTTGGAAATCCGGTTTATAAAGTACACAATGGTGCTGAGGTGAAGCCCGCATTAGAGGACACGTCAGTCAGACCAAGATACACATGTCTACTAAACCACACCAGAGATGGCAAAAGTACACACATCCTTTACTCAAGTAGAAGTACAGATACTCGTGTTAAGAAATACTCTGTGCTCTACAGTAGTTCTCATGTAGAATCGTCAGTACAGTTGTAAAGTAGACTTACCGGTCGCAGTTCACCCCCTAAAATACAACTTATTTAATGGTCATGACGGAGGGTTTGACTGAGGCCAACTTTACTTTACATCAGGGGTATCCAAACTATGGCCCGGGGACCAAATGCGGTCCGCTGGCCATTTTGAATCGGCCCTCAGCTAATTCAAAAAGTATGATGAAATATGGCCCACAAATTAAACGTGTGCTTTTCTTACATTGTACTTCTTAAATATATATGTACAAATATATTACACAGTAGTATTCATGTGTTAATACAGTAAGCCCACTTTTAAAATAAATTCAGTCAATTCATGTTGATAACATTTTCTAACAAATCTTAGTTGATACAAAAAAGCCTAATAACTTATTTACATAACAAGCTTGAAATAGACCCTATGCCATCTTATTATAATCACTCTGAGACTTCTGTTTTTAAGGGATGAGCTGCCAACAAGATAAATGAAACCCTATGGAGAGCTGTGAGTGATGTAGGCGGTTTTTTTCTGAAAGCATATTCATGTATCGAGCCTTGACCGACATGTTGCCAACTTATAACTTAACTGATGAGGCGATATACCTCACCTTTATGAGTGGCCCAGCCCTTCGTATATTTGTCTGTATGTCGCCCTCGGTGAAAAAAGTGTGGACACCCTTGCTCTACATGCATAACATCACAAGACAATATATCGCAAAAACTGAAATGCAAGTGAAGGATTTGAAAACACTGACAATCCATAATGCTTTATGATTAATCATCAGGGTGTTATTATGTCTGGAAAATAAACCGATTTATCCCGTTTTTAAGTTCATTGCAGACTGAGATTTTGAGCGTTTAGTGCATTTATATTTTCATAAAATATGCAACCTCAGGGTTTAAACGTTTCGACATTCAACTGATTAATAAACGTTATGAAATTGTTTTCTCCTTCTCTTTTGGCTTGTAATGGCCGTGCCACGACACCTATTTTGGGATTACTCAGTCGAACGGCATTTTGACATCGTAAAGCCCTGACGCGCATATGAGCAAGTTATTGTAATATTTGTAATATTACAATTCAAATGTTGGGGTAGTACTAGTGAAGTTCTGAATGTTTTCTACTTCAGATCGCCACACTTTTCATTTAGTATTTTGTTGGATTCAGAAAAAAAGTTTATCTTAAAGTTTAAATGAAATTGTGTCTTCTGCCAAATTATGTTTACAGAAACCACTCGGATTTCATGCCAACCCTAACCCTAGCTTCCCACCTGAAACACACCTGAGCACAATTATTTCTATTTAAAGCAAATGAAGCAGCTGCTTTTTATAGAAAATCCTTAATTTGGAGATTCTGCTCATACTCTTCCACCTGCAGTCCAGTCCAATAATAATAAAAATGCCCGGGAGGTCAAAAGATGTACTGTGATAAATGTAAAAAGCCCAAGAGCAACAGTATCTCCAGGCTGTATTTAAAACTCCCCGTCTGGCTGCCTTGTGTGTGCGCATGGTTTGTGTCTTTCAACTTAATTAGCAAGTCAGTACCGGGAAATAAGTCAGTGCACTTTTCTTTAGGACAGCATGATTTTGTTGTCTGTTTTTAGCATACGTTAAAATACATGTGTATGCTGCTGACTGGGAATCATACAAATAACCGGCCTGAAGGGGGCGCTAACATCTGTTCCTGTTCTTCATTTCGATTTTTGACAAAAAAAGGGACATGCTGCTACTCCCATCTGAGTCCCAGCATCTAAAATACTTCTGACTCAAAGAGGAAACTCAATTTCCAGCTCAGATCGAGGAGACATGCTCGCTCCTGATTGGCTCTGACGCAGGGACTTCATCAGTTGCGAAGAACGACATGTTTGCTGTTGCTTTGTTGTCAAACTTCACCTGTTTACTTTTGCCTATTTGTAGTTTGACAGCAGCCCCTCGTCTCCGCCTCAGCCTGTCACATCCGCTCATGAGATGTTAGGAAGCTGATTGGCAGCCGATGAACGTGGAGGAAACATTCTCAGAGGAAGCATTTCACTTGGAATAAGAAAAACAGACATAGCTCAGGTTCGACTGAACACACAGTGAACGACCACGATGAAGTAGGAGTACAGATACTCGTGTTTAAAAATACTCTGGAAAAAGTAAAGTAAAACTTCTTTACTCTTATAAAAGTAAAGAGGCTTTGAAATGTACTAAAAAGTACACATAACTAGCAGCTGCTTTAAAGAGTACCTGACCTCCCTTTATATCAATAGAACAATAATGTCATTGTTAGCTAGTGAATGTTTCCATGGTGACCAACGGCAACATGACAACGTTTCCATTGGTCCCTCTTATTTAGGAAGTGAAGTGATGGATACACGGATCGTGATCCAATCAATAGGCACGCAATGACTCTAAAGAATAATGATCACGCCCCAAACACACATTCAGACTAAAGGAACCAGCTGTTTGGGAAATGAGAGAAGTAGAGAGTAGGTATTTGAGTTCTACATGAGAGAAGTAGAAAGTACAGGTATTTGAGTTCAACATGTAAGAAGTAGAAAGTACAGGTATTTGAGTTCTACAGTACATGAGAGAAGTAGAAAGTACAGGTATTTGAGTTCTACATGAGAGAAGTAGAAAGTACAGGTATTTGTGTTCAACATGTAAGAAGTAGAAAGTACAGGTATTTGAGTTCAACATGTGAGAAGTAGAAAGTACAGGTATTTGAGTTCAACATGAGAGAAGTAGAAAGTACAGGTATTTGAGTTCAACATGAGAGAAGTAGAAAGTACAGGTATTTGAGTTCTACAGTACATGAGAGAAGTAGAAAGTACAGGTATTTGAGTTCTACATGTGAGAAGTAGAAAGTACAGGTATTTGAGTTCAACATGAGAGAAGTAGAAAGTACAGGTATTTGAGTTCAACATGTAAGAAGTAGAAAGTACAGGTATTTGAGTTCAACATGAGAGAAGTAGAAAGTACAGGTATTTGAGTTCAACATGTGAGAAGTAGAAAGTACAGGTATTTGGGTTCAACATGTGAGAAGTAGAAAGTACAGGTATTTGAGTTCAACATGAGAGAAGTAGAAAGTACAGGTATTTGGGTTCAACATGTAAGAAGTAGAAAGTACAGGTATTTGAGTTCAACATGTGAGAAGTAGAAAGTACAGGTATTTGAGTTCAACATGAGAGAAGTAGAAAGTACAGGTATTTGAGTTCAACATGTAAGAAGTAGAAAGTACAGGTATTTGAGTTCAACATGTGAGAAGTAGAAAGTACAGGTATTTGAGTTCAACATGTAAGAAGTAGAAAGTACAGGTATTTGAGTTCAACATGTAAGAAGTCTAAAGTACAGGTATTTGAGTTCAACATGTGAGAAGTAGAAAGTACAGGTATTTGAGTTCTACATGAGAGAAGTAGAAAGTACAGGTATTTGAGTTCTACATGAGAGAAGTAGAAAGTACAGGTATTTGGGTTCAACATGTGAGAAGTAGAAAGTACAGGTATTTGAGTTCAACATGAGAGAAGTAGAAAGTACAGGTATTTGAGTTCAACATGTAAGAAGTAGAAAGTACAGGTATTTGAGTTCAACATGAGAGAAGTAGAAAGTACAGGTATTTGAGTTCAACATGTGAGAAGTAGAAAGTACAGGTATTTGGGTTCAACATGTGAGAAGTAGAAAGTACAGGTATTTGAGTTCAACATGAGAGAAGTAGAAAGTACAGGTATTTGAGTTCAACATGTAAGAAGTAGAAAGTACAGGTATTTGAGTTCAACATGTGAGAAGTAGAAAGTACAGGTATTTGAGTTCAACATGTGAGAAGTAGAAAGTACAGGTATTTGGGTTCAACATGTGAGAAGTAGAAAGTACAGGTATTTGAGTTCAACATGAGAGAAGTAGAAAGTACAGGTATTTGGGTTCAACATGTAAGAAGTAGAAAGTACAGGTATTTGAGTTTAACATGAGAGAAGTAGAAAGTACAGGTATTTGAGTTCAACATGTAAGAAGTAGAAAGTACAGGTATTTGAGTTCAACATGTGAGAAGTAGAAAGTACAGGTATTTGAGTTCAACATGTAAGAAGTAGAAAGTACAGGTATTTGAGTTCAACATGTAAGAAGTCTAAAGTACAGGTATTTGAGTTCAACATGTGAGAAGTAGAAAGTACAGGTATTTGAGTTCAACATGTGAGAAGTAGAAAGTACAGGTATTTGTGTTCAACATGTGAGAAGTAGAAAGTACAGGTATTTGAGTTCAACATGTAAGAAGTCTAAAGTACAGGTATTTGAGTTCAACATGTGAGAAGTAGAAAGTACAGGTATTTGAGTTCAACATGTAAGAAGTAGAAAGTACAGGTATTTGAGTTCAACATGTAAGAAGTCTAAAGTACAGGTATTTGAGTTCAACATGGAAGAAGTAGAAAGTACAGGTATTTGTGTTCAACATGTAAGAAGTAGAAAGTACAGGTATTTGTGTTCAACATGAGAGAAGTAGAAAGTACAGGTATTTGTGTTCAACATGTAAGAAGTAGAAAGTACAGGTATTTGTGTTCAACATGTAAGAAGTAGAAAGTACAGGTATTTGAGTTCAACATGAGATAAGTAGAAAGTACAGGTATTTGGGTTCAACATGTAAGAAGTAGAAAGTACAGGTATTTGAGTTCAACATGTAAGAAGTAGAAAGTACAGGTATTTGAGTTCAACATGTAAGAAGTAGAAAGTACAGGTATTTGAGTTCAACATGTAAGAAGTAGAAAGTACAGGTATTTGGGTTCAACATGTAAGAAGTAGAAAGTACAGGTATTTGGGTTCAACATGTAAGAAGTAGAAAGTACAGGTATTTGGGTTCAACATGTAAGAAGTCAAAGTAAAAAGTCGTCCGAAAAATAAGAAGTGGAGTAAAGTACTGATACCAGAAAAATGTACTTAAGTACACTAACAAATAATTTGTACTCCACTACTTCCCACCTCTGATAATAGTTTTCACTGTAGTATAAGAATAAAGTTCTAAAGGGTATATTCCTAATACATCCGAGAAAACTATATTTATGGAACCAAGAAGACACAGCCAAGACTTGTTTGGGTTCAGAATTGTTGTTTTTATTGTACGTGAAATATCTGAAATGCGAAAAAAAAGGAAAAATGGTATCTCCCGGGCTGCAAGAAAGAACATTCAGAGGAAACGCAGCCCACAGCTCGCATGGTCGAGCCAATCAATAAATCTCGTTGATAGAATTGTAATTGCATAACGCAAAGACATAAACACACACAAGACATATCAAGGGCGGGCTCTAATTGAATCAGACAAACTTACTTCAGAGGTCAGACACACATTTGGCCTTATCAAGAACAATGTGTAAATAACTCCTCAAAGGTAGACACCAGGATAATTAAATTAAGGAAGCAGGAGGAACAAACCGACAGCAGATAAAAACAGAATATAGTGATGTGTTTACTGCGAGTACAATAAAGACTCTAGGACATCTCTGCACCTTGCTGGGGATCGCCAAGAAGTAATGTGGAGCATATAAATACAACATGTCTGTTTTATAGAATTATATTATGCAAAGATAACACCTTGGCCTGAAACTATTATTCACCTGCCTTTAGTCAGATCTGACATCTTGTATTGATCCTTATCATACACTTTTTGAGGGGGGTTTGGCCTTCGTTGATAGAGAATGAGGTATGGATTCCCACTCTTCTTTAAACATTGAGAAATAACTTGTTGCTTTCTATATTCAATTGTAGAGGAGAGATTTGCCAGGTGCTCTCGGAAAACACAAGGCAAGGCACGTGTTATGTATATAGCAACTTTCAACACAAAGCAATTCAGAGTGCTTAACACAAATTAAATATACGGCATTGTTGAAAATGTGCTTCACTTAGCTGTAGACTTTAAGCCAATTATAGTGCACATCATTGTTAGTGTTTAGGTAGTGACTCTTATGGCGCATTTCCCCTGTAGCGTGTAGCACGGTTTAAGTGCTTTTTGTGTGCGTTTCCACGAGGCGTAGTTCCGGCTAGCGGGTACTTTGTCACAGTTTTTCTGGCTCTCCAAAATCGTGGTTCTTTCTGGGCCAACAACCGGGCTGAGTATGTTAAACTAGTGAGAGAATCGCTGCCAACAACATACTGATACCAGTTAGTAAAAACCATGAATTAATGCTTTGACAAGTCTGCAGACAGACGGCAGGCGAACAACCATTTAAAATGCGTGTTTTCTAAATGTAGCTTGGCTAAGCTAACGCAGTATATGCTCCGACCGTCCACACTCACACCAACGGCCTACAGACATAAATAAAGCAGCGACTGTATTCTCCATGACACAGGCAGTCTGTGGTTTGTAGTTGTTTAACTGTTGTCTAGTTTCTGAACAGATATGAGGAGCTGTGAGCTCTGAGGGCTAACAGCTAACGGCTGATGTTGGTTTTGTTTTGACGTCACGGCTCCGCCTACACTGCGTTACTATAGTTACTGCCCCAGCTACTAAACTGTAATGGAAACGCAGCATAAAGTGAGCCTGGCCTACCAACGCATAACTTTTCCGTACTAAGCCGTGCAAAATGGAAATGCGCCATTAATGCACCCAATTTGAAATTAGAATTAGAAAACAGCCAAATATGTTCGAGACACTTCATAAAATACTGTATCTTCGCCATTGTTGATGTTGGAATGATGGTCCTCACATATCTATTGCACCTATTTCAAGAAAATATTAACATATCTTGAGAGAATACATATTGAAAAACATATTTAATGCCTTTAACAATCCTACCAAAATCTTGTGGGCCAATTAAATGTCATGTTAAAAATGATATCTTAGGTATTATAATAAGTATACACTAATATATATTACATTTTTTGTTTTGAAATCACTTTATTCAAGCATTTTACGTTTTCTTTCTTCGAATAAAGAACAATGAGTCTTATATTTCCTATCGTCAAACCAAAGATATCGAATTTAAATCCAAGAAAGATCCTAAACCAAACTGCTTTGACATGCTTCCGACAGTATCACACGCACGCAGAACAAACCGTGTGTATGGTACGGACCGTGCAGTGACACGCATGTTAACCCGTTAAGCCCCAAGCCTGTTTTTCAGGTCTCAGGCTCGAAAATGACGTTCCCAGAACAAATGACCATATCTTCACTTCCAAAAGGGGTAAATTAATAATCTCTTTTCTCAAAGCAATGATACACCTGTGAGTCGGATGAAGAAGAGTCAGAATCAATATAGATTTGTATTATTTTAAAGTAAATTCAGGTTGAACATAGAAAGAAATGTAAATTATAGTGTCTGTCCAAAAAAAAACATTACTTGCAGCACTCGAGAAACCAAGGAGTGTTGGTAATATATTTTATTGGTAATAATACCAGAGCAGAGGGATACCAGCAGAACAGTAGCAGTCGGATGACGTGCAGGCAAGCGAACCAGAGGACAGCAGGCAGAAGGTGAGTCAGGGCCGGGCAGAGGGTCGGGGAGCAGGCGAGGCAGGCAACGGAGGTACAGGCAGGGTCAGACAGCAGGCAAGGCAGGATAGTCCAAGGAGAGGCAGGATCAGGGATCAGGCAGGTCGGGGACAGGCAGGGTCGGAACCGGGCAATCTGGTAACAAAAGCGTGAAAGACTAGCATGAAGGCAAAGTACAATCTGGCAACGGGTGTGTGTCTGGTGAGGGTTTGAATACTGGCAGTGTGACTAATGGGTGCAGTAGAGAAAGAGAGTGGACAAAAACGTGTGTGGTTAACAGGTGAGGCAGGGGAATGGAAAACGACTTGTGAATGATGGAGCAGACTGTGACCGTTAGAGCCAATAGAATCGAGGGGAAGTTCCTAAAATCCATCTAAACATTACCCATTGGTGAATGAGTGATAGCCAGAATGCCCCGGAACCGGAAGCTGTCATACACTGTCGTAGCAGCGAATATGAAATCTCCGTTATTGACATAAATATGATGATGGATTGTCAGTAATCATTTCAAACTGACACAGACGCATTGGATTAACCTTCAGCAGCATTGAACACAACTTTTGATCAGAAACAGCAAAAGCTAAGACATATTTCCCGATTTTGCTCGGATAAGCTATGTTGTGTGATGTCTGGTTCTTGCGATACTTGTGTTTTGTTTCGGTAAAAATGGTTCGCATCGTCAGTTAGCTGGGGTTTCTTCCCGTTAAGTGGGTATGACACATTGATAGGTTTTAAAATGTTGAGAAGCCCTGAGACACAGTGCCGTGAGACAAACCCAGCAGCCTGATTAACAGGTTAAGGAAAATCCCCGCTTTGAGCTAAATGCTAACAGCTAGCATGGCTGTAGACTTTTGTTAACCTCTTGGGATAATGTTTTAATGACTTATAGGTGCATCAAGAAACCATGTTATGACATGAAAACACATGACAAATATGTCTAATAGACTCACAAACTAGCTTATAATAGTGAGTGTAATAGTATCCAGAGTGAGATGACATGGAGTTATCTCTAATTACAGGGAATGTGTAAACGCGCGGTGCATGTAGAGAGTGTGTGATATCATGCAATGCTGTCTAAATACACATACTGTCTCTCCGCTGCCAAAGTAATCCCACTAAATGAATGAAAATAGCAGCTCATCCATTGTTGGAGTCAGTGTGCTGCCTCAGCATATACATCCTCTGACACCATTTGGAAGAGGTGCACCCTGGGATATTCTCTCACTGGGACAAAATCCATCTCGATCCATCTCCCCTCTGGCACAGCGAGAGGAAGTTTGATTGATTTATCAGGCCTGCGTCTCCCCAGCCTCCCTTTAATGAGACAGTAATAGCCCACGGTCGGCCGGCACTCCAGAGACGAATGTGAAGGAGAGGCGAGCAGCACAGAACAGAAATGTGGACAGAATATGTAACCCGAGGTACAATCAATCCAACACACACACACACACACACACACACACACACACACACACACACACACACACACACACACACACACACACACTGATGCAGAGCGAGGGGAGGGAAATGAGAGAGATGGTCCGAGAGAGGAGCGAGTGTGTGTGTGTGTGTGTGTGTGTGTGTGTGTGTGTGTGTGTGTGTGTGTGTGTGTATCGATGGGAGTGTAAAACAGAAGCAGCAAGTAAAAAAGGTTATTAAAAAAAGAACCTGCGTCGGCATTAATAAGAGATATTTAGAAGTAGGAAAGA
The DNA here is from genome assembly GCA_036324585.1 of Champsocephalus esox. Classification (NCBI taxonomy): domain Eukaryota; kingdom Metazoa; phylum Chordata; class Actinopteri; order Perciformes; family Channichthyidae; genus Champsocephalus; species Champsocephalus esox. The sequence goes on along the minus strand of CM070498.1, from coordinate 7,100,236 downwards.
AAAGGAAGCACTGTTACTTCTGTTCTCTGAAAACAAAGGGAACATTTTCACTTTCTGGCTTTTTAGGAAATTAAAATAACCGTGTGTTTAAAATGACTGACACACAAGTTGGTGTTGTTTCTTCTTGTCTGATACATGCACGTTTCACAACATAAGACGATTTAAAGAGGCCCTTTTAGGTGTTGGAGTTGTTCCCTCTACTGTAGTGTGCTCTATAGGTTTTAGTGCATGTAAATGGTCTGCGAAGGCTAAGATCCCTGCCTGAAACGCCTCCATTGGACTCCTGTGTTTACCAGAAGTAGAAGATAAGAAGACAATTCAGAGTCTTTTGTCCCAAGGCCAAGAGATATCACTATGTAACACTTGCACTCCTATTGGCTAGCACTCCAACACATTGTACGTGATAGGCTAAGGGGCGGGACATCTCTAAGCGGTTGACCAATCACAACAGAGCCGGCCAGCTAACCAATCAGAGCAGACTGGGCTCTGGTTTCAGACAGAGGGTGAAAAGAGGTGCTGCAGCACAGATGAGAGAAACAAAGAGCGTTTTGAACATTAAAACATGGATACATGTAGAGACACTACATACTGATATACACCTGAACATCAGCAGGAGAGGACTCTTTAAAGTAGAGACACTACATACTGATATACACCTGAACATCAGCAGGAGAGGACTCTTTAAAGTAGAGACACTACATACTGATATACACCTGAACATCAGCAGGAGAGGACTCTTTAAAGTAGAGACACTACATACTGATATACACCTGAACATCAGCAGGAGAGGACTCTTTAAAGTAGAGACACTACATACTGATATACACCTGAACATCAGCAGGAGAGGACTCTTTAAAGTAGAGACACTACATACTGATATACACCTGAACATCAGCAGGAGAGGACTCTTTAAAGTAGAGACACTACATACTGATATACACCTGAACATCAGCAGGAGAGGACTCTTTAAAGTAGAGACACTACATACTGATATACACCTGAACATCAGCAGGAGAGGACTCTTTAAAGTAGAGACACTACATACTGATATACACCTGAACATCAGCAGGAGAGGACTCTTTAAAGTAGAGACACTACATACTGATATACACCTGAACATCAGCAGGAGAGGACTCTTTAAAGTAGAGACACACATACTGATATACACCTGAACATCAGCAGGAGAGGACTCTTTAAAGTAGAGACACTACATACTGATATACACCTGAACATCAGCAGGAGAGGACTCTTTAAAGTAGAGACACTACATACTGATATACACCTGAACATCAGCAGGAGAGGACTCTTTAAAGTAGAGACACACATACTGATATACACCTGAACATCAGCAGGAGAGGACTCTTTAAAGTAGAGACACTACATACTGATATACACCTGAACATCAGCAGGAGAGGACTCTTTAAAGTAGAGACACTACATACTGATATACACCTGAACATCAGCAGGAGAGGACTCTTTAAAGTAGAGACACTACATACTGATATACACCTGAACATCAGCAGGAGAGGACTCTTTAAAGTAGAGACACTACATACTGATATACACCTGAACATCAGCAGGAGAGGACTCTTTAAAGTAGAGACACTACATACTGATATACACCTGAACATCAGCAGGAGAGGACTCTTTAAAGTAGAGACACTACATACTGATATACACCTGAACATCAGCAGGAGAGGACTCTTTAAAGTAGAGACACTACATACTGATATACACCTGAACATCAGCAGGAGAGGACTCTTTAAAGTAGAGACACTACATACTGATATACACCTGAACATCAGCAGGAGAGGACTCTTTAAAGTAGAGACACTACATACTGATATACACCTGAACATCAGCAGGAGAGGACTCTTTAAAGTAGAGACACTACATACTGATATACACCTGAACATCAGCAGGAGAGGACTCTTTAAAGTAGAGACACTACATACTGATATACACCTGAACATCAGCAGGAGAGGACTCTTTAAAGTAGAGACACTACATACTGATATACACCTGAACATCAGCAGGAGAGGACTCTTTAAAGTAGAGACACTACATACTGATATACACCTGAACATCAGCAGGAGAGGACTCTTTAAAGTAGAGACACTACATACTGATATACACCTGAACATCAGCAGGAGAGGACTCTTTAAAGTAGAGACACTACATACTGATATACACCTGAACATCAGCAGGAGAGGACTCTTTAAAGTAGAGACACTACATACTGATATACACCTGAACATCAGCAGGAGAGGACTCTTTAAAGTAGAGACACTACATACTGATATACACCTGAACATCAGCAGGAGAGGACTCTTTAAAGTAGAGACACTACATACTGATATACACCTGAACATCAGCAGGAGAGGACTCTTTAAAGTAGAGACACATACTGATATACACCTGAACATCAGCAGGAGAGGACTCTTTAAAGTAGAGACACTACATACTGATATACACCTGAACATCAGCAGGAGAGGACTCTTTAAAGTAGAGACACTACATACTGATATACACCTGAACATCAGCAGGAGAGGACTCTTTAAAGTAGAGACACTACATACTGATATACACCTGAACATCAGCAGGAGAGGACTCTTTAAAGTAGAGACACTACATACTGATATACACCTGAACATCAGCAGGAGAGGACTCTTTAAAGTAGAGACACTACATACTGATATACACCTGAACATCAGCAGGAGAGGACTCTTTAAAGTAGAGACACTACATACTGATATACACCTGAACATCAGCAGGAGAGGACTCTTTAAAGTAGAGACACTACATACTGATATACACCTGAACATCAGCAGGAGAGGACTCTTTAAAGTAGAGACACTACATACTGATATACACCTGAACATCAGCAGGAGAGGACTCTTTAAAGTAGAGACACTACATACTGATATACACCTGAACATCAGCAGGAGAGGACTCTTTAAAGTAGAGACACTACATACTGATATACACCTGAACATCAGCAGGAGAGGACTCTTTAAAGTAGAGACACTACATACTGATATACACCTGAACATCAGCAGGAGAGGACTCTTTAAAGTAGAGACACTACATACTGATATACACCTGAACATCAGCAGGAGAGGACTCTTTAAAGTAGAGACACTACATACTGATATACACCTGAACATCAGCAGGAGAGGACTCTTTAAAGTAGAGACACTACATACTGATATACACCTGAACATCAGCAGGAGAGGACTCTTTAAAGTAGAGACACTACATACTGATATACACCTGAACATCAGCAGGAGAGGACTCTTTAAAGTAGAGACACTACATACTGATATACACCTGAACATCAGCAGGAGAGGACTCTTTAAAGTAGAGACACTACATACTGATATACACCTGAACATCAGCAGGAGAGGACTCTTTAAAGTAGAGACACTACATACTGATATACACCTGAACATCAGCAGGAGAGGACTCTTTAAAGTAGAGACACTACATACTGATATACACCTGAACATCAGCAGGAGAGGACTCTTTAAAGTAGAGACACTACATACTGATATACACCTGAACATCAGCAGGAGAGGACTCTTTAAAGTAGAGACACTACATACTGATATACACCTGAACATCAGCAGGAGAGGACTCTTTAAAGTAGAGACACTACATACTGATATACACCTGAACATCAGCAGGAGAGGACTCTTTAAAGTAGAGACACTACATACTGATATACACCTGAACATCAGCAGGAGAGGACTCTTTAAAGTAGAGACACTACATACTGATATACACCTGAACATCAGCAGGAGAGGACTCTTTAAAGTAGAGACACTACATACTGATATACACCTGAACATCAGCAGGAGAGGACTCTTTAAAGTAGAGACACTACATACTGATATACACCTGAACATCAGCAGGAGAGGACTCTTTAAAGTAGAGACACTACATACTGATATACACCTGAACATCAGCAGGAGAGGACTCTTTAAAGTAGAGACACTACATACTGATATACACCTGAACATCAGCAGGAGAGGACTCTTTAAAGTAGAGACACTACATACTGATATACACCTGAACATCAGCAGGAGAGGACTCTTTAAAGTAGAGACACTACATACTGATATGCACCTGAACATCAGCAGGAGAGGACTCTTTAAAGTAGAGACACATACTGATATACACCTGAACATCAGCAGGAGAGGACTCTTTAAAGTAGAGACACTACATACTGATATACACCTGAACATCAGCAGGAGAGGACTCTTTAAAGTAGAGACACTACATACTGATATACACCTGAACATCAGCAGGAGAGGACTCTTTAAAGTAGAGACACTACATACTGATATACACCTGAACATCAGCAGGAGAGGACTCTTTAAAGTAGAGACACTACATACTGATATACACCTGAACATCAGCAGGAGAGGACTCTTTAAAGTAGAGACACTACATACTGATATACACCTGAACATCAGCAGGAGAGGACTCTTTAAAGTAGAGACACTACATACTGATATACACCTGAACATCAGCAGGAGAGGACTCTTTAAAGTAGAGACACTACATACTGATATACACCTGAACATCAGCAGGAGAGGACTCTTTAAAGTAGAGACACTACATGCTGATATACACCTGAACATCAGCAGGAGAGGACTCTTTAAAGTAGAGACACTACATACTGATATACACCTGAACATCAGCAGGAGAGGACTCTTTAAAGTAGAGACACTACATACTGATATACACCTGAACATCAGCAGGAGAGGACTCTTTAAAGTAGAGACACTACATACTGATATACACCTGAACATCAGCAGGAGAGGACTCTTTAAAGTAGAGACACTACATACTGATATACACCTGAACATCAGCAGGAGAGGACTCTTTAAAGTAGAGACACTACATACTGATATACACATGAAAATGAGTGGACTACTGTATGTTTAGAATATAATAGAAATAGTGCAGAATGGTCTATATACAAGTAATTGGAATATTGCTATATATAAGTTGCAAACAGATGTTATGGATGTTCTTTCAAAAGTGGGGCAGGAAGGAGGAACAGATCAGAAGTGATGTGGGGGCGGAGTGATGTGGGGGCGGAGTGATGTGGGGGGGGAGTGATGTGGAGGGGGAGTGATGTGGGGGGGGAGTGATGTGGGGGGGAGTGATGTGGGGGGGGCAGACAGACAGATCCTCCATCAGCTGATTGCCAGCAGCAGTTGGTCATTGCAGCCTTTAATTAAAGTCACTCTCTCTCTCCTGGGCTCTTAAGCAACAGCTTGCAATTTCCACAGACAACAGCAGCATGGAGGAGGCTGACCTGTAATTGTGTGTGTGTGTGTGTGTGTGTGTGTGTGTGTGTGTGTGTGTGTGTGTGTGTGTGTGTGTGTGTGTGTCAACCTGTGATTTATATGGGAATTAATGACACCGTGGCATGGACATCATTTCCTTGACGCGTTTCACCGGCGGGGGACAAAGTGCAGCGCTGACCTTTGTGTCGAGCAAACCCCCCCCCCATCGCTGTCCGTCTTTATTTTGAGAAATATGAAATGTTACGGAGAGATGGAACAAACAGCCCTAGGTATTAAATGAAGCGTGTAAGCAGGAAACTGTTGTCATTTCGCGTCACGGACTAACCCCAATCTGCTTTTTTGGGAAAAGGTCAACATTAAAAGGTGTTGAGCAGAAATGTGCTTCGGTGTTTTCCCGCCGGTCCTACATCCATCCAGCGGCTTCGACATGTTGATGTTCCACTTGCTTTTGATATTGTTCTCTCTGAACAAAACACAAACCAACCTCCTCAAGAGACTTCCTCCCCGGGGACACGGATTTATGTGTTTGAGGTAAACAACTTTCTGATTCAAAAGGAATGTGAGGAGAGGAGCACATACATAGGCACCTAAACATAACGATGCATAGGGAGAAGAGCTGCTGCGTAGGGAGAAGAGCTGCATGCCGGGTGAGAAGCCGGGGAATGGCTGACTGTACATGTGAGCGCGCTTTGAGGGGTCTGAAAAAGCACAACATATTTTCAATGTTGCAGGTATTTCAGGTGATTCAGGATGAATATTAACAAAGCACAACATCAGGAGCGTCCATTAGGATATTATTACATTCATTCTAATTACTGAGGCATTCATCTCAAAGCTGGCAAAGGTGCAGCTAGTTGTAATGACTTTGGATACTGCAGGGTAGCTTGTGAATTGTATTTATTCTATTAAGAGTTTATTATATTTCACATCATTAATCCAAATCTGTAAAGTAGCTAAAGGTATTTAATACATGTAGTGGAATAACTAGTTAGTAGAAGTACAGAAGAGCATAACATGGAAATACTCAAGTTAAGTACAAGTATCTGCTTTTAATCTTTTATTGGGCTAAATATGTACCTTGTTGGCATAAAACACACAAGTTGTGGGTTTAAGTACGTCTTTCTGTGGATAGCCATGTTGGTAATTAACAGAGTAGTTTTATTGTAGTTGTGCAGCTGCCAGACGTGCTTTGGGAGTTTTTTGAAGGCCATTAAATGGGCGTTAGTAGTTTTATTTAATGAACGATCTGATGCTTTAGAAGGGGAAAGCTCCAGTGCGAAGGTGTACACCCTAAAGTAATGAATAGATGGCAGTTGCCTTAGGTTTCACTTTTAGTTATGGTCCAAAAACGACATTGTTGAGGTAGGGTTAGTATGATATAAAATCAAAGTCAAGTCAACTTTATTGTCAATCTTTCAGACAGAGAGATCGAAATACTTGTTTCCCACAATCCCGACAATATATATAAAAATATGTATCCAAATATGTATATACAAAATCAAAATACACATTTATACATATGCATGCATTAAGACCTAAAGAACAGCCCAACAATCAAACATAACAGTAACTTCAATATCTTTGAGAATGTACATTAGTGCACGACTGTCCATAGCAGCTTGCATTTGTTTTCTCATAGCTAACAAATGATTCCCCGATTACTCGTTTGTTTGTTTCTAATACTACATCTCAGTGTTGTAGTTTAGTGGTGTTGTGTTGCATCACGTTGAAGAGCAGCTTTCCAGCACATTACACAACGGGAGGGAGTCAGAATCTCACCCCCCCTGCTGTCTCCCTGCACCCGGGGACCTCATTACTCCATCGGGCCGCTGCTCCGGTCACCGGGACCCGATTCTGACCCAAGGAGGATCGCCAGCGAGAGGCCAGAGCAACGACCTGAGACTCAACAGACTGTGTGTCACGCCGGGGGAAATCAGGGTGAGGGAGTGTGTGAGAGAGAGAGAGAGAGAGAGAGAGAGCGAGTGTGTGTGTGTGCGAGAGAGAGAGAGAGCGAGTGTGTGTGTGTGTGTGTGTGCGTGCGAGAGAGAGAGAGTGAGTGAGTGAGTGAGTGAGTGAGTGAGTGAGTGAGTGTGTGTGTGTGTGTGTGTGTGTGTGTGTGTGTGTGTGTGTGTGTGTGTGTGTGTGTGTGTGTGGGTTGTCGGATCGCCCTTACAGACTGCCTGCAGATGTATGGAAACACGACAGTGGCCTTCGTCGATTTTGGCAGCATCTACATCTACTTTCTGGAAACACCAAGTGAATACCCCACTTGTCACAATAACATTATCATGCCATTGCATACATGTGGTGTTTTAGAGTTGACTAGATATTGATTAAGGCAATAGACTATGATATTCAGTACAGGAAGCTTAGCAACACCTAGACGGTGTACGGCTGCTTGCACCTCGCGTAAAACGGCGGATACCGGAAGTGAAATCTATTACGGTTAAGGATCATCCTGGCATGTGTTCGCCCTTACACACACACACACACACACACACACACACACACACACACACACACACACACACACTGAAGGAGTTTGGGACTACTTTTCTCCGCGCCGTTCCTAATGAGCTTGCTTTAAAAGAAGAAACACTCAAAACAACCAGGACGAGGGTTAAACAAAAATCTGTTTGAATAATAAATGGTAATAATGCAATACCATATAATACATTACCATACAAAGCCATATCATATGAGTAATGTCAGGAGTATGCCTACTCCTGGCCTGGTTCACAGGCTGCCCCGACCTCCCGGTCCGGGCCGCGCGAGAAGAGAGGACGAAGCAACCAGTTGCACGTCCCAAAACCAACAAAGGGGTGGAGTTTCATTTGGGAGATACCAAAACGCTATCTCACAGGGAATTAGCGCGGGCAGCTTTGAAAGCCACAGGTGTTGGGAAGGCCTGCAGGACGCACCTCATTAAAAGTCAGGGGAAATGTCCCTCCCAATTTGCAAAGCCTATCGATGGTTTAACCCAGAAAAACATTCTCAGGGATAATCTTTACACTCAAAACAGAAATCACCATTAATTCTGCATCTTCCTTCTTCACAAATAGCTTAAAACACTCTTTTGATAAACAGGTAAACAGTCAAACAAAAAGACTCTTGCGCTAATCTACTTTTAAGAAAAAGGGAACATTGTTTCAGGAATCTATAAAAAACCTCTCTATATGGAAGAGGAAACATGTACTTTTTGTTCCTTCAACTATTAACACACAGGAATGTATAAACTCACACATATACCATTAAAGATATGTAGACTTCCCTGAAACATGAAAATGCTTGAGATCTTAAGCAGAATATAGTCTTTCCCCCACCAAGCACCCTGCCCTGCATACCTTCACCTCCCCGGTCACTAATAAAACCCTGTTTACTTTTATCAGCCCTTTGTCTATCGC
>CM070498.1:7036511-7086511 GCA_036324585.1 Champsocephalus esox | reverse complement strand
CTCTCCTGCTGATGTCCAGGTGTATATCAGTATGTAGTGTCTCTACTTTAAAGAGTCCTCTCCTGCTGATGTCCAGGTGTATATCAGTGTGTAGTGTCTCTACTTTAAAGAGTCCTCTCCTGCTGGTGTTCAGGTGTATATCAGTATGTAGTGTCTCTACTTTAAAGAGTCCTCTCCTGCTGATGTTCAGGTGTATATCAGTATGTAGTGTCTCTACTTTAAAGAGTTCTCTCCTGCTGATGTTCAGGTGTATATCAGTATGTAGTGCCTCTACTTTAAAGAGTCCTCTCCTGCTGGTGTTCAGGTGCATATCAGTATGTATTGTCTCTACTTTAAAGAGTCCTCTCCTGCTGATGTTCAGGTGTATATCAGTATCTAGTGTCTCTACTTTAAAGAGTTCTCTCCTGCTGGTGTTCAGGTGTATATCAGTATGTAGTGTCTCTACTTTAAAGAGTCCTCTCCTGCTGATGTCCAGGTGTATATCAGTGTGTAGTGTCTCTACTTTAAAGAGTCCTCTCCTGCTGGTGTTCAGGTGTATATCAGTATGTAGTGTCTCTACTTTAAAGAGTCCTCTCCTGCTGATGTTCAGGTGTATATCAGTATCTAGTGTCTCTACTTTAAAGAGTTCTCTCCTGCTGATGTTCAGGTGTATATCAGTATCTAGTGTCTCTACTTTAAAGAGATCTCTCCTGCTGGTGTTCAGGTGTATATCAGTATGTAGTGTGTCTACTTTAAAGAGTCCTCTCCAGCTGATGTTCAGGTGTATATCAGTATGTAGTGTCTCTACTTTGAAGAGTCCTCTCCTGAATACAAGCGAACAGAAGTCGTCTCCTTCCGCTCCACCTGCAGGTTTCAGATCACAGCGATGTTGAAGGTCTACCTGCCTCCACTTCTTTTCAAACACCCGGCATTTGTATCAGCTCCGCCTCGAGTTGAGAATGTCAGCAATATGTTTTTTCTTTTTTATTCCTCTCTCTCAAGTCCACTCCTCATTTTCAATCTGCGGGCGTACAGTGTTTGTATTGCATCTACATTCCACTCGAGCGTGCGACCTCAGTGTCACTTCGTTCCTGACGAAGCAATCAGGTAAAAATGGGTCTGAAATGGCAGATTACTTCAGACGGAGCGGCGGGCGGAGGACGCAGGCGGTGTGCAGGCAAATTGCCTCTTTCAACACTTAAATAAAGGCGGGAGGTCAGGAGAGGCTGAGCGGGAGGCTTCACACACACCAACACACACACCAACACACACACAAACGTCTCATCGTCCTTCATCGCGCTTTGTGTGTCTCTCAATCAAATTCAATTAATCTTTATTGACATGATGTTTGCATAAAAGGAGCTTTGAGCTCTCGGTCTCTCGGTCCCAGACTTATTTCAGATCCAGTGCGTTCACGTTGAAGAATGGAAACACAAAAGATGAATGTGCCTCACGGTGGAGTGTGGCGTTGATGGACACCTTTTTTTATCCAAACATGCCACGAAGCACAAAGGGAGAAGCAGAAGCACCGTCACAGAAAACAATTATAACACATGAAAGAAATCTGTGGGGACATGATGTTTTGGTTTTTCTAAATGATAAACCATCCCTGCACACGCTCGGAAGATAATTTTGCCAGCTATTTTAGATTTAGTCTTTAGACGGGAATGGTTATTAGTTTTAGTCACATTTCAGTCCTTTTTAATCTTCATAGTTTTAGTCTATTCGACAACAACTCAAACATTTTTGTCGAGGACAAATCATTACCTTTTAGTCACAATGTTTTCACTCTTTAAACTAAAACAGGTATTTGAAATTAGAATCAAGTATTGACATTCGTAAAGCAACATTTCACTCTCTTATCACTTTACTTGTGTATCATATGAGTGACGTGTGCAAATTCCCAGAATCCCAACTAAGGGATATTTTGACAGACAAGACAATCGGGCGAAAATATCTTGCATTTTGAAAATCCGATAGACCACCATCAACACCTTCGTCCCGTCTCGTCAACGAAAATAAAATATACATTTCGTCATAGTTTTTATTATCGAAGCTCTATTTTTAGCTCGTCGTCGTCGTCGTTTTAGTCAGTAGAAAGCTAGTGTATTCTGGAGGGGAACGTGTGCACCAGGAAAGCTGCTCGGCTACTAATGGATGCTGAGGATGAAGCTTCTTACAGGCTAACATGTAAGGTCAGTGAAAGATGAACGGTTCACCCTCAGAGGAGCAGGACTGTGACTCGTCAGATGTTGAACTGAAGGCGGGTAAACATGTACCTGCAGTGACACACATTGCAGATTGTGCTCTAAACCCTGTGACCTTTCCTGGGATCAGCCAGTGGCACTTAATTCATTTATAAAGCCATTCTGGGTAGACTCCCATCTTCCCTTTGCAGTTTGATGTCACGTAATGTAATTGTAGTTATTAGTCTGAGATCACAAGATGACTGTTCTAAGTGCAGCCTTGAAATTGTATGCATTTATATATTTGATGTGGTTATTATTATTGTCTCATGTTTGTTTACTGTTGCCCAGGCCAGCCTATCCTGCGACAGAGATGGTTGCTCTCTATAGAAATGACTATATTGTGTTTTGTTGGCAGAAGGTAAATAGGAACCATTTACCATCAACACTGACGTGAAACAAAACCTGTGCAGAGAATGCATTGGTATTATATTTTAAGGTGTTTCAACAACATTTATCACCATGGCAACGATTTCTCAGATAGATAGAATGGGAGGGATGAACCCCTCTTTAATGGTCACACATGCTTTTAACCCACCGTAGCACCAGGAGTCGAGCACTAGGAGCAGTGGGCGTCCGGTGCCTTGCTCAAGGGCACCACGGCAGGGCCCAGGATGTGAACTGGGACCTCTCCAAGTGGCAGTCGTCCACACTCTGTTTAGGTCTGTTCGGGGAATTGAACCGCAGACCCTACGGCTCACAGACCAAGCCCCTACCAACTGAGCCGCTGCCAGACATTTCCTCCACTCCTAAAACAGCACGACTCCGCCAACTGATACGCTTATTTCTGCATTTTTGTAATTCTCAGAGGAAACTGACATTTTCTTATATTGTTCTTTTTTGTATATTTATATTTCTTGTAAAGTTTTGTAATCGTAATTAAATTGCTCTCACTGTGTTGAATGCACCACCAAAGCTAATTTATGTAATACGTTGATTTTCATGCGAGATACAAACTGGAGCTAACCGTTAGGATTTCTCCTTGATACTGTACATGTCATCACCTCCTCCTCCTCTTCCTCCTCCTCCTCATCTTCCTCCTCCTCCTATCCTGTCACAGATAGCAGATGCAGCAGAGATGTCCGTGTTTGTCCTCAGGACGGCAGCGTTCACAGACTCTGGCTTCGCTGAGTCGTCGTCTGGAATCTATTACGGTTAAGGATCATCCTGGCATGTGATCGCCCTCACACACACACACACACACACACACACACACACACACACACACACACACACACACACACCACACACGCTGTCACACCTCTCATAAGGGTGGAGAGCTAATGACTGAGATGGCTGGGCTTTAAGAAAGGGGACGGGGAAGGTGCCAGGCGGTGATTAATCTGAGCCGCTCTCCTCCAGCGATGACTGACGGCTGATTTATGATTCCACGTCGAGCTGTGAGAGCTTAGAGTCATTTCCCCCCATTTCTTATTTTAATTCCTTTCGCAGGTGATGGCAGGAGGGATGGGAGCCAATTATCTTAAGTGTCTTTCTGCTCTCTGTCAGCTGCAGACAGTCGCTGTGAGACTCCACAGTCGGCCTGCTAACAGCTGACTGCTGCCGCCTCCTCCATTACAGTCAGCGCGCAGGTTCCCTTCTTCTACGTGTGGCGCTTAAAACACATCTGAATGCGACTTCGCTCTGCTGCTGTCTGACCAGGACACTTACAGGTGGTTGGGTTGTTTCCTCATGTCGCTGCCTGAATAAAATAGATCCAGTTAAATCTTTTTACGCCACTGTAGAAAATATAACGAGAATATGCCCAAAAACATTCATTCACAATGTTGTTCGGATGGAAACAAAGCGTACAAACATAATGACTGACGATAACAAACAACAATGTATGATAGCTAAAAGTTAAAATGCAGAATAATGTAAATCTTATGAGATGGATAATACAAAAGGCATAATACAGTGAAGTTTAATACAATCAATAAATGTATTCATGCCATTGAGATGTAAACTATAACGTGGATCATTTACTCAGTCTGTGAGGGGATTCAATTCAATGTCTTGACTTGGGACTTTATTTAGAAATAGATGCAAAGACTTGAGACTTCCTTGTGACTTGCAAATCAATGACTTGTTCACAACTGCCTATTTCCACACTAAGCAGCTCAGAGCAACACGACGGCCCTGTTAGAGTCCTGTTTGTGTCCTTGTTCCCACTCTTTAAAGGTCCCAGTTCTACTGTTCATACTTCCATTGTTGAGGTCTACTAGAATAGATTTATATTTTGCCATTTTCTCCTGCACCCCCCGTGAGCCCAGTGTGCTCTGATTGGTCGGGACGTTGCGAGGCTCGTTGCTGCGAGGAGCGGACAGGTTTCCGGGTCGGCGATACAGCGAAACTCATCCTGAGCACACACACACTCACAGCCGAAGTCAAAACAATAAGTGTGGCTTGATGTTGAGAAAGAAAAAGGTTTATTATAGCGCTGTGAGAACGGGTCTGCGGAGAGCATTTCTCCGCCACTCGTCTATTGCCAGCGCTCAGGGAGCTCAATGCAAGTCAATGGGACTCCCCGTTAGATAGCCAAGGCGTCCTGGTGTGTGAGGGGCTCTGCTGATTGGTCCATGTGTTGTTGATCTGGGTGTGCACACGTCACAGAACCCAGGAAGCAAACAATGGAAAAAGAGAAATGTCCAACGAGGCGTTCTGGGGCAGCACAGACAGGTCTTCTCTGTGTTAGAGCTTTAGTCGCTACAGGGCGTACTTTGAGGGTTTGTGACTGCAGACCGTTCACATGCAGACAAACCTTCATAACACACAAGCGGACGGGTGATAACCGTAAAAGCGTGACATGGGACCTTTAAGCTTTCTCGACACCAAACCCTGACAGAAATATCTGTATCTCAGCGGCTCGACTCACCAGTGTGTGTCTCACGGTGTGTGTGTGTGTGCTGTGCCGTGCTGGACAGGTCATGGCCAATCAGAGCTTGTTCCTGGAAACAGTAAGACTGAACCAGACTTCAAACGAAAACAGACTTCAAATAGCTGCAAAGGTTAATGACAATTATCAATTGGTTAAGGGCTACAAATAACAATACTTTAAGGTTTGTATTTATCCGACAATTATTAATTAGCGTAACTAAAACATGTCCATCTCATTACACAGTGATGTCTTTAAATATCTTGTTTTGTCGGTAGGGGTGTAACGGTATCCGTATTCCTCCGTACCGTCACGGTTCTGACGTCACGGTTCGGACGTCACGGTTCGGCACATGCAGTCACACGGCGAATACGCCTTTTTTTTACGAGTGGGAAAAAAGTCTGTCCTTCAGGGCAGCATCCACTACACTATTTATAATCCAGGGGGCGGTATTGCGCCTAGAAGCTGTTTGCCAGCCGCCCTTAAACAACACATGAAGAACAAGAAGAAACAACAACAACAAAATGAACTAAATACAAGAAGAAGAAAAGTTAGTATGGCGAGTTCAGATAACACACAGGAGCTAGAACCCCCTGCTTCTTTTAAATCAGCTGTGTGGGAACATTTCGAGTTCCCTGTGGACTACAACAACGATGAGGTGTGCGAGTGGTGGATCGGACGAGGACGGTGTGTCGGCGGTGTTCTACAGCGGTGCGGTATGCTAATGGGAACACACGCCAAACATGCTAAATCACATCAGAAGGCATCACCCAGATTTGCTAATCACCGGAGCCCGGCAAAAGACAGCAGCAGTTCAACAGCTGATCCCCGCGGTTTTTAAGAAGCCAAGAGACATGAGAGCCGAGAGACCAAAATGAATAACGGAAGCTTTTGGCATAATGTTTTTCAACGACTTTGCGCTCTGGAAACACTTCTTATTATTTATGATGTAATATTTTCAAGACATTCTTTTTAGTTTTACAGCTTGATGAAACCTTTTAGTTTGACATCAGCCATTATAGATAATATGGCCATCTGAGTGTTTATGGTTTGTTTTTAACTGTTTAATACAGTTAATTATTAAAAATGTCAGAGTTCCTTATTTTTAAATTGAAACTTGCGCTACTGTTCAAAAGTAAATAACAACAAACCTGGAATTACGCATTTGGGACTTTTTTCTGCTTTTTCTTGTTGTACCGAACCGTGAGCCCCAAACCGAGGTACGAACCGAACCGTGAATTGTTCTTCATTTAATCAATTACTGATGATTCAACTTATTGGTCTCTCATTGGGAAATACAAATGATCCATTGGGGGAAAATAGATATACGATTTAAAGCTTTTTTGTTATACACCTCTATAGCACCCCTCAAACTCCCACATTTCCACTGTACTACCATTACTAAGATACTATGATACATATTGGAAATAAAACACCGAATATGTGACCTACCATGGGGACTAAAGGCCGACTAAGGACCGGTCTGTTCTTGACACTGAAGATGAACGACCTACTGGTGTAAATAAAGGTTATTTCTATAGTGTAGCTACGGAATATATCCAATATAAGATGCAGCAGTTCTCCCTACATCGCTCTGTCTTTAACTAGAGGCCGGCCTGTCACTCGCCCCACCATCCAATACACTCCAATCAATTTAACCTCGGATGCAATTCAATGTGACAGTAAGACAAATCGGACTTCCAATGTAAAATAATTGAAACAGACGCTTATTTGAGCGTGTGTGGGGGAGGCCCGCGTATTCTGCATTCGGCTTAATGCACTGTCCATGTCAGAGATGGATTGTGGTGTCAGAGTTACAGATAAGCCTCTGTTTAGTTAGCCCCGTCGGGAGGGATGAACATTGTAGTCATATTAAAGATAACAAGTGTTTTTATCCACGTCACAGCAGCGAAGCGCACACGGGGAGGGGGGTAAGACGCTCCGTCAAGTGAAATGTAATTGCTATCCACCAGAGGACACATAATAGAAAAATTGGAGGAGAGCAAAAAGTCAGCAGTGTCTGCATTGCAAACAAAAAAACGGACCAAATCCTCAACGGTCGTGGGCAGCCGGCATTGCACACAGAAAAAGGCTTTACACACACACAAAGGGTTTTTGGGTAGCAGGGGATTAAGCTGCGCTCACAAAACACACACACACACACACACACACACACACACACACACACAGCGAGCCACAGTGTTTAGTGCTGCGTTCCAGAGAAAAATAAGTGGTGCTTGAAAAGGAAAAAGGTTTGTGGGGGAAATAAAGAAGGTGAATTTGGATTGATGTGAATCACGCTCGCCACTCTGGCCTGGAGCTCGTCCAGCCGGGGATAAATCGCCTACCTGTGTCAGAGCTACATCCAACAACAACAACAACGTCCCCCCCACAACACCATCAACCACCATTACTGGACGCCCACGCCTGAACCGGCCTCCGGCATGTTATAGCGAGGATTAGATGGCGTAATCAAAGCCATTCCACCTTCAGACTGGCACCACCTCGGGGTCTCCCACTTCCTCTTCCTCGCCGCTCGCTATAGTGCTCTGCAAACCTTACCGCTGGGTAAACAAATGGGATGGGACGAGTTACTGCAGCCGAGCTGAACCCACACACAGCCGAGGGAGCGCTCGGCGGAGGTCAAGGGTTAGGTAACTTTCTCGCTAGCTCGCTAATCCAGCCGAGGATGAGGAGTTTTTGGGGAGTGGGCGGCTAAACAGGCGGGCAGCGAGGTTAAAGCATGTTTTCAGTAGCGTCTGGAGACGTGACAGGCATCGAGATGTGTCAAACGCTGAGAGTGGGAGAAACAAACCTTTACTATACGCGGAAGATGAGAGGCTAGCATCGTAGAGGTCATTCATCAAGAATCAAACAAGTCGGATTCGGCACTGGCTGAGCTTTAACTCTCAAAGTGATGGATGTTCTGCTTTGTTGCTGCTTGAAATGTGTTTCTATCATACATGTCTGTCCCTCTGGTCAGCTGGACGCTTCAGAGTCAGGAACCCTAACCCTACTGGACTAGCATAGCATTAGCATGACACATCAGAACCTATAGCTTTGAACATGTCAGTTGCATCGTCCTATTTAAATTGATCAAAGTTAAAAACCTTAAGAGCTAGGCTGTTTTCACATGACCTAACATGTCATGTCGCTGACACATGTATCCAATGTAACTTACATAGAGGTTGAAGCATGTTTTCAGTTCTGTCTCGCTACGTGACGGGCATCGAGATGTGTCAAGCGCTGAGTGGGAGATACACACCCTTACTGTACTGTTACGATCTGACTAGGGGAAGAGGAAAGCAACATACACCGGATTGGAATCGGTAATAATTATAAATGGTTTTATCATAAAGCAAGGTGAAACAAAATGGCGGGCCTGAAACAACAAAAGGGCCAAAAGGGTCACCGGTTGACAAATAACCGAACAAAAGGAGGACTCAAAAGGAGTCTCAAGGCATACAGAAGAAATAAATACTAATATAGAGAACGAAACAAAACCTCACTCTAAAAGTGGTACAACAAAATAAAGGAAGCTGTAAGAAAACACAGCTAAATAAGGCAACTGAGCACTCGACTCTAAGCACATATATCAACTCGACTCTAAGCACATACGAGTTAACCCCTGCTAACAGAGTTTATCACAATCAATACACACACAAGTTAAACACAGAACGACGAGCAAATAGCGAGAGAAGTCTGTTCCTCAACAGAGCCTCCGGAGTGAAGATAGTTCGCGGCCTTTGTACTCCTCCCCAGCAGGTGTGCGCTGCGATTGGATGACGTCAATCCAATCACCATCTTCAGAGGCGGACCAGGAGATGGGCAGCCAATGATGTTGGAGCAACCACACAGCTCATTTGCATAATCACACACACAGCTGAAAACACTCACAGGCAGATTAATGAGCAGACAAACCGTAACATGTACGCTGACGATGAGAGGCTAGCCTCATAGACGTCACTCATCAAGAGTCAAACAAGTCGGAATCGGCACCGACTGAGATATTACTCTCCAAGTGATGGATACTCTGTTGAGCTGCTGCCAATCCAGAAGTGGGAAGCAACTACTGTACAATTATTCAATTTTTACAATTCCATTTGTTGCTACTGTGTACTTCTACTCACTACAGTTCAGAGGTACATGGTGTACTTACACTCCACTACATGTATGTAATACCTTTAGTTACTTCACAGATGTGGATGAAGGATGTGAAATATAACCAAGTGTTGAATCAGACTTTAGTTCCACCTGGAGTGAATCCACCAGCTACCCTGCAGTCTACAAAGTACTTCAGACTAGCTGCTCCTCCACCAGCTACCCTGCAGTCTACAAAGTACTTCAGACTAGCTGCACCTCCACCAGCTACCCTGCAGTCTACAAAGTACTTCAGACTAGCTGCACCTCCACCAGCTACCCTGCAGTCTACAACGTACTTCAGACTAGCTGCTCCTTCACCAGCTACCCTGCAGTCTACAAAGTACTTCAGACTAGCTGCACCTTCACCAGCTACCCTGCAGTCTACAACGTACTTCAGACTAGCTGCACCTTCACCAGCTACCCTGCAGTCTACAACGTACTTCAGACTAGCTGCTCCTTCACCAGCTACCCTGCAGTCTACAAAGTACTTCAGACTAGCTGCTCCTTCACCAGCTCTGAGAACACTTTCATGATCAATCTTTATAAAACACATCATATATTATTCTGAAATGGACCAATCTGCACAACGACTTGAGGAACATTTTGAATGTAGGACTTTGACTGTAACAGAGTATTCCTGCACTCTGGTACTTCTACTTTTACTCCAGTACAAGATCTGAGTACTTCTACTTTTACTCAAGTACAAGATCTTAGTACTTCTACTTTTACTCAAGTACAATATCTGAGTACTTCTACTTTTACTCAAGAACACGATCTGAGTACTTCTACTTTGACTCACGTACAAGATTTGAGTACTTCTACGTTTACTCATGAGTACTTCTACTTTGACTCAAGTACAAGATCTGAGTACTTCTACTTTTACTCAAGAACACGATCTGAGTACTTCTACTTTGACTCAAGTACAACATCTGAGTACTTCTACTTTTCCTCAAGTACAAGATCGGAGTACTAGTATTTTACTTGGACCATTGTGTCACATGCACTGTGCTTGTATTGCACTAGTTTATGTATGTCCCAAGTATATTGTATGATTCACGATTCTAGGAGCATGGGATTTTAGAATTGAATTGCTTACTACTATGGTTTTATTGTCATGCACAATAGTATAGCTAATGACAATAACACCATGGCACCTTATTGCCATTTCGACAACTGTCCTTTCTTTGCAGTGCATGAAGCCCCATCAGGGTCACATAACAGAAAGCAAATCAACAACAACTATGTGGAAATGCTGATTGACACATCTGTCAGCCAATGAAACGCAGCGGTGAGAGTCGAGTCACTCTCTCACCTCGGACTCAGTACCAGTTTTCATCCTGAACTCAGAGGTGGCAGCAATGTGTGTTGCCGTGACCTTTGACACCTGACCTCATTACTGCTGCTGTTGGTGATGTTGACCTCCAAGGATCACAGTCGAAGTCACTGCCTCAGGAAGAACACAAATATGTTTTGTTTTGTTTTAAACCAACTGCATCACCTAACCAACCACACACACACACGCACGCACGCACGCACGCACGCACGCACGCACGCACGCACGCACACACACACACAGGGCCTGCAGTGTTTAATTACCTCTGCTAGTGCTATTTGTTCCATTAAATAAATGTATTAGCATTAATTACCATTAAATATGATTGCAATTTAAATGAGATGTGAACTGTACACAGAGAGGTCGCATTTATAAGTAAATGTTTTGTTAGGCTTCTGTTCCAACTAACAAATGTGTTTTCAGACTTATTCCCAGAAGACCCGCCTTAGTAGTGGATGCAGGTCCTAAAGCAAGACTAAGGAGTAATTTAGCACTAAATTAAGTTAATGTGAAAAGGAATGCACAACATAAGCTTAAAGGTAATTAGGGTCATCAAACCACAATAACTATTGGGAAATGTGTAATCAAATAAATGAAGAAGACGGACAGGAAGTAAACACTAAAGGGAACAGCAGAAGAAGACAGACAGGAAGTAAACACTAAAGAGAACAGCAGAAGAAGACGGATGGGAAGTAAACACTAAAGGGAACAGCAGAAGAAGACAGACAGGAAGTAAACACTAAAGGGAACAGCAGAAGAAGACAGACGGGAAGTAAACACTAAAGGGAACAGCAGAAGAATACGGACAGGAAGTAAACACTAAAGGGAACAGCAGAAGAAGACAGACGGGAAGTAAACACTAAAGGGAACAGCAAAAGAAGACAGACAGGAAGTAAACACTAAAGGGAACAGCAGAAGAAGACTAAGGCCCATTCCCAAACCGCCCCCTACACCCTACCCCTCTGTTTGCGCGTTCACGCGGAGGGTCCGCCATATTGAGGGCTGTTCCAAAGCAACGAGTGTGGAGGGGGAGTGGCCTATCAAGCCCTCAAACAGCGAGTCTGCAGCGGTGCAGGCTGGAGACCGGTCTCTCCCTGACCGGCGTCACGCTGTGTGTGTCCGTCAGGAAACACGCTGTGTACAAGTAGTTCCAGCAAACATCCACTGATAAACTGCGATGTGAACAACCCCATGATGACCTCATATGTTTTAACTTAGGATCAAACCTGTGTTTAGTCTAGAAAAAGGTAAATGTGTGCATTTTGTTATAAAGTTGTGTATATTTACAGACCGTTGCAAAAACTAAGAAGCTTATAAACATCAGGGTTAAAACTAAAAGAGCTTTGAAACACAATGAAATATGTTTGGAGTTTTATTTGAGTTATTCATTTAAACTTTTTGTCTGATGCTGATTTGAAACCGTTGTTACAAACAGTTACGGCACTTCCTGTTTCTGCCGGAGAGAGGGGAGGCCGTCCCAAAGCTTGCTGCTGTGTTTACTCCCTCCACCTGACAGGAGGGAGCCTCGTTGAGCTGCGAGTGTGGCTACAGACGGAGTTCACTCCATCACGGAGGGGTAGGGTCGAGGGAGTGGTTTGGGATTGGGCCTAACAGGAAGTAGACACTAAAGGGAACAGCAGAAGAAGACGGACAGGAAGTAGACACTAAAGGGAACAGCAGAAGAAGACTAACAGGAAGTAAACACTAAAGGGAACAGCAGAAGAAGACTAACAGGAAGTAAACACTAAAGGGAACAGCAGAAGAAGACGGACAGGAAGTAAACACTAAAGGGAACAGCAGAAGAACTAACAGGAAGTAAACACTAACAGGAACACAGTACGGTCTCTGGCAGTGTTTAAATACTTGTTAATGGGTGAACAGACTTGGACAGTTACAGAAAACCTCGAAAAGTGCTGCCGTCACTTTAAATTACGTTACTGTCGCCGCAGTTTCAGCCGTTGGTGCGCAGTAGAACAGACTATTTTCTCTCAGCGAAAGCAAGACGTAGAAGAACAAACACCCTGTAGCACATGACCTCTTACTTGATACAGTCACTAATATCTTATAATCCAGGTCGAGAAAAACACAACATTTGAACTGTTCGTCTCTTTGACAATACTTCATCGAGTTTAATGAACATTGGAGTTCTGCAATCCTGCTGACAAAAGACAATAATGTTCCAATCAGAAGTTAGCAAAACAAGTGTGAATGAAAGGACTTTGTGTTCTTTGTTTGCAGGATCAAAGCAGTCGCTGCAACAGAGCTCTACACACCTCCAGGACTACACAGGGACTTTGTGACGACCTTTGCGTTGCAGAGAGCTGAAGGCCGCTACAACCCCACAGCTCGGAAATACTCGGGAGGTTTTGTAACCTTCTCTGTGAATGTCGTGTCCTCGTTCCTCCCGTAACTTTGAGGAACAGAGGTGAACAATGTTAGCTTGTTAGCTCGAAGTGCTGAGAGGGAACATGACTCGTGGGGAAGAGGTCTTTAATTTCAAAGCCTGGATGCTGAGAGTCGACTAATACCAGTCAAACACATGATATTAAAATAGACAGCAGATATATCAGCAGATGCTCCTATCGTCCGTACGCTCCTAAGGACGCCTAAAGTAGACCTTGTTCAGATAACTGCGTGAGTCAAGAGAACATTTTGTTCATTTTTCAACTATTTGTCATTTTATTTTATTCAAGACGTTATGTCTACAACTTTTGTCCTTTGGTTATTGCCTTCGATACCCTTTTGCCTGAGTTGTAAAATACATTTAACACGAAAATAAAGGTGTCAGTCTTGAGTTGTTAAAATTGATTTGGGTCCTCTCTCGTCCAATTATTTGTCTACAGTTCAACACTTTGCCCGCTCGCTCGCCAAACTTCGAGGAAGAAAGGTGAAAAGTGTACGCTCGCACTAACCCACTTTTTGTCTGTGACCACCAGTCAGAGCCAGCTTCGAGAAAGAAGGGGTGAACAACGTTTGCCTATAACCTCCGAGCGCTGAGAGGAAGATCAACATGACTGGTGAGTAGCAGGAAGCGGCTGCTGATTGCACAGGAAGAGGGACGGGGTCTTTAATTTGGAGGCCTCAGTGCTGTTCAAGCCTTCAGTCTCATGGGGAGCTAATCAGCACTCAGGCTAAAGATAGGAAGAGAGACACGGAGAGGATGAGGAGAGGACAAAGCAGAGGGAGGGCTGTGGTGGTTATTGTAATGCCTTTGATGGTGACATAAGAATCAATACGACCCGGTTTCTGCTGCTCACTGGGAGGTGACTTGGATTCCATGCTTTGTGCTTTTGTCTTCGTCCTCTTATTTCACTCATTCCGAGTCGACCCTGTGCAATAAACGCAGTTCAAGATTCAAAGATACAAATGTTTTATTGTCATAATGCA
Source organism: Champsocephalus esox (assembly GCA_036324585.1). Taxonomy (NCBI): domain Eukaryota; kingdom Metazoa; phylum Chordata; class Actinopteri; order Perciformes; family Channichthyidae; genus Champsocephalus; species Champsocephalus esox. Next base: position 7,072,548 of record CM070498.1, on the reverse strand, counting down.
CAAAGCTACGGTGTAGACATGGGAATGGAATTATTTTCTCCTCCAACAATGCAACATATATCATAAAACTAAATAAAAAGTAGTGCAAAAAGTCTTTATACATGTTAATAGAATATGGAATATGTACAAGAACAGAATATTAAATTAAATAATGTAAATTAAGACACAATTAAATACGGTGTTGATGATGAAGGTATGACAATGCGTGGCCGACACATGCAAATAAAAGTTGGAGAGAAAAAGCAGGGACAGCGAAATAACACACAAAAACGAAGTAGTGCGTTCTTTACTTTTGTAGTGCATGTCAATGGTCTGCAAAGGCTAAAATCCCTGAGTTCCTTCCAGAGGGAGTTTCTTTCTGACACACGACCCCGTCTGATACGCCTCCATTCCATTATTTCTGGAACATAGTGACATCACTATGTGACTCTCGCCAGCGACCCAATCAGAGCAGACTGGGCTCTGGTTTCAGACAGAGGGTGAAAAGAGCTTTTTGAACATTAAAGCATGGAGACATGTCGAAAATCTGAAAATAATGTCCCAGTCGAGAAACTAAATGATATGAACCAAAAAATTAGCATAATATGTCCTCTTTAAAGCTGTAATTTATTTCAGAAACACTTGTTATATTCCATGGAATGCTCTTAACATCCCGATAGCAATGAATACATTAAAAGCTTTGACAATAAATACATTAAAAAAAAAGTCATCTGTGGAAGCCGTGGCGCTGTAAAAAGCACGACCAATCATCTGAGCCGGCTAAAGTAACTGGACGGCCTACCTGCCTGTCAGCCTTCCATCTGGGCACACACTGATCTCGTGCCCTCATTGGTCATGTGCGCGGTCGTGTGTGTTGGAGGCGGGGCTCTGGGAGGAAGTGGCAGATTTGTTCCGGGTGTGTATTTTCAAATTCTAGCGATCTCGAGCCGGTTTCTCAAACTTACCTACCCCACCTTTAAATACATGATCTACTTCCACCCCTAACCCTGCCACCACCGATACAAAAAAAACATGTTATATGTGTTATTATGAAGCACATTGCAAATCCACATCGTTAATTCTTGAGTTCTTTCATACTAACGCTGCAACACCGAGTTTATTTTAGGATCAGGAACAACGTTTTTACACACTCCATAATAGCAGTTGTATTGTGTGTTAAGCTCCCTGCAGATGTTTAAAGTGCAGCAGTAATGTAATGTGAAACATCCGTCAGTCTCAATGAGCGTCACGCTGACTGATAAAGGGGTAAAGTAAAAGCAGCTGCTGATTTTCTGAATGCGCCGTCTCTCACATAATGGAGCGTTGACACCGATCAGCTGTTGTTATCAAAGCAGGAAATAGTTGAACCGTTGGATAATGTTTTTAAGCCCTACTTCTTTTGTGTGCTTATTGGATTGTTCCCTCACCTGCACACACATCCACTGCTGGTGATTTATTACCTTGCGCCATAAAGTAATGTATTCTTTCTTTATCTGTCTATTTGGCGCCTAATTTTCAGACGTTCAGCTGGTGCCATCTCTGCTTTTAGTCCACCTGATTCATCAAAAGCCACGGTGATTTACACTTTAGCACTTTCAATTAAATAAGTATGTCACAAAGTGTTTTATAGAGCAATAAAGGACAAAACCCAAACCATTAAGGATAAAAAGAGAAACGAGGCCCACTTATAAAATGTGAGGCTAAGTGTGTGTGTGTGTGTGTGTGTGTGTGTGTGTGTGACACTACCTTCCTTTATTCTGTCTAATGCCTGTCACTTCTCACACACACAGTACTCCATCTCCCAGAATCCCTCTGTACTTTCTGAATGAGCTGATAATCATCCGTTTAATGGTAGACTGAGTCCGCGGACATATTCCAGGAGCTGAGCTGTGAGTCAGACACTGGAACTGAAGCAAAAACAGGGAGACAAAGCGTCTGTAGGCAATAGCATTTTCCCTTTACGGCCCGTCCACACTACAGCGTCGACAGCTCCAATCTGCCCATTCACTTTCAATGGGGTGACGTCACGTAGCCGCGCTTTTTCGCCAAACTGAATTGTGGGTAGCAGAGCGGTCCGTCTCAGGCGTCTTAGGCGACAGAAGTTGAACAATGTTCAACTTCTGACGCCGGAGACGCCGGAGTAGCCAGCGCCAGCCAATCAAATCCCGTTTCCCAAAATCTGACAGCTCAAGCCGTAGCCAATCAAACCGCGTCCAAGCTGGGAGAGATATCCCGCCGTTCATTTCTATATTTCAAAAAAAGTCGGAGGAGAAACTAACTATCGCCGTAGCAAATCACCCGGTTTTGTATGACCAGACCCTCTTCACCTACCGGGATACAAACCGGAGGAACCAGGCATGGAGGAAGGAGGCAGAGGCAGTGGGGGAAACTGGTAGGTTTTCGCCTGTTTGGGGAGTTTATATATATATTGCTCCCATAAAATCCCCGGGGTTTTTTGCTTTGTATGTCGGGGGCGGGAGATTCATGTGATTGGTTGTTGGTCGTGTTGCTTGAATAAAATCCCCAAGCTCCAGACACGCCCAGCTCCAAGCTATTTTTGAAGCTGTAGTGTGGACGCTCCGTGAGAGTAGATTAGGTAAGGGATATATGCAGCAAGCCGGTCAGAAGAGGTTATTTTCTCAGTAAATGACCAGCTTGCTAGACATTATTCCGCTTATTACAAGACTACGTACAAAATAAAGCAACGACAAGATTGATTTTGTTAATCCAAATAGATCATATTCAAGTGAAGAAATGTACCTCATGAAGGCAGCACTGATCGAGGATTTCTGTAACTGTCCAAATCTGTTCACATTTATTTTCCATTAACCAGTCTTTAAACACTGCCAGAGCGTGTGTTCACTTCCTGTCTGTCTTCTTCTGCTGTTCCCTTTAGTGTCTACTTCCTGTCTGTCTTCTTCTACTGTTCCCTTTAGTGTTAACTTCCTGTCTGTCTTCTTCAGCTGTTCCCTTTAGTGTTTACTTCCTGTCTGTCTTCTTCAGCTGTTCCCTTTAGTGTTTACTTCCTGTCTGTCTTCTTCAGCTGTTCCCTTAAAGCCCCCGTCACACTGTCCCGAAATTGACACCCGATGGACACACGAATATGGAATTATGAATTTCGCACGAAGATGGCCCCGAACCACACACGAAGGCAACATTTACATTACATTTAAAATACAACTGCAATGAAAGTACAAAAAATAATTATGTTACAGTACTATGATACTGTACTGATATCTTCAGACTTTGTTCTTTACTTTATCCGTCTTTATATGTAGAAGATATTACGTTTTCTCCGCAATGTTGTTTCCATAACAACAACAACTTCCTGTCAACTCTCCTTCAAAATAATATATTATATCCTTTTTAGTTTCACAGAACACAAATTGGGTTATTTACATAATATGTGTACATGATTTTGTTGTGCAATAAAACAACCCGATGGACACACGATAAAGGACATGTTCAAATTCGGCTGTGATCGTAGCAACATCGGGCCGTTCGTGAGGGCATCTGAAGCCATCTTGATTTGACAAGATGCCCTACGAAGTTGCCGCTCACGAAGTTGCTGCCGGAGCCTGAGAAACTCCACCGGCGGTCATACGATGGATTTAGATGCCCTCACGAACGGCCCGATGTTGCTACGATCACAGCCAAATTTGAACATTTCCTTTATCGTGTGTCCATCGGGTGTCAATTTCGGGACAGTGTGACAGGACCTTTAGTGTTTACTTCCTGTCTGTCTTCTTCTGTTGTTCCCTTTAGTGTTTACATCATTTCTTTCACTTTCTTTCACTTTGGTTAAATGGATTCCTTGCGTCCTTCACTTGCGTTGTTTCCCTGCGACTAGTCCCTCCCACCAGGGAAGCACGGAGAGACGCGAGGAAACCACGAGAAGCAGGGAAATGAGTTTTAAGAGCAATGGGATGTCGTTTCTTCCGGAGCGCCACGTCAAGCGACGTCCGTTTGTGATGACGCCGCACAGCCGATCGTCTGGCAGCAGCCAGATCAGTGCATGCGCTGCATCGTCCAATCAGTGAGCGATACACAGTGAGGGGGCGGGGCGAGTGTCTGAGGATTCCACCGGAGGATGGTCTGGTGGTTCCTCGATTATCGCTCCTCCGTTATCGCTCCTCCGTTATCGCTCCTCGATCCTCCGGCACAAATAAGGCCACTGGGACGCTACTCAAGATGGCGCAGACAAATCAACTTCCGGTGATACCGAGCCCGAGGAAATGAAAAATAACCGAGGTGAGACGCACCCTGTGTTCTCGTTAGTGTTTACTTCCTGTCTGTGTTCTTCTGCTTTTCCCTTTAGTGTCTACTTCCTGTCTGTCTTCTTTTGCTGTTCCCTTTAGTGCCTACTTCCTGTCTGTCTTCTTCTGCTGTTCCCTTTAGTGTTTACTTCCTGTCTGTCTTCTTCTGCTGTTCCCTTCAGTGTCTACTTCCTGTCTGTCTTCTTTTGCTGTTCCCTTTAGTGTCTACTTCCTGTCCGTCTTCTTTTGCTGTTCCCTTTAGTGTTTACTTCCTGTCTGTCTTCTTATGCTGTTCCCTTTAGTGTCTACTTCCCGTCTGTCTTCTTCTGCTGTTCCCTTTAGTGTTTACTTCCTGTCTGTCTTCTTCTGCTGTTCCCTTCAGTGTCTACTTCCTGTCCGTCTTCTTTTGCTGTTCCCTTTAGTGTCTACTTTCTGTCCGTCTTCTTTTGCTGTTCCCTTTAGTGTTTACTTCCTGTCTGTCTTCTTCTGCTGTTCCCTTTAGTGTCTACTTCCTGTCTGTCTTCTTCTGCTGTTCCCTTCAGTGTCTACTTCCCGTCTGTCTTCTTCTGCTGTTCCCTTTAGTGTTTACTTCCTGTCTGTCTTCTTCTGCTTTTCCCTTTAGTGTTTACTTCCTGTCTGTCTTCTTCTGCTTTTCCCTTTAGTGTCTACTTCCTGTCCGTCTTCTTTTGCTGTTCCCTTTAGTGTTTACTTCCTGTCTGTCTTCTTCTGCTGTTCCCTTCAGTGTCTACTTCCTGTCCGTCTTCTTTTGCTGTTCCCTTTAGTGTTTACTTCCTGTCTGTCTTCTTCTGCTGTTCCCTTTAGTGTCTACTTCCTGTCTGTCTTCTTCTGCTGTTCCCTTCAGTGTCTACTTCCCGTCTGTCTTCTTCTGCTGTTCCCTTTAGTGTTTACTTCCTGTCTGTCTTCTTCTGCTTTTCCCTTTAGTGTTTACTTCCTGTCTGTCTTCTTCTCCTGTTCCCTTTAGTGTTTACTTCCTGTCTGTCTTCTTCTACTGTTCCCTTTAGTGTTTACTTCCTGTCTGTCTTCTTCTGCTGTTCCCTTTAGTGTTTACTTCCTGTCTGTCTTCTTCTCCTGTTCCCTTTAGTGTTTCTCTTCTTTAGATTTCTCCGACGTCCAGCGCTCTGTCTTTTAACCTCTTTACTTCTGTTGTTCTCCTTTTTCTTTTCTGGTACAGTCTCTATCCCTTGCCTTGAATGTCCAAATTGACCAATCAGAATTAAATATTCAACGGAGCTGCGCATTTGAAGAAAACAGTTGACAGCTGAAGTCATAATTATCTTTAATATTGTCACAAGTTAAATTGATAAACCAAAGACATGACTACAAGGCATTGATTTGGCTTTGTTCCAAAGGTAATTGTGCATTCAACTAAAAGTGCAAAAAGCACGCACGATTCAACACACCTGAAAAGCGTCCCTGGCCTCCCAGTATTTGATGTGTTCCTTCCCAGTGCAGCCCAGCAGGTAATAACACACCACAGTAGATATGGCACTACATCACAGCAAGCCGCGGTCCACACATTTAAACCTTTTAACCCCCGGAGGTCGGTGCAACAATGCTCCTCCATCATAACCACATTTAGCGCGTCCTTCTCTATAACCCAAACATGACAATGGACACACACACACACACTCCTGTATGTGCAGGTTGTAGTGTTTCCTCAGCATTGTGAGGAATACAGTCGCAGAATGGAAGCTCCAGGCTCCTTCTCGCGGATGGACCTCGCTGCTTGTGACAAATTGCATGTGGAAGGAAATCTGCAGGGCCCATTGAACTTTAGTATTGCTTTTATTCTTCTGTCATGTTCCCGCAGAGATGAAATGGGATCGGTTTCTTTCTCTTTTTATTTTCCCCTGCCTCGCTTATTCACGGCTCTGTGACCGCCGGTGTGCTGGATAAATGGCCAGCGCTGCCTGACAGTCGCAGACATTCTTCTCTCCCTTTCTTTCTTTTTGTATATCCCTCCTCTTCTTCAACGTCGCATCCAGGTTCCAGGTACTTGAAATTAAGCGGGGAAGAAAGGACGTGCATTCCTCCCCACAGCGGTGCCGTGGCTCAGTCTGTATTCTTTTATTCCCTACATGTCGAAGGCATGGATCTTTGTGAGACAATTGGCACCGCAGAATAGAAAACAAATATTCAGGATCAATCATGTTCAAGAATAAATTAGACGTGTTGTCGGCGTATGCAGCAGCTCAGGAACACATCTGTGGAGCCTTTCAAATCCGTTTCTTTAACTCACTCGTGGGGACAGTTGAGGCGACATCCCTCCAACTGTTTTGAACAGAAGAAGAATCTAAACAACAACAAAGCTTATTAAAGAAATCCATTATATCCATGGATCTGAATTGTATGATTTGCACCCCTTGACCTTTCTTCTCGTCATTAGGTCATCGACAGACAGATTTCTCCATAACAAATGGTTTAAAGAAATTAAAAGGTGTTACATTTCTCTGTATTTTTTACAAGATCTTTACAAAGGATAAGTGATTCCCAGACACCAAATGCTGTAGCTCATCATTTAAATGGCTGATTTCCATTGAATTTCTTTGAAATCTCTTTGATGTATTGACGCCGTAGCACCTTTTTCCCACACTCATAGGTCGACGGAGATCATTGTACTTTAGGTCAACTTGCTAACTTGTTTTGGTGCCCATTGTCTAGTGGTCATCTTTAGCCTCGGGTGGCAAGATTGTTGTGATCCAATAGCAGCTTTCACAGCAAGTACTTTGCCGTACTTAGTACCAGCACTTAGTACCTCCATGGAACTAAGAGCCGATCGCGTTCACACCGGAATACGTTCCTGAGGGAGGATTACGCAAATGAAGCCGCTGACGTCACTTCTTCTTCTTCTTCTTCTTCTTCTTCTTCTTCTTCTTCTTCTTCTTCTTCTTCTTCTTCTTCTTCTTCTTTGGGTTTACTGACAGGCCGCAAACCACTTCACGGCGTATACTGCCGCCCGAAGTCCCCGGCCGGAAGTCCCCGGAGTTGGGGACTGGCTTCAGAGTAAATCGCCAGAACGCCGACACCTCCTCATCTCCACCGCTCCCATGTTTTCTTTTGTGTTGCCATAAGTTATTCTCTCTCCGTTGGTGCGCGGGGCTAATGCTAATGCTAATAATGCTAATGCTAATAATGCTAATGCTAATAATGCTAATGCCAGCAAATACAATGGTGGCTTCACAAAACTTTTAGTTTTACGGGGCGTGGTTTGCAATTCACCCAGCCAATTGAAATTGGTACTTTTTTCTGCCAGTCCCACCTCTCGAGCAGGCACTAACAATGGGGGTAAAGGTTCTCGGAGCCAAGCAAAATTCCAGGAACTATCGGAACTAAACGGGAAAAGTACGGGTAAAAGTACTCCGGTGTGAACGCGCCTCAACTGTCCAGCAGATGTCTGGATTAGCGTGTGTGGGAGAGGAGCTCTCTTTAGAGGCCATTTACATCCACACACACATATTGAAGACACTACAGTAAATGTATTTTGCTTTTAATCTGTAAAGCACTTTGAATCGCCACGTGCTGAAAAGTGCTATATACATTGCCTCGCCTCGCCTTGCCTCGCCTTGCCTCGCCTTGCCTCGCCTCGCCTTGCCGTGCCTCGCCTCGCCTTGCAGGAAAGAGAACACCCCGAAAAGCAGAATAGAGTCCCTTTAAATAAATTCCAATGTTACCAATTGTATCATTTAAGTACCGATACAAGTTAAAGTGGGTACCAAGACGAAATACTAGGTTACCTTACTGGTTCCGATGTGAACTATAGTCAGACTAAATTACACATGTTCACCTCTTAGTTGTGTTGAAAGAGGCAAACCAGTCAGTCGAGAGAGATAATATGGAGTTTATTTACTGTATGATAGAAGGATCGATCAAGGCTTACACAATGTGACTCTTAGGACAGACTGATGGAGCCGAACTGCCTTGCCTCGCCTCGCCTTGCCGTGCCTCGCCTCGCCTTGCAGGAAAGAGAACACCCCGAAAAGCAGAATAGAGTCCCTTTAAATAAATTCCAATGTTACCAATTGTATCATTTAAGTACCGATACAAGTTAAAGTGGGTACCAAGACGAAATACTAGGTTACCTTACTGGTTCCGATGTGAACTATAGTCAGACTAAATTACACATGTTCACCTCTTAGTTGTGTTGAAAGAGGCAAACCAGTCAGTCGAGAGAGATAATATGGAGTTTATTTACTGTATGATAGAAGGATCGATCAAGGCTTACACAATGTGACTCTTAGGACAGACTGATGGAGCCGAACTGAACACAGCAAGTAGATGTTGGTGATGGGTGGAGAGGATTACTGAGAGGAGCTTAGTGTCACAGAATCAGCAACAACCTCTTCGAAGCTACTGTATAAGGCTTCAAATGTATAATGAAATGATTCTGCTGGTTGTATATTGCAATACCATTGTGAAACAGCCAGTGCCCATTGATGAAGTGAAATTCAAACTTTGATTATTTCTATTTGTGGAGGAGTGGAGCGAGGATTTTTATAAATCCTGAGGTCAAGACTCCAGCACTCCAAGAAGTATTCGAAAGGTCGAATGAAAATTACTTTCCGACCTTATATTTTCACATTCGACTCGTTTATATATATAAACATATATATATATATTCTGAACATTTGTATTTCCCCGATATAGAACCTGCGAGTCAGTGTCTTTGAGGACGCTTCGTGCAATGTTTGAGTATTTAAAAAACAACTCCAGGATTCTCTGGAGGTTCCCCGCCGTGGTTGCTGACGTTCCCTTCCCCTCTTCAGTCCAAAGGCCACAACCCATCAGCGGCCTCATCAATACCTGATAACCTTTGTCTGAGAGGCGCACCACGCCCCGCCTGTGCTCATAAACAACACGGCCGATCGATAGCACCCAGTTCGATACAAGTAAGAGTGCAACAACACATTACACTCTCCCGCTGTTCCTTAACTTTGCAATTAGCTGAGGCCTAGTGGCCACGCCCCCCACTGGGACCTGCCAATCACAGCCTCCCTCTCCCCTACAGACGACTCGGTGCTCATTAACGAGCAGTGGGCGGCGCCCCTCATTAGTGTCCTTGTTAACGAGCAGCAGGGCTTCTAATTAAACTGCTCAGTGGCTGTTAAGTGGCTGCCCTTTATTTCCCAGGCAGCACCTGGACTGGGTGATTTGTTGGTTGCACGCCCCGACAACCACCACCTCCTCCATCCACCCGAACGCGCTGATGGCCAACAGGTTTCCTGACCTGCTGCTTCTGTGTTGAAGCTACCAAGCAACACGTGTTACCTCCATCAGAAGTCTCTTATAGTCACTCTTGTTTGACTCAAAGAACAAGGTGAACAGTCCTGCTAGAGCAGGGGTGTCAAACTCAAGGCCCGGGGGCCAAATCCGGCCCGCGACTTCATTTAATGCGGCCCCTCAAGAGATTGCAAAGAATATAATGTTTATTATACGGTTACATGCCGATTTACAGAAGCACGTTACCTATAAACTACATATCCCACAATGCATCTGAAAGTTGACTTTTTTTCTCAGAATTTGACTTATTTTCTTCAAAATATAAATATTTTCTTAGAATTTGCCTTTTTCTCAGAATTAGATTTTTTTTGAAATCATTTTGTAACATTCTCAGTGAAGAGACTTGCAATGATTTGCCCTAGACTTCTGCTTTCAGACGTAGTATCCGATAATAGTCCAATGCACAGGCAATAATGTCATAGAATACATTATTTTATATATATTAAATATTTATATATGTATTTTGATATATAGTCTTAAAGTTACAACCGGCCCTTTGAGTGCAACCATAACGCTGATGTGGCCCGCGAAAAAATTGAGTTTAACAACCCTGTGCTAGAGTATATAGGAAGCTGCAGATACATTTCATACGAACAGGCGTTGGACCCGGGTCACACGTCGCCAGCAGAACCCTTGTTTTCAACGTCAACATTTTAGTGGCTATTTTTCCGTGTCTGGTTTTCTGACCCGATGAACATCGACATCAATACTATCGACAACATTCTGATTGATGTCATTGTAGTGAGGTGACAGCGATGATTGACCACTTTCAAAGGTCTTAAAGAGGCCCTTATGGGCTTTTATGGGGCTTCCCCTCTCCTGTGTCATTACGTTATGTGTGTGGTGTCTGCAAAGGCTACACTCCCTGCAGGAGCTTCTCTTTGTGCTTTTCCTTCATATTAACTGCCTCTTATTATATAACGCTATTGTTTTTGGTATAATGTATTTAAGTGGGTCACAGTCTGCGGTCTCAGGGTTTGGTGCCTTGCTCAAAGGCACCTTGAACCTTGCTGCTGCTGGGTCACCTCCAGTAGCGCCGATGCTGCTGTTTTCGCCCCATCCGTCTTGCGGCCTGGCGACGGAGGCGATGCGTTTCCCGTGTCGAACAGGTGAACACAGCCATGCATTACAAGTGCCACCGACCCGGGGGACGCCACACACACACACACACACACACACACACACACACACACACACACACACACACACACACACATACCATGTATACATCACTTCAGGGGACATTACATTGACTTACATGCATTTCCTGGAGACTTATCCTAACCTTAACCATAACCAACACATGCCTAACCCTAACCCTTACCCTAACCAAGTCTTCACCCTAAAATTAATGATTCCCCTCATGGCGACCTCCAATGTGTCCCCATAAGGGAAGCCAGTCCCCACACGTGACTGTGTAAACATATGTAGGTCCCCACAAGTATAGTAATGCTAGTCCACACACACACACACACACACACACACACACACACACACACGTTCTCCACCAGCTGGCTGCCTGAAAAAATTATGAAAACAGCAGCTCCTGACAGAAAATAATCCTCCGAACAAGGACGAGCGGAGAGCACGTGTATTCTTATATAATGTACAACACGCTGTGTGTTTGTTCTGCTGCATCAGGTTTAAAATTAAACATCATCACCGGGAAGGCAGCGCAGGCTCATTAGCTGCTGCTGCTCCACTAACAGCTAAAGCCTGAGCAAACAACTCGGAACATGCACTGAAATACTTCATTAGTATCGAGACGTTCCGCCGCTTTCTTCGAGTACTTCCATTATGTTCCCTTTCTTCTTTTCCTCCGACGCATTTCATACAGACATATTTACTGCTTTCTCCGTTAATTAAAGAGCACATCTTCTGCTTATTTCCAACGTGTCTCTGCATGCTTTAATGTTCAAAAAGCTCTTTGAAAATATTGTCTAGATGTCATGCCTGACGGTCGTAACATTTTTTTATCGTAATAGAGTGCTGCAGGAATGAGTCATAACACCCGAAATGACGCATTTGACCACTTCAGTTTCCTCGGTCTGGAAGTCGATGGCGTTCTGAACGTGTTGTTGGTTGTTAGCCCGAAATGAGGTCTGTGGTTGAAGGTGAGGTATGTCATTTATTTCAGAAACACTTTTTGTTATATTCCATGGAATGCTCTTAACATCCCGATCGCAAGGAATACATTTAGTGCTTTGACAATAAATACATAAGAAAATGTCAAAAAACTCGACCAATCATCTGAGCCGGCTAAAGTAACTGGATGGCCTACCTGCCTGTCAGCCTTCCATCGGGGCACAAACTTATCTCGTGCCCTCATTGGTCGTGTGCGCGTTCGTGTGTGTTGGTGGAGGGGCTCTGGGAGGAAGTGGCAGATTTTCTAATTCTAAAGCCGGTTTCTCCAAAATGACCTACCCCACCTTTAACACACGAGATTTAAAGTGTTGTCCTACGGCATAAAATACATCACTGAATATCCAACTGGTGAATTTAAAAATGTTGGTTGCTAACAAGTGTCTAAATGAGATGTCATCACGTCCCAACATTATACAAATCATACATGTGTGTTCGCCACAGATCTTATTTTCTGCATTATCCAAAGTCCAATGGAAAAATCCCATTGCATTTATTTTCGGGAGCGCCAGCAAAAATCCTTCATCGCTGCACCACGATGTCGCCTTTCTGGTGTGTGATGCATTTAATACGACCTAATAAAGTCAACTCAAAGGATCTCAAAGCAAAAAAGGTGAAGACCAATTGTTACTAAATGATATTGGTATGATTTGCGAGCCTGTACTGATAGCGTTCCCTGTCAGCGGCCCTAAAAGCAGACGGCGTGCGAGGAGGGGAAGCTCAGACTTCTGGGTTAAAGGATCCACCGAGCTTCAGAGGGTTTGTATTCCTCTGTTCTGCACGAGTCAGCATTGGCCTGAATTCCAACAATATCACCCTGCAGGCTGTAATACCAGCTGGTGCGGGGAGAGCGATCCCCCCTGTATGATATTGCACACAGAGAAGTCATCGGGCTCAGCCCCCGACAAGCACCTGTATTCGATTTCTCATCTCGACTCGGCGGAGAGCTCTAAGCCTTGTTCTCGCTGGCACTAATCCTCGCTAGAAAACAGCTTTCAGAGGATTAGCATCAAGGGGGGCAGAGCGGCGCTCCACGGCGGGGGAGCCATGCTTCCTCTCCTCCTTCTTCTACTTCTTTCTCCTCTGTAAGTTAACCTCAAACACACGGCTTGACTTGACTCTGTAAGTCTTTGACCTTCCGGCTGGTTTCCTTCCCGTTGACCCCCAATAGCCTCCATTAAAGCTCAGCACTCCCCATTGACATTCAGCGAACACTCCCCCGAGGTTCTCCCCCCTTCACGCCGAGGCCGGATAAGTTAGCCGTGTAATTCCACGTTATCTGGAGGAACTAGGCGACACACACACTGAACTGGACTTGACCTACTGTGGTAAGCTACTGTATCTGTACAGAAAAGGCCCAAAGCTTGTTTAAAGTGGTGCAAGGCCGTGGGGTGCAGGTTAGAAGAGGGGGACATCTAAGCCTTTCTCCATTTAAACAAGGATATCAGAGAGAATACATAGAGTCTTCCTCAGTGTGAAGAAACACAGCAGCCTCTCAAGCCTCCGTGTACACGCAGAAAGAGGAAGTGTGGAAAGTGTCTATATGAAATAAACAAATCAAATTAAACGTCTTAAGTGAATTAGATGTCAGCTCGGCAACATTTGCGTGACTTTCCAAAAATTTTGAGATTCCCCAAACGACTAAGACAGGGGTGTCAAACTCAAGGCCCGGGGGCCAAATCCGGCCCGTGACTTCATTTTCTGTGGCCCCACAAGAGCCTGCAAAGAATATAATATGTTTACTATACGGTTACATGCTACTTTACAGAAGCACATTGCCCATAGACTACATGTCCCACAATGCATCTCAAGTTTGACTTTTCAAAATGTCACTTATTTTATTTTGACTTTTTTTTCCAGAATTTGGCTTTTCTTTTTAAATCATTTTGTGACATTCTCACTGAAGAGACTTAAGTTATTACCCTCTCCGATAATAATCCAATGCAGAGGGCAATAATGTAATATTATACATTCTTTTAAATATATTAAATATTTATATATGTATTTTTTGTATGTATATAAAACCGGCCCTTTGAGTGCGACCAAGATGAAATTGAGTTCGACACCCCTGGACTAAGAGATGCAACCCAGAAATGAAAGCGGCCCTATTCTGCTTCTTGGGGTTTCTCTCTCGCTGGGGGGTGTTATAGGTTTTGATGCATGTAAATGGTCTGCAAAGGCTACACTCCCTGAGTTTCTCTCCCCCATACTGCCCTCCCCCCTGCCTCTATTGGACTCCTTTCTTTGCTTCAGGAACTATGGCACACTCGCGCTTCTATTGGCTAGCGCTCCAACACATTGTACGTGATATAGGTTAAGGGGCGGGACATCTCTAAGCGGTTGACCAATCACAACAGATCTGGCCAGCTAACCAATCAGAGCACACTATCAGACAGAGAGTGAAAAGAGGTTGCACAGGCAATATGAGAGAAGTAAAGAGCTTTTTGAACACTAAAGCTTGGGGACATGTCGCGGTAGAGGAACAACGTACTACAATACACCTGGAAATGAGCATTATGGGGTCCTTCAAGGTAAACACACACCAATTATAAATTAGAATATAGCGACAAATTTTAATTTCCTTTTGGTCACACTTTGAGGCAGATCATTAGAAAGCACAACCCAAGTAAATATAATCTGGATGTTACGCCTGATGCAGTTTCCGATGACGTCAGAGACAAATACCTTGTGACAAAATCTTAAATATTGATGCCTAGTGGTGAGTGGATTTTAGGTTTGTCGGGCGGATACTTTGGGAACATTTCTGCTTTTTCCCTGCTGCGGGCGATGGATATCAGGCAGAGAGAAGAAACACAGAATAGCGGCACCCCTCGGGGCCTCTTACACACGCTGAAAGATGTAATAATGTAAGACAATGGTGTGTTTTTTTTAAAGCAACAATCCTTTCCTCCTGAACAAAGAGAGGATTATTCTGCATGGCGATGAGCAGGAGCTGCTGGAGGCCGCGGCTCCTGGGGCGAACACGTGAGAAGATGGTAAATGTAACTTTCTCCTCCAATTTTACTTTCTTTTATGTTTTTTTCTGCGTCCCCCCCCCGAAACCTCTGCAAATATTTTGTTCTAATCATCGGCTTTGATTCCATTTCTCCCTCCACAAACAGCGAGCCGTTCGGTTCAAGAGCACAGAGACAGAGATGAAAGCCGGTGCATTCGGGCAGGGATCATACGTTTTCCCCTCAGCTCGAAGAATCCTGCTGGTTTCGACAGAGTTGTAAGTACTCGAGATAAAAGATGGCTCTGCCTGCTTGTACTTAACATTCCCATTAGAGTACCAACAACGGCTGCCTTTGTGTGCTCTCATGTACGGGTACGAAGGGAAATTCCTTTGCCTCTAGTTCTTTGCAAAACACAATTCAATCACGAAAAAAAGAAACGGTAAAAGCAAACTCGGTGATCTGACGAACAAAAGCAGGCGATGTTTTGGAAACTCTCCAAGGTGAGAGCGAGAGGAAGGAAGTGCTTCAGAGGAAGATGAATGGAGGAACAGGAGTGTGTGTTGTTAGTAACGGCGGCATTTAAGGAACTGCAGGAGGCCTATTAGAGAGTCAAGAGCCAGGTATGAGCTTCTTAACGAGCCGGTGAAACGGGAACGTCTCAGTCAGCCACGACTTCAGCTTCAGCGGGAGGAAACAGAAAACAACATTTGGAGACATTTTCCTTTTTACTATATAGGCTTAGTGGAATACTCGATTCTGATTGGACCGACAGAAACAAAAAACGTGTTCAAATGGGACATTTCATCTCATGGGAAAAACATTGTGAATATGCACAATAGCTACAGCGTAGATTTCACAATAGTATCTGAAGTGCCAGGCTCCTCCCACAATGCAACATACAATATACTTAAGATTACAAAAGGAACAAAAACAGTGCAAGAAGACATATAAATGAAATAGTGCAAAGAGTACAAGGGACACAATGGGGTAGGTTATATTCAGAAATAAGTCAACTCTATACATGTACATTCTCAGAATGTTAATAATTAGGGCTGTCAGTCGATTCAAATATTTAATCGCGATTAATCGCATGATTGTCCATAGTTAATCGCGATTAATCGCAAATTAATCGCACATTTTTATCTGTTCTAAATGTACCTTAGGGATTTTTTCAAGTTTTTAATACTCTTGTCAACATATGAGTGGACAAATATGCTTTATGCTAATGTTTATTATCATTTGAACAATGACAAATATTCTCATGAATATTAAACACAACAACCTCTGAACATTACAGATATTCGCCTCAATTCAACCTGGAACCTCTCTCATACAATACAAAGTGTGTGTGTGTGTGTGTGTGTGTGTGTGTGTGGTGTGTGTGTGTGATGTGTGTGTGTGTGTGTGTGTGTGATGGATCGTTGGAGCTATGTGCAACTCAAGGCATATGCTCGAACGGGAGCTGCCTGGACGCTGCAATCATGTTGCGCGCTATCCGTGCTGAGTGTGCTGACTTCTCGTACAACGTCCCGCTGTCTGCTTCCTGCATCAAGTCAAGTGCTCGGCGCAGTTGTCGGCGAAATGTCGCTCCTCTGTTTTCATTGAAACAGCACCTTATATCCGTTAGCACCAGATGCTAACAACAGTACACGTAAGGTGTGCACGTTCTCAGATCAGATCAGAGGTGGGAAAAGTTTTCAGAACTTGTACTTGAGTAAAAGGAGAAGTACTCGGATCAAGTACTTGAGTAAAAGTACTCATGTCTTGTACTTGAGTAAAAGTACTCATGTCTTGTACTTGAGTGAAAGTACTCATGTATTGTACTTGAGTAAAAGTACTCATGTCTTGTACTTGAGTGAAAGGAGAAGCACTCAGTACTTGAGTACCACTGTATCGACCGAGCCATAGTCAATAATCCAATAGTTTTCTTAATGGTTAACTAATTCTATGTAGGAGGATCATTTTTCCAATCCATCAAGAAACACTTAATTCTTTATGTTAGTGGAGATGCATATTTTTATTAGGAGAGTACATTTAAAATGCGTGGGCATAATGTAAGACGGATGCTATTTGGTGTGCAAATCGAACAATGTTATTTGCAGCCGGGTGTCTATAGCCATTTTTACATTTATTTAATTTATGATAACTGTATTCCCTTGTGGGGCAGTTTCAGATTCCTTTATAGTGGATCAATAGAGGCACTTCTTATATTTAGCATTGTAATGTCGTGACCGAAAGAACGAGATCGCGGATACAAGCGGCCGAGATGGGTTTTCTCCGCAGGGTGGCTGGTGTCTCCCTCAGGGATAAGGTGAGAAGTTCGGTCATCCGGGAGGGACTCGGAGTTGAGCCGCTCCTCCTTCGCGTCGAAAGGAGCCAGTTGAGGTGGTTCGGGCACCTAGTTAGGATGCCACCTGGGCGCCTCTCTAGGGAGGTGTTCCAGGCACGTCCAGCTGGGAGGAGACCGAGGGGTAGACCTAGGACCAGGTGGAGGGATTATATCTCTTCGCTGGCCTGGGAGCGCCTTGGGACCCCCCAGTCAGAGCTGGTTGATGAGGGGAAAGGAACGTTTGGGGCTCTCTGCTGGAACTGCTACCCCCGAGACCCGACCACGGATAAGCGGGAGAAGATGGATGGATGTAATGACTTCTGTTTTATTAGTTTCACATAAAATTCTGACACTATAAAAGATCAGTATTAAAAGGGAAGAGGTTCACTTTTATGAGATAAAAGATGTTGCATGTTGTTTCTCATACAGTGTTACAGGTTAGTTATTCGTTTTGAAGATGTTTCTCTGTATCAGCTTCCTGTTTGAATAAAGGTCAGATCAAAATAAATGCGTATTATTTTACGGTAGCTAAAAAGCCAAACCATTTCATTTCACTGTCACTGTAATCCCTGTTGCTCATTACGAGTAGATATTATTATGTGCAGTCTGCTGTACAAACCGTCTTTCTCCCCTAAATATATTTACAACCATCCACAGTTTGGAGCTGTGTTGTTATTATCGGCAGTTAATAACCAGTGTCAATCTATCACATGAAGCGTTGCCTCATTGTAACTTTCTATTAGCACTCCACCTGTCAGTGTTTGAGTTAATGACACACTGTTCATTAAAAGAATGGCTAATGGTGCTTATCATGTTTTAAATATCCTGTAAACAGGCCATTTCTAGCGGTGGCTGACGTCAGAGGAGAAGAAGAGGAAGAATTCGATGAAGGTCGAGCGGACGTCCGGACAGAACGCCACCCTTCTGAAATTAGCTCACGACCTTTAAAAAGTACGCTAAATTAGCAAAGCTGTTCAAAAAGCCTTGAGGTAAGCACGGTAAGATGTACTGTCCTGCCGTTAGGGGAAGGGTGGAGGGGAAGCTTTATTTAGCAGGTGCAGTGTACCCGTCATCAAATCCCCCTCTGAACAGGAACAGCTGATCGTGCAGAAATACGAGGAGACCCAAATAAGCTCAATCAACAGAACCGATAATATTTCATATCCCTGTGTGTGTGTTTCTCCTCCACGAACCCGACAGGAGCACATTTGTTCAGCTCCTTTGCTTGTCACCCATGTCGACCTCGGCAGGGTCACCTGGGCAAAGACGAGTGGGAAGGGGGGACTCGGTGCCTTTGGAAAATCAGGCCGTCTTTTTTAACTCCATAACCAGCCGGCGGTGAGTTTGAGAACGCGCTCTCTCTCTGGGATTCACGTCCTCGGATGGTTCCCTTTTTTCGCCCTTCTTCTTCGTGATGGTTTTACTTTGTAACTTCATGTCCTAGCAAAGATAGGGAAGGTGAGCTTGTAGCCAACCCCTCCCACCCTTGACTCAAACTTTGGATCCCCTCTGGGTAAATGCTGTGGGCGAAGGAGCGGGAAATAGTGGTTGCCCAATCACAACAAAAGCCAGCCAGCTAACCAATCAGAGCAGACTAGGCTCTGGTTTCAGACAGAGGGTGAAAATAGGTGCTGCATCACAGGCAGTATGAGCAAAATAAAGAGCTTTTTGAACATTAGAGCATGGAGACATGTAGAGTAACTACATACTGATATACACCAGAACATCAGCAGGAGAGGACTCTTTAAAGTAGAGACACTACATACTGATATACACCTGAACATCAGCAGGAGAGGACTCTTTAAAGTAGAGACACTACATACTGATATACACCTGAACATCAGCAGGAGAGGACTCTTTAAAGTAGAGACACTACATACTGATATACACCTGAACATCAGCAGGAGAGGACTCTTTAAAGTAGAGACACTACATACTGATATACACCTGAACATCAGCAGGAGAGGACTCTTTAAAGTAGAGACACTACATACTGATATACACCTGAACATCAGCAGGAGAGGACTCTTTAAAGTAGAGACACTACATACTGATATACACCTGAACATCAGCAGGAGAGGACTCTTTAAAGTAGAGACACTACATACTGATATACACCTGAACATCAGCAGGAGAGGACTCTTTAAAGTAGAGACACTACATACTGATATACACCTGAACATCAGCAGGAGAGGACTCTTTAAAGTAGAGACACTACATACTGATATACACCTGAACATCAGCAGGAGAGGACTCTTTAAAGTAGAGACACTACATACTGATATACACCTGAACATCAGCAGGAGAGGACTCTTTAAAGTAGAGACACTACATACTGATATACACCTGAACATCAGCAGGAGAGGACTCTTTAAAGTAGAGACACTACATACTGATATACACCTGAACATCAGCAGGAGAGGACTCTTTAAAGTAGAGACACTACATACTGATATACACCTGAACATCAGCAGGAGAGGACTCTTTAAAGTAGAGACACTACATACTGATATACACCTGAACATCAGCAGGAGAGGACTCTTTAAAGTAGAGACACTACATACTGATATACACCTGAACATCAGCAGGAGAGGACTCTTTAAAGTAGAGACACTACATACTGATATACACCTGAACATCAGCAGGAGAGGACTCTTTAAAGTAGAGACACTACATACTGATATACACCTGAACATCAGCAGGAGAGGACTCTTTAAAGTAGAGACACTACATACTGATATACACCTGAACATCAGCAGGAGAGGACTCTTTAAAGTAGAGACACTACATACTGATATACACCTGAACATCAGCAGGAGAGGACTCTTTAAAGTAGAGACACTACATACTGATATACACCTGAACATCAGCAGGAGAGGACTCTTTAAAGTAGAGACACTACATACTGATATACACCTGAACATCAGCAGGAGAGGACTCTTTAAAGTAGAGACACTACATACTGATATACACCTGAACATCAGCAGGAGAGGACTCTTTAAAGTAGAGACACTACATACTGATATACACCTGAACATCAGCAGGAGAGGACTCTTTAAAGTAGAGACACTACATACTGATATACACCTGAACATCAGCAGGAGAGGACTCTTTAAAGTAGAGACACTACATACTGATATACACCTGAACATCAGCAGGAGAGGACTCTTTAAAGTAGAGACACTACATACTGATATACACCTGAACATCAGCAGGAGAGGACTCTTTAAAGTAGAGACACTACATACTGATATACACCTGAACATCAGCAGGAGAGGACTCTTTAAAGTAGAGACACTACATACTGATATACACCTGAACATCAGCAGGAGAGGACTCTTTAAAGTAGAGACACTACATACTGATATACACCTGAACATCAGCAGGAGAGGACTCTTTAAAGTAGAGACACTACATACTGATATACACCTGCACATCAGCAGGAGAGGACTCTTTAAAGTAGAGACACTACATACTGATATACACCTGAACATCAGCAGGAGAGGACTCTTTAAAGTAGAGACACTACATACTGATATACACCTGAACATCAGCAGGAGAGGACTCTTCAAAGTAAACGTATACACACACTTTGAAGTGCCTTATGTGTCGAAGGGTTAGGGTTATTAAGTAAGGAAAACGTGTTTAGATTTAGGGTTCATCCTTAACGATAATGTATGTCTGTGAAGATGATCACATGAAAAGCGAGTAAACACGATGACACACCTTTGGCATCATACTCAGGTCGGACTAGCCCAGATGTGTGCGGAGGTTCAGGACAATAAACCTGTCACAGAATGTGCTAGAAACCCTGCAGGAGGAAAGTGTGAAGATCTTTATCCGTAGACGTGATTCACGGTCAATAACTGAATACAGCAAAATACCCTTAAGTTGTTTTGCTTCTGTCATTTAAGTTAACACAAAGCTCAAGAAGTCAGAGTGTGGAGGCCTCCAGCTTCCTAACACCTGCCACATCTGCTTTTTCTACATCTGATAGATTATTAAAACCATCATCTCCTGGCCTCCTGACACAATCTCTCCTGCAGCTACTTAATGCAAAACACTTATGACTCTGGATGTTTAAGTCCATAAACATATCACGCTGCAAAACCTGTCCGCCTTGAGCAAGGTCTTAACTTCCATTTCAGCTCAGGGTGAGTCATGTACAGGGAGCTAAATGAGACATAATACAATCTTCCCCGAGAAACGCAAGGTCATCTTGAGAAGATACTTAACATGTGTAACATAGTGCACATATAATGTCATCCATCGGTGAACAGCAAGACAGCCCGAAGTGGAACGGATATTACGAAACGCACATTATAGATATTATTCTGTGTACAGTTACAAGATGTACCTAAAGACTGATTTCAATGCGGGTTTGATATATTCTTAAGTAACACAAATAGGCTGCCTTTAATTGATATCTGATTAAAGTATGAACAAGTGAGCAGACTCTATTAGGGCTCCTAAATCAGATTAAATGCTGCCATTCAAATATTATGGATTTACATGTAAGACGATTAGAACAATTAGAGCCCAATATGACTAACATGTGAATAACTTGAACAGCTGCAGACTTAATGATTTGTTGCAAAGGAAAAACAAAACTAAGAAGTATTCATTGCTTCTGAATTACTAACTGCCAATATAACCAGGAAGTAGAAACCAAGAGAATCAGATATTTTAACACCATTATCTATATCGATATGTATTGCAATTGGAAACACGCTTTTCGTCTGTTTTCTTGACAGGTTTAGATGTATACTTTATTGATTCCAGTTTAGGAAATGATTTCCTTTCAAAAGAAGCAGTGTGTTCAGACAATAAAATACAAATACTTAAACAGTGGAATAGAATAGACCTTGGCCTTAATATATAGAATATGTCCAAAATACTACGGGAGCATACTGTATATACAGGATATAGACATAGATAGAATAGGATATAGGATCATAGGACATAGGATCCTATATACATAGGATGGTATATGATGTACAGATATACAGAAATGTGTACATTGTTCATGGATATTAAAGAAAGGAGACACTCAAATGGCAGTATTAACATCTGGCCATGTTTTTAGGGCTAACACATGTACGGCAGCTTTCCCAATGCTTTAGCTAAGGGTTGGGAAGTAGTTAGACTTCATGCCATTCATTCAAATATCATGATTTTATAAACTAACAATCCTCTGAATTCTCTCACCAGTTTGTCAATACTTTCTTCATACATAGCGACATGTGTTTTTGTTTTTATCTCTGCCTGAAATACAACTACATACCAGTATTTTATCCCTGTGATAAGTCATTATTGTAATTAATGCAAAAATATATTTTTTAATTGACTGAAAACATTTAATTTTGTATAAATAGTTGGACAGGGTTAGGGTTAACAAGTAAGGAAGATTTAGGGACCAACTTTAAAGAGAATATTTCAACAAATTGTATTGAAATCCATTGAAAAGCTGTGAAATAAATCTCTCTCAGAAAGCGAGGCTCATGTCTGCCAGTGAAGGGAGTTCAAAGTTATTTAAATAATGCTTTGGTTTCATTTGTTTAACACGCATTGTTTTCCTCTTGTATTAACATAACACAAGCTTACAGTATATATTCCACATGCTGCTCTGAAAGGGTCAATGTATATTCAAAACACTGTTTATTCGTCCGCTTGTTTCTGAATAAGAGTACAATGAATAGTCTGACATGTTTTCGCAGAGCATCAATCTTACACTGCTTCGGTAGTTGATATTTCTGCTGTTAAAACACGCTGAATGTTTCCCTGACCTTTAGATACGTGTGGTTATTACTCGTTTGAGCACAATTATGTTTTCTGATTCACAAACAGCCGCTGCCTCCCTTCACATTGAGCAATTTGCTGGTTTTGAAAATATTTCCACATCCCTGCCTGTTATTAATATTTCTGTGGATACAAATGAAACAGGCCAAAGTACCAAAAGAAAACACAGATATATTTCCTTTTCATCCACCTCCTCATAAACACGGAGAACGTGGATTGAAAAAGCAATATTGAATCCCGATTGGCTGCTTTATGCACTGAGTGATGATGAGTTTGTTTCGTGATGACAGTAGGTCTAAAGATGCAGGTCTAACACCCGGAGGGAAATCACTGCCATTATACACACTGATGAAAAAATCAAATTACCTTCCAGTGAAAACAAGGTATGTCCGACAGCACTTGATATTGACTTTAGAGGAAAATGAAGAGATGCAGCTATGTCACATTTCAAAATTCATTCTCGCTGCACGATAGTATCCCAATTATGTCATGGCTACATACAAAATAAACCGACAAGTTGACTCAAAATATTGATTTAAAATGATTTGATTGTTTTAGAAATGACCGTTTGGATTCCCCTAAGAAATAAATGTCCTTCTGCTGTTCCCTTTAGTGTTTACTTCCTGTCTGTCTTCTTCTGCTGTTCCCGTTAGTGTTTGTTTACTTCCTGTCTGTCTGTCTTCTTCTGATGGGGTGCGCGGAATTTTTTTTTAACATAATGTTTATTTATTGCCTTTTCATTCCTGTATAGGGACCAACAAGCGACCAACCTTTCTGTTGGTCGCTTGTTAGCAGACCCTTCACGCGATGGCAGAGCGAACAGGTACAGGCAGGGCCCATAATGATAGCCCTATAGTTTAAATCTACTTCCCACACATGAACATATGAAATGGGTTACTATTTAAAAAAATAAATATATTTATAAATGTATTTAGAAACCTAACCATGTGATTTTGAGTGGGGGTCGACCTCAAATCCTCTAGGGGGGTCTAGGGGCATGCCCCCCGCTAAGATTTTATTTTTTATTTCGGAGTTAAATGCATCAATCTGCTGCATTTTGAGGGGAAAATAAAGAGACTAGATCTATGGAAACACCTATATTAAACAGAACTGTACACATTTCAATAATCATAAAATCATGGCCATAACCAATAACATACCATTTACAATATGAAAAAAACACTGAAACTTGTTTATTAATTTATTTTTGGTTCATTTATAGTTGTGAGTGTGTCTGTGCTCCTGAATCAGCCTCTCCTGTCTCCCTCCTCTCCCCCTGCTCCTCTTTGAGGCAGCAGCAAAGACTAGTTTTCTCTCAACAAGTTTTAAAAGTGTATCTTACCTTTCTTCACCTAGTTAACTTTTTATTTATTTATTCATGCATATTTTACTAATCACATTACATTTCATTTAGCTGACGCTTTTATCCAAAGCGACTTATAATGACCGATTACAGGGACATTCTCCCTGGAGTAACTAAGGGCTAAGTGCCTTACTCAAGGGCACACTAGTGGTGGTGTTCCTCGCGGGATTTGAACTCACAGCCTTCCGATCTTCAGCCCACCTCACTATCCATTAGACCAATCACTACCCTCTCAAATGGAAATATGTGTTTACATAAATGGTGACCACACCGTTTGAGACCCACTGAGAACTTAGACTAAGTTAACTATCTAAACACTCAGAGAGTCCTTTACCTCACCTGAGCTGAGGTTATTCCAAGCTTGAATGACACACAGAGACCAATCAAGGGCTTTGATTTATGATCTGTATGACAGTGGCCATGTCGGCAGGCCACATCATGTGGACAGCCAGTCACCCTGTGTGAGGCATGCCACTTAACAGGCCAGAAGGAGGCGAGATCAGAGCAAGGGAGCGAGGGATCATTGTTCACAAGTTAATCGATCGCAGATGGCGTCGTGGTCACGGACGAAAAGAAAACAAAAACTTATAAAAAAACCAACTAAATGGGTCGCGAAATATACTTGGGCGGCCGTTAATATAGGCTACCGGGGCCCAAGTATAATCTATGTGTGGGAAACCCTGGTATTATAATAATTATTACACAACCTACACTTGCCTTGACTTTTTTGCAATGCCAGCAAATAACTCAAACCTGGAGCACATTGAGATCAAGATAAGTTTAAAAACACTCCTTGAAGTGGCACAGTAAATTGCCCAAATAAAAAGTGCAGGTTGACAGTGATGGATTAGTTATCAAAGTCCCTGAAAACTAATGCTCACAGGAATGAAGAGAGGCCAATGACTGCTGGAAGGAAGGAACATCAATCTGCAAACTGAAGGTCTGATTTGGCCGTCTGCAGTCTGATTTCTTCAGCAACATATTTCATTACTCGATCCTCCTCCAGATTTCAGCGGTGGAGTTAAGATCCCCCCTTTCTTGTCAGTGTCAATATTGTCAAATAATTTTCAAAGAAAATCTGAACAAAACACGGTACAAGTGACAGAGAAAAATACATATTTACTACTCCTCCTCCAGAGAGCGCTTTGTGAACAGAAAGAAAAGAAAGAGCTGAGGATGTCACACCAACATAATCTAATCCTTTAAGCATGGGAGGAATATTGTAGCACGACGAGGCAAAGAAATAAAACAGCTGAGAATTAAAAATAATTCTGCTGAATGATGACAACCGCCAGCACAACAACATCGCCTCGGGCCACAACAATCAGTGGGAGAATAAAGAGAGAGACAGCCTCTAAATGAAAGACGGACAAGACTGAGAGGAAGTGAGAGCGGTAATGAAATAGAGACAGAGCGACAAAAAGTAGGAGAGAGATAACAGGGAAAAAATTAACAGGAAAGTGATGTAAAGTGAAGCCTGGAGGCCGACACCTGTCAAGGCCATTTAAACCTTTTTACTAAACCTTATCAGGACGAGTCGGGAAATGAGACATCCACGAATCCCCACTTCGTCCCTGTCAGACCGCCACGATCGGGACGTCGTCAAGGCGACAGCGGCGACCCGCGATGAATAAAACATGCTGAAAAAGTTCAGAGCTGTGACTCATTGGAAATGTTCCTGACACTTCAGAAAGGTTTCAATAACGTTTGGTTGCTTCTGACATGATTGAAGGAGGCGCAGATGGCCTCACATGTGATCTGATGTGTAATTAAAGGTCCCCTATTATACCGTTTTTCATCAATATTTTGTAGGTCTCAGATACAAACATCTCTCTGAAGTGTTTGGCTCCAAATACCAAACAGATCATTGCAGCATTACCCATAATCCCCTCTGTTTCAGACTTGTTTCAAAGTGCTGTTACTGTTACTTCAGATGAAAACAAGGAGCCCCTCCCCACGCCCCTCTGAGAGAGATGTGGTTACAAAGAACTCAATGGTGCTCGAGGCGGAGATTCAGGTGATAAGAGGGGGGGGGGTTACCTTGGTTGCTGATTGGCTAATGGTTACACAAGACAAAACATCGTTATGACATCATCAAGTGGCCAAAATCTGATCAGCTCATTTTCAGACAGGTTTTTATTAGGGCTGTCAAGTTAACGCGTTAATAACGCCATTAATTATTTTAACACGATTAACGCATGTGTATTTTTTGTCCTCGGCCGCCCCGTAGTTTCAGAGCGCATCCAGTTTAAAATACCATCTACAAGCTGATAATGACAGCCCCGCTGGCCTGGGCCCGCCCACATGCACGTCTGGCCCACCCACAGCCAATCAGCGCTTCATAGCGCAGAGCCAGGAAGCCCAGAAGGAAGTGCCACAAACTGCAGTTCATCTAGTGGCCGACAGGGGATGGATGCAAAAAGGAGCAATTCCCATAGACCCCCATGTTAAAATGCCCAACTTTACAGCAGAAATAAACATGTTTCTAGCCTGGATCCAAAACAACTTATTCTGGATATAGTTAGATTCCACCTTCATGACAATGGAATAGGGAGTGCATTTTTTACCGTGAGTTTTTATAGTCAGTAAAGTAACTTTTGCCGTGAGTGAATGAAAGTATTATTTCTTCTTGAGGTCTGCAGTTTAGCGTGTACACATTGGCTGAATATGAAAACACAGTGTGTGCCCACTGTGCGACTGTCAAGGATAAACAACCTGTGCCCCCGAAATATGTTGTATGTATTATCGCTCCACAAACATTACATTGCAGGTTAAGTGTCGCCAACTCCGTTTAAGAGATCTCTCCCCGTCTGTGTGCGAGGGGGCGGGGCAGTTTACACACGCAGCTGCTACATGCAGCAACAACACACACACACACACACACACACACACACACACACACGCGCACACGGAGGAGATGGCGGAGAACGCGCTCCGAGGTGTGGTTAAACTATAGCCGTGTCGATGTGGACAATACTCGTTACCTAAAGTGGAATAAGAGTTTAGCATGTAAGGGCGGTAACACGAGCAATTTGTCTAAACATTTAGCAAAAGTGCTCCACATCCAGACGGAGGAATGCACCGGGTTCCACTGTCTTTCTAGCAGCTCTGTAGCCCCGTCCACGAGGAACGTTTCCACGTCAGGTGTTATGCATGCTAGCAGCAACACACGGAGCTAACTACATTATAGAAACATGGGTTATGATTCGAGGAAACTGAGTTATTTATTTTGTTAAAGTTTCAGCTATTCTGTTTCCAATTCTGTCATCACATTATTTAATACGATTTGTTGAAACATTGTTGTTTCTTTTGATGTGAAATATTATGTATTTAATTTAAATAAAAAGCAATGTTAGTTTTGTTCACAATTTGTTTAGTTAGTTGATCTTATTTTTTACTCCAAAAGAACCGATAAAAGTAATGTTAAAGGACCGGATCGATAAGACATAGACATAGACATACTTTATTGTCATTTCAACGAGACACAGAGTGTAGCCTACTATTACAACGACATTTCGTTGTACTGGCTTACAGGAACAGGACAATATAAAAACTTGCTAACATTGTACATATAAATAGATAATAGTGACGTGGTGCTGATCAAATTAAAGATAAAGTGTGGGTTTAAAATATAAAGACTTACTATACATATAAATAAAAAAGACATACTATATAACACATGTGCTCTTTACACAGCGTATGTATTCTTTATGTTACTGGTCTGCTTGCTGTTCAGCAGCCTGATGGCTTAGGGGAAAAGCTATTGCAGAATCTGCTGTTTTGCTCTTAATGCTGCGGAATCTCTTGCCGGAGGGCAGCAGGGAGAACGGAGCATGGTGAGGATGAGTGGGGTCTTTAAAAATGTTCTGGGCTTTTGTCAGGCAGCGTTTCTGAGCGGTGTCTCTGATGGGAGGGAGAGACACTCCGATGATCTTCTCTGCTGTCCTGACCACTCTCTGCAGAGACTTCCAGTCTTTGGCGTTGCAGTTTCTGTGCAGGAAGTGTTGGCGCTGCTGTGCCTTCTTAAATAGTGATGTCGTGTGAGTGGACCAGGTCAGACTGCTTGTGATATGCACCCCAGGAACTTGGTGCTGTCTGTAGTCTTCACTGCTGTGCCGTTGATGTGGAGTGGTGGGTGACGGTGCTTTTTGTTCCTGAAGTCGACAATGATCTCTTTTGTGTTATCGACATTCAGGATCAGGTTGTTGGTGTTACAGCAGTCTGTCAGATGTTTCACCTCCTCCCTGTAGGCCTGTTCGTTGTTGTCCCTGATGAGTCCCACCACTGTTGTATCGTCCGCGTACTTTATGATGTGGTTGGTACTGAACCTGGAGCAAAAGCATTAGCGCTATCGATAAAAGTAGTAGTACCGTTAAAGCCTTAACGATACCCATCCCTATGTGGATGTCAGTTTTACACACATTCTGAGGCCGCCGTGCCTATGTCTTTTGTTTTCACTGCTAATGTATGCTTATGTTCTATTAGTGCATTAAAAAATCATTAAAATCATGAATGAAGTTTCAGCTCAGATCCCACGCTTAATATGTCTCCCCCTGGCGCACCTACATTACCCCAGGCCCACCCACACAATAATTCCTGGCTACGCCACTGGGCAGACCACACTTCCACGCTCACCGGCAGGCACCGACTGGCCATCGGGTGTATGTGTGGCACGAGCGAGCAAGAGAGAGACCTTACGTATAGTTGTTGTTAGCATCTGGTGCTAGCTAGCTGCGCTAACGGATATAAGGAGCTGTTTCAATGAAAACAGAGGAGCGACATTTCGCCGACAACTGCGCCGAGCACTTGACTTGATGCAGGAAGCAGACAGCGGGACATTGTAGGAGAAGTCAGCACCCTCAGCACGGGTAGTGCGCGTAACATGATTGCAGCGTCCAGGCAGCTCCCGTTCGAGCATATGCCTTGAGTTGCACATAGCTCCAATGATCCATCACACACACACACACACACACACACACACACACACACACACACGCACGCACGCACACACACACACACACACACACACACACACACACACGCACACACACACACACACTTGTATTGAATGAGAGGTTCCAGGTTGTTGTGTTTAATATTCATGAGAATATTTGTCATTGTTCAAATGATAATAAACATTAGCATAAAGCATATTTGTCCACTCATATGTTGATAAGAGTATTAAAAACTTGAAAAATATTCCTCTAAGGAACATTTAGAACAGATACAAAGTGTGTGATTAATTTGCGATTAATCGCGATTAACTATTTTAATCGACTGACAGCCCTAGTTTTAATATAAATGGATCAGGACAAAAAGTGAGCAAAAATAAAGGGAATAATACGGGTTGAAGCTGGATGCATTTTTCCTTCAGGGATTCATTTTCAAGTGTGCATTTGTTTAATCCAGTATGCATAGGAACAAGAACACACACACACACACACACACACACACACACACACAGTCTGATGAAGGCTGTGACAGTTTTTGACGATCCCAACAAAAATATTCATTTATCTGCTTCACATCTCGCTGATGCAACCTGGAGTAAGACCAGTTCAAAGGATGTTGTCACACAGATAATAAAAACATGTTGGAAACTGAAAGGAATTATTCAGCAGTTGGAGGACGTCACTCTCATCCATCTCATCTATGGCTGCTCTTCTACAGAGGGGGTTTATTAAGAGAACAAACACACCGCGTTAATTTCACAATCTCTCCGGTCACATGCAGCTGATTCAGAGGCGGGAAAAGTCTAGGAATTCATCCTGACGACTGTGACTCATTTTTCATTTAACTGTAATGGGATACGGTATCAGAACGAGGCGCTAATTGAAGCGGGTACAAGGAAGGTAGTTTGCAAGCATAAAGTTCACATTTCTTCGTACAATATTGATCTCAGGGCCCTAAAACTGCAACAGGTTGTTGAGCATAAAAGCACAGAAGAGGGTATTGTGGAGCTTCGGGTCTTATTGCACTGTCCTTGACATTTCGGCAACAACATAAAACATTTCCACTAAAACAAATGTCATATAAAATACTCCCAATCGACCGAGGCTGCAGAGTGACAAGAACAAGGTTACCTGTTTCCTTTTATTGTCTGACTGGTGTCCACAGAGCGCCTTTTAATTATGTAATCACCAGCGCCCTTCTCAATTGATTCCAATGAGGAAAGAAAAAGAAAAAGCGCTGTATCCAGGGAATTTTCGTGCGGCCGTTTCGTGCGGCCGTTTCGTGCGGCCGTTTCGTTCACTTTGAGATGAGATATTTAAACCTTTCATAACAGTGCCATCACGAGAAATGCGTCGAAAAGCTTGTTTTTGGCCGTGTTTTTCAGATGGAAACTATCATAACAAAGGGCGATAAAGCCTGTTTGTTTGGAGCTGCGTCCGTCGGCCATGTTTTTGAGATATGCCCTTCAGCAATGGCGCTTTTTGGTCCTGGTGCAAACGGACGCAAGGAAAACAAACAAAGTCAAGAGAACACAAAGATTCTCTCTCACATCCTCATCTCATCCAATTGTTCTAATACTTGGATATTTTCGCCAGTGTCGTGAGGAATCAACCTCGATGATGAGTGTCATGAATCGCTGCTTTATTTAATGTGTGCGTTATTATAGGCCCATCTTGAATCCTCCAAAAAATATCTCAAAACTCACTTATTCACTCTCGCTTTCAAACTCTGATCAACAACCCCACCACCCCATTTGACTCCGCACTGGGATTAGAACTATTGTTTATGTTCTTTTTTTCTGTTAAGCTTCTTTGAGCATTCGGAAAAGTGCTATAAAAATCCCATGTATTATTATTATTATCATAACCGCTAGTATATCTTAAATAATCGCTCTCCCGGTGTTATGTAATAGAAGCTTCGAACAAAGAACCAAACGAACCAGGTCCAAACTAAACGTGTTTACTTTTGATTAATGTAACAGTTGTCAACAAGAACGGTAGAAAACGGAAAATGCACTCAACATCATTTCCAAATCATAACAGGAAGGAGTAAGACCAGACCAGGACACATACTTGCACTTCAAAATAAAAGCATTTCCTTTTTTACATTCAACATTTTACCCTTAACTTCTGTCAAGAAGCATATAAACAAATATTTGTACTGCCTTAAATAAAATAAGTTACAACACCCAGCTATCTTTTAGTGAATTTAGTGAATACAGACTGTAACCATCTGCATTTATTTGCTCCTCTCACACAGGTGCAGCACCGACAGGTTAGTTAACCGTTGGCTGTAGTCTTTTGTTTTCACAACACGGATGTCTGTTTTGTGTCAGAGCCTTTAAGAGTAGTCAATTCCCCATTTCGCCTTCCTCACACAACTGATAGTTCAACATCTAGGCTTCAATCTGGGCCAATCATCCCTGATCGACACCACAATCTTCATAGAGGTATTCTTCAGGTTTTTTTTTCACAACGTGATCATAACTTAACATAATGTCTATTCAGGGTATTATTGTGCTGAGATTTCCGCTGGGAAAATTATAGGTGTGTTATTGTTGATGGACACATAGCATTACATTCTGAAAACGCACAATGCTACTGGCATAGGATATACAGGGTGCTACATGATTGCACTATTCTAAGCAAGCATGAATGGAAAACATGTGAATAAAAAACGTCCACATGCAAAATACCATGCAATCACAGCAATTCATATAACGTTGAAGTGTAGGAATTATCTTGACAAACAGCCCTCCCAAGTATAGATCAGGGTTGGGGAACCTTTTTCCTCTCAAGAGCCATTTCAATTTTCACAACATCCTCCGAGGGCCGTACACATCATTTCACTCAACCTCTGCTAAAAAAAAATCACAGCCCATTAATTTCGCCTTTCTTTCATGCTGTGCAAAGAAAAGCAACCTCTTAATCCAGATATCTTTCTGTTTTATTTTCAATGTTG
The DNA here is from genome assembly GCA_036324585.1 of Champsocephalus esox. Lineage (NCBI taxonomy): Eukaryota > Metazoa > Chordata > Actinopteri > Perciformes > Channichthyidae > Champsocephalus > Champsocephalus esox. The sequence continues at coordinate 7,040,511 of CM070498.1, read as the reverse complement.
TTATGTTATGCTTTGGAGAGTCTGTAAAAGGCGTAAGGACCAACATTCAGACACTCATAGCAGGTACCTTGAATTCCAGGAATGTAATGAAAATGTAAATGCAACAAACTGAGGAATACTGGATACTAAACTCAAACACAACAGAAACTAAGACAGCAAAACCAGGTGAACATAATCATTCGTCCTCCTGGAGAGTCCGACATTCTGCATCCACCTTTCTCTTTTTAATACTCGCCATATTACGTTCGCTGCTATCAATGACAGTGACACTTACGGTCTTGTTTAATATTGAAGACGTGACGTGAGATATACCACGTGATGACACTGTTGTGTATTAGTAAAAATACATTAATGAAGCAAGGGACAGAGGATACGGGTACTGTTCAAGGAACCTGACCTTGGCCAGGAAAAACAGTCAGTTGTTTAATTCTATTGCGGTCTAGATTTCTTTAAATTGTTTTATTGCAGTTAATTATTATTTGCGTGTGTTTATAAATTACTGTATACGGCCCAGAGGCCGGAGGATCCCCACCCCTGGTCTAAATCAACATTTGACATGAAGATAACAAGAAGCAGAGAGGCTAAAAGATTAAGGGTGGCTGTGGCTGTGAGGAAGTGTCGTCTTTCAAGCAGAAGGTAGTTGTTTCGATCAACATGTCAATGTATCCTTGGGCAAGATACTGAACCCTGAGTTGCTTCCGATGGCAAACGGTGTGTGAGTGTGTGCGTGTCAGTTTCCAAGTGGTACTGCTCTGTAGGTATGTAACGGATTTTGAGGGGTCGTAAAGACTGGATAAAGCGATATATAAGTACAGTCCATTTACCATGTCAAAGCCAGATATGTTTTATACAAAATACATTTTGAGGTGAAATACAGAAACTCAAGGATACTCAAGGCATTGCGATGCCAACCTTTTACCCTGGGGTGGAAATTCCCAACACTTTGAAGTTCAACCAACAGGTCTTCCAGAAAGCTAGACCAGTACCTATCAAGCATTGTAAAGGAAGCTGGAGAAGACAGCTTTTGTGGTTTCCAGTAAGATCTAAACTTGAGACTACCAGTTCGGTCTGGGATCCCTGAACCAGTGAAGACGTTGATGCTCTTGATTCGGTCAATGAAGAGTAGCAGCATTTGGAGATTACAGGTTGTGGAAAGACAAAGAGGGTGAGCTCGGAGCCCTGAGCCTGTTTTCCAGGTCTCAGGCTCGAAAATGACATTCCCAGAACAAATGACCATATCTTCCCTTCTAAAAGGGTTACATTAATAATCTTTTTTCTCAAAGTAATGATAAACCTGTGAGCTGGATGTAGAAAAGTCAGAATCAATATAGATGTTTTTTATTTTAGAGAAAATTCAGATTGACCATAGTAAAAAACTGTAGATTATTGTGTCCGTCCAACAATTATTTTTTACTTATAGTGAAAACTACCCTTGGATGATGGTAAGGTAGACTAAAAGCTTTAGTAATCCAAAGTACAACATATAATAAGTACCCTGTATCAAGCTTTCTAGAGAGGTTTAGCAAAAAAAACTCCACCTCTGAGGTGATTTGGGTGCAAATGGGGGTTTTTCCGTTTCTCTGGAACCCATTGGTCGATCTTGGTGATTGACATCTCTTTCTGACCGTTAGAGCCAATAGAATCGAAGGGGAATCTCCCCTCTCACACACATGGTAAAACAGAAATGTGGGGGCTTCGTGCACACAGTTTTGCACCAGAGTGAAGCTGTCTCTAGCTCTGACATCTCAAAGCCGAAAAGCAGGTTAATTGCTCATGGATTATCAGAAATAATTTCAAAGGGACACAGACACATTGGATTAACCTCTGGATTAACTTCAGCAACGTTTTTATCATTTTAATGCCATTGAAGACCACTTTTGACCAGACTACGACACAGGTGAGCCATGTTAGCATTTTTAGCTACCTAGCGCCACATGTTTTGTTCTTGTTGTTATATCGGAGAGTTCGTATAATTGAGTGATAATGAAGGGTACCCCTCGATTCTGTGTCTCCTCACGATGGGAAACGATGTGTTGTTGGATGTGCAAATATAAATAATAAGGTTTTGTGTGTGAATTTCAGTGCAGTCATCAGTTAGCATTTTTCGCTCGTTGCTAGTTCAGAGGCTAAGCGTTAGCATTGTGGGTTTATTTATTTTTTTTTCAAATGATCAGTTAGATGAGTTTCTTCCCGTTACATGGATATAAAACATTCATAGTTTATTAAATGAAAATGCCCTCAGAGTCAGACACTGTTTCCTGCAAGATGTTTCAGGAGGGCCCCGGTACCGGGGTCTCTCGGGCTTAACAGGTTAAGACATTTTGTATTGACTCTTTTCTGATGTTCTTGCCTCAGTTATTGTCGATTTATTTTTTCTCCAATACATATCTCAGAACAAGAATATCTTGTTATTGTTAATTTATAAATTCAACATGTATATTTTCTACTTTCTTGTTTTTTTCTTGTCTTTTAATTTGTATTGTACAATGCCATGTATTTTTAAGCTGCTGCAACACAAACATTTCCCTACAATTGGATCAATAAAGTACTATCTTATCTTATCTCTTATCTTAACAACTTTAGCAGAGACCTATATTGGGAACGCGATGAACGAAACTTAACCTCTTTGCAACTTCATTTTCAGTGGCGGTTCTAGACCAATTTGACTGGGGGCGCCACTGGGGGGCCAGTTATTTTCTGAGGGGGGCACAATAAATGCAGGACGAAAAAGAGAACTAGACAGTATGAAGTAATTGCGCATAAGAAAACAATGCAATGCAGTTATTGGTATTTGTTTCAGTACACTTACAGTTATTACTGTTATCTTGAGCTTAAGTTATAGTGCAATGTTTGCACTAAAACCATATTTATATAAAAATAAAGGCAGTTACATCTCTACTTTACATAAGGGTGTCTGCACAATCTCACATTACAGCAACAAAATCCTGCGGTTTATGGCAAACCGAGTACCAGAAAATATACATTTAAAAAAAACTAAAAACTTTTCATTGTTAGGGGGGCCACAGGGGGGTCAGAGGTCAGTGTTAGGGGGCACTGGCCCCCCCTAGAACCGCCCCATAGTTTAGTTTATACATTGGCGATCAGCTCGATTAGTCCTGTATACTTCAAGATTGTCCATAACATCTCAGCTTTTGATGCCTCAAAAGTAGAGCCTGTCAGACGTTCAATCCATAAAGCTCTGAACTTGCAAACAAAGCAAATATTTGCCTCGAGAGACATTTCCAAACCCTTTCTCTTCCCAAGAACAATCAGAAAGTTAAACTTGATGCCAGACAAATCCGCAGATCTGTGGATTGCTTCCGGCACAAGTTAAGAGATGTTAAGTGACGATTATCCATCCCCCACTGAGCGTGAGACCCCAGGTTCTGCTCAGTATTCTCAGTATTCATTCATCGAACATCATTTACTCTTCTAGTCAAGAAATCTGAAAAATACTAGTCCTGGATTAAAACATGGCTGCTACAGAGTTGGGTCTGAACGGGTCTTGCACCATCACTGTCACTCTACTGTCACTACTGCATCTGATAGAGGCAAAAAACCCAAAAGAAAATTGAAAAATATATCTACGTGACCGGACTACAGCAGATCCAGATGAGAAGAGCCTTAAAATTAAATAAAAGCAGAACAAATAAATAACCTGAAGGCGGATCCAAGCAAAATGAATCTGTCAATCACACAGATAAATGATTGGATTGTTTTGTGACAGTTACTGTTTCCACTTTTTGTATTTGCTCACAACATTTGTGTGAGATTCATTTTAACATATCTCAGTAAAAATAAGTATAAGAGCTTTGGTTTGTAGAGCGAGGTGTACACGGAGGAGGAATAAAAACCCCATCAGTATTAGGAGGATGGACTCTGAATAATTTCTGCAGCTGCTCAATCTGCACTTCTTCTGTATTTAAGAGAGTTTTACAGAAGCACCATTTTTTCGGTCACAAGAGAACGAAGAGCTTCCGTGCGTCGTTTGAAACCCTCG